>CM056196.1:3192500-3595000 GCA_029692085.1 Gymnothorax javanicus | reverse complement strand
TTTAAATACTCTGACTTTTTCTCATTACAGTATTGATTAAGGCTGAAGAAAATTAAATGATCGTGCTTTCTTTTAGTCAATAATTTACAAATCCACTATTTTTTGTACTTTTCCAATGAATGTTTTTCTTTCTTTTGTTAAATACATTATTCTAAAATGCAACTTAAGTTGTATTTTATGATAGATTGTCAAATGATTATGAATATAAAAGTACCTTAAATGTAAATTAAAGGCTTTTTAAATTAAAATGTTAGAACTTGACGTTTGCAGAAAATAAACTGGGAGTGAATTCCTGCATCAAACGTCTGTGTTTTTAATCATATTTTCATCGAAAAACATTACTGCGACTTCTCCGTTTCCAAGTTATCATCGAAAAATAATCTAATTGTAACCATATAAACTTTATTTATGCTCTGATCGACAGAAGCGTTTGGATCTCTGATTTACAGTTGATAAAATGAGTTTTTTCGATAAAAATTAATAGGCTATTTTCTCAACTTCCTTCAGTGGCTTACAGAAAGTTCCATGCCGGTGCGGTAATCTGGGAGCGAGTGACAATAAAATCCCCTATTTCTCCCTCGTGTCAGACCGACGGAATCAAGACATTCAGGGACCGGCGAGCTAAATTTCTATAATTAGACATTCTGCCATCGAGCGAAAGTTATAAAAGGCGCTATTAATTGAGAACTTGAAGGCGAGAGCAGTGTTGTTTCAATGCTTCGTGCCAGCGATCCCAGGTTATCCAAAGGTCGGCGAGCTGTACCGTTTCCCTCGCGGTCCGCACTGGCTGCCCGGGCGATCACAACTGGCCCTTTATTTCATAGGAAATGAACAGCTTCTGACAAACTGAAGTCCCTTCAGATAGTATGACCAATTTGAACCGCTCCAACCATCTCACATGTTAAGAAGTGGGAGCTGGTGCTCGCTGTTTGCTATAATCACATTTAGTTTGTGAATATACTGCACTGTGGAAGGTGTATAAAGCATTTTTAATGTTTTCAAAGCCGAAAGCAAAGAATCTTTTGCAAGCTAACAGTGGACCTGCCGAAAAAGCGCATGAAATTAATATTAACATCTAGTAAGTCATTATTTCTTAATCCTGTTAATACAGTTACCTCGAAGATCATTTAATGTTAGTTTAAAACCTTCGTCTAATACCAAGCCTTTACATGGTGCTGTAAGCTTTTAAATACAACAAAATGAAAAAGCAGAGTGGGGCAAAGCCGTTGAACTAATATTCAGAAAATCCAAAATCCAACGGGGAAGCGTTCATATTCCTCCAATTTATTTTAAGGTGCGGGGGAGTTATTTATCTATTTATTTATTTATTTATTTATTTATTTAATCTTTTTAAATAGACAACCTTTTGATGTTAAACTTAAATTGAAAATTATGCATTCCAGAGTTCACGGAACATGGTTGGAATAGAGTTTTTCATTAAGACAGCACCTCGCGCATGAAGCTCGCAGTTTGACCGTCAGACATATGCATGCCCGCGTCTATGTGGAGTCTAATTGGAAACAGATGGAGCTTTGAGGTCGGCCCTGGAACCGACCGTTAGCAAAAACAGCAGTTTCCACTGGGCTGGTCTCTAACGCTGCACAGGTGCGCGGTCCGCCACCGACTGTATGCAGTTTGTCCGTCAAACAGCAGCTGTCTATTGAGTTGTAAATTCCCAAGATGCAGCGTCAGTCGAGAAGGTGCGATTTTATTTGTTTAAGGGCAGTGATTTAAGCAGTTAGAACTGTGGCATTGAGAGTATAAAAATGGGCAATGGCCTATTTTAATGTAAAGCATGCCCTCGTATGAAATGCAAAAATACATGTTTTAATCTCGGGAGGTTTGAAACCTTTTTGGATTTAGCACGAAGTTTTCATCTGTCGCCCTGGCTGAAAACGCACGGGTGATTAACCCGATGGTTATTAATGTATTGATATATGTTTCGATCTATCTGGTGGGGCGCGCAAATTAACATTTTAATTTGCCCTTTTTTACTACAGAAGTCGACTAGACATGACGGATTACAGTGACAAGGCCCAAAAATAGGTGGAACGTCAATGTTAGGCCGGTCTGTCAGGCGCAGGCTAGTTTGTTTTCGTAGAGAAAGTGGTGATTGACCCTAACTCAATGTTTTCGGGATACTTACCACATATATGCGTGTTATTATTTATGGCCTGAAATTATTTCGTTATGTGTCAGGAAATTATCTCCTTCTCAATTGATTGATTTTCTTGTAATTACTGCAAATAATGCTCTAGTTGCTGACCTCTGTTGCAGTTTTGAACGAAGTTTATTCTGTAAATGCAAATTATTTACTTATCAAGTAATTTCATCAAATCGTGCGCTTCGTTTTGAATGGAGGCCCCACTACACGAACCCTACTTTATTATTATTATTTTTGATGGAGAATGGAAAAATCGATATTGAAACCACTCCATCTCTTTGTGCTTGGTTCAGATACATTTCCATGATGAAGGACTGTTACGCTGCCGCACTGTCAGGGAAAGAGGACATATATTTTTAATCTTGCCAGTGAATTCCACATAAATAATCCCGCAACACAGATCTGAGCATCACTGACATTCCCAATGTTAAAGGTAAGTAAAATAATTTAAAAAATGGAACTCAACGACAACATTAAAAGTGAAGAATTATGGCAGGCAAATGTGGCCGCACAAAATATTAAACGGTTAAATAGTCGACTTTCCGCGCATTCACTGGTGAATTTAGAGGGGAATTCTGCGACGGCCTTTCTTTGGCCTTTGGCAACACCCAGGCCTTCGCAGTGTTATTTCCATGTCGATCATGGATTCAGGGAAAATTCTCATAACGTTAAACCCTGTTTGCAAATGCGTACTTGTTAGTTGGCCCACTAAGCGCTGTCCCTCCAGTGGAGTATTTTTGAAATATGCATCATGGATTTCTGTCTGCTTGCGTGTACGCGCAAATCGTTGTCTTAGTCTTGGGCAGTTGAGCCTGGTGTATTAGTCTAGAACGAGTTTACCCACCAGCAGTTTTTTGAGCTGAGAATATTACTCAACACATTAAGTGACAGGAATTGCGATCTTGCCATTAGTTGGCCTACATTAGAAACAGAATCTCGCGGACCCGTATTTTAATATGCCATGCAGGATCTTATGCGTGCGCTAATTTTCAAAATATACGCAGCAAAACATCTGGCTTCAAGGGTAGGGTTAATGTAACAGTGCTCTCCACGCTAAATTAGACAATGCCCTTTGGTTGTTACGAGGTATGCGCGGAGTGTGACATTGACTTTGAGCGACTAGGTATCTTCAGACCACTTTCGGAATGTTTGGCTTGTCAACGTTATACTTCCTGTGAAATACCGTTTCTTTCAGTCCATCTCCTTTTCAAATTAACATGGGGGTTGAGCGCTGACTTAGCTTAAACAAACATGGGCCTACACATACACGCATGCAAGTACACTGCAGCATAATGGATCCATTTTCCGCGAATTCCGTGCGCATTTCTATTTTTCTGAAAGAATTATTGCTGTATGAATGCAGGCCCACGGAGGCGCGGGCGCTCGGTCCCTGGTTGGCATGTAGAGACACTGACTTTTCTGCCCCGTGCATCTTCCGTGGCCACTGACACGACTCGCGTGCGCACTCCGACAGCTTTAATCTAATCTTAAATTTTTAATCTTTTATTTTAAACATACATGGAAAATATATCTTGATGATTATGCGTTTTTTGCTCTGGAATTGATTTCTACGAAAACTACCACAGCATTAAAATGAATATAAAAGTAAAAACATCTGTTTACGAAACATCATTACCTATAAGAAGAAGCACAACAACAACGTAGGCCTTAATCTCAGAAAATCAAAAGAACCTTTGAGTGATGTCAAAATTGAAAGTGATTGAATAAAATAATTAGTCTGGTGTGTAGACTTAGCTTAAAAGCAATATTTTTAAACGCTAATCCCTTACCATGAACTCTGAAATATATTTAAAAGATACATTTGTATTTGCGTTTGTGATACGGGATTGGCATACATTTTTCGCTCAGGGACTTTATAATCATTTGTTAGCTTTTTTTTTTTTTTTTTTTTTTTTTTTTTTTTTGTCAGAGCCAAAGATCTCAGTCCCTGCGGTCCAGGGAAATATTGTATTCTTAGCGGCTTGGAAAACAATGTGGCACGTGCAGAATTTCAGGTGACTCCGTGGTGCCTGTGTGATTGTGTACCGGGCCGCCCTGAGCGCGCGTGAAAAATCGCCCCATTCGCTGCCCACCCAGTTTGAACTGAGCACGCTGTTTATTCTAGGAAAATTGTCGAGGAGCCCAACTCCGCAATCTTAACACTAGACGGCTGCTTGGAATCAGCTAGACAAGTTTCGGGAGAGAGAGGGTTAAATATAGTGTAGCTAATTCATACCATTGCATGCTTAGGCCAATCGCAGTCTTGAAACTATTCTGTATATATGGGCTTCGACGACCATATTTATTTGCTAGATGTTGTTAACATCGTAACACAAGATTGTAGGATGTAGTTACACATACAGACAAACACACATACACACACATCGAGGCGGGAGCTGGGAACATTATAAATTCTTTATTTCAGACACATTGTCCATATGACAACATGTTAATTGATTTTTTTTCCCACCTAGGTATGTTGGCTGGTTTCAGTTCTCGTTGCTTGAAGGAAAACTTTAGTTGTAAGTTGAAGCGGTCATTGTCTTTCTGAATTTATTTTATTATTATTATTATTATTATCATCATCATCATCATCATCATCGTTGTTTTTGTGGTGGTTTAAGTATCCTGCCTTCAGGCAAAAACAATTAATTTGTCTATAATTTACATTAGGTTACTATCCGAATCGTTTTGCTGATAACGATTGGATTGAAAGCCATGGAAGCAGATGTTTCATTATGTAGGATTTTATCCACAGTGCGTAAATGTCAAATGTTAAAACGTGGCCTACCGAGAGTAATGTGCCGTTTACAGGCCAGCGCATTGGCATCATGGCTGCTTAAATATGTTTTAGTGCACACGGCCCTCTTCACAACACCTAAGCATGGCACTTTTTTTTCGCCAGACAGGTCCCTGACTGCAAATAATATTCATATTATCAATGCAAATCCATAGACATGCAGCTTTTCCATTCTATAGAATTTATATACGTTTGTTTTCCATAGAAACGAAATTGTATCCCCAAAGAGATATAGGCCTGGTTGCGCACTATAGCTGAAGTTACAAACTAATAGCCAATGTTCAAGACCCCCCGCAATCTCATGTCTGGTACTTGGTCTCTGTCATCTTTACAAATGTTTAATTATTTTCCTCGCATTGTTGTTTTTTCTGATGTTAATGCATAGCCTATGTGAGTAGATGATGTGTGTGAAGGAAATGGGTTTTTTTTGAGTGCGCATTTCGGCAGGGAGACGGCGCGCGGCTCGGTCTTTCCTTGTTGATTGTGTTTTAAAAGCGAACATCCTCCCTGTTGACCCCCGTCTCTGCCGCAGCCTTTTCCGCCTCATGAAGAATAATTCGCTCCTCTGATTGAATTTTATTCCTTCCTGACCTGGCCTACTCTTGTGTGCGCCATCAATCTCTGGCTAACGTGACGTTTTGTTTATTGCTTGGAAAAGAATCTAATGAGTTAAATTGGGCTGATTGCGGCCACTTGTGAGTGCAGAACCCGTATGGTATCACGCGTCCTTGGTGAATACATTTTGTATAAGGGATTGAGTGAGTTATTTTGGGTTCGGGAATCATGATATCCTCATAACATTCACAAAAATTCTCACAATGCTGTCCTTTTACATTTACTCCGATGGCAACATTAAGCCCATTACATAATTTAATTTAGTGATCAAACGGCTCACAGACAAGTAACTCTGGTGTCAATTCAGAATGAAAACGGGAATATAGCCTAACCTTATAACGGTACTCCTCCTCAGCTAAAATATTTCAAGAGGCACAGTCCTATTGTCTCGCCAACGGAGTGGCTAAACACTGCCTAAAATAATTTGAGGCGCCCCGCATGACATTTCGTTCTTTATTTCAGCTGCAGGAGTTGATAAGTTGGAGAAGTGAAGTAGCCACGGTCACTGCGACCTCTTTTGCCAGAGGGTTCATTGATTGAGTTTTACAGATTTTTATTGCGAATCTATATTCATTTTAGCAAAAACTTGCCATTATCAGCAACTCTTTCCATAAAAACTGATCATCGAGACAAACCTGTGTTACCCTAAGGGCAATAGTGTGGAAGCCTGGCCTAATTGCCATTATTCAGACTCCCAATAGCTTTTCTAGTCTGATTAATTATGGTCTTCAAATTACATTTCGTTTCAAGCATCGAAAATGACTGAAGGAAGATCTTCACGAAACTACAGGCCCATAGACTCAAGTTTGAAAACACCTTAAAAAAAATTGTAGGAGCTAATTAAAAGCGATGTTTATCACTTTATTATTCATATGACCGGAGAGCATAAATAAATCACGTTTGAAAATATGCATTACATTTCCACGTGAAGTAAAAAGGCTTTTAGAAAATATTACCCATTAAAATAAATCATCTCTCAACACCACTATTAAACAGTAGCAAACTGACACAATAATCTGACTCATTGCCGAATATGCACACTTCAGGGTGAAATGAACTCAAACTGACTATATATCCACAAAAAATGTCTGCGGCGAATCTCTTTCCATATTGAAAAGGAAGCGTTCCATACTTGTGCGTAATAATAATAATTACAGATTAACTGCTGTTTTAGTGGGTGTGATGATAGAATAAATGGTAGGTGAGCATTGCAGCACCGGTAGTATTAATGATGGTATTTTTAATTTTGCAATTTCATGATAGTTAAAAAAAGAAGCATGAAAATGTTGCTTTGAAGATGGAATAAACTAGAGACAGGGAAATGCGTAGTCAATCTATATAACTTCGGATCAATTGGTAATAATTTTCGCCATAATTAAGAAAGATACATGAAATCAAACATTCTCGATAGTCATTTTATGAGCAACAGGAGTTAAAGCGGACGCACAATTCCCATTGTTAGTTTTAATAGTTATATAGTTTGACTTTGTCCATATTACATTGTTTATTTGCTCTTTTTATTCCACAAAACTTTGTAACATGAATTACATGTGTACATTATGTACGTACGCATGCGTATGGGCAGCGTGTGCGTCTGGACGCAGTTTTATGTCTGCTAATGCACGGATATGCGTCTTGTTTTTCGTTTTCTTTTAAGTCACTCCGGTAACATCTGGCTATAGGAATATTTTCGGCATGCGTGGCATGATATTAACATAGCGACGGAGCGTGCCCATAAACACACGTGGTTATTCAAAACAACGCACACATATTCCACAGGCCACCATTGGGACCACTGAAAATACTGAAGGCCTTGAGTCAAAATTATGCCTGCAAGAAATACCGCATCGCAGACAGGATGATTCGGTTTGCGCGGGGAAGTTATTATCCGTCACACGCGCGATTTTATTTGCTAGGCCTATATAATTTTTCGAATCAGTTTGATAGCCTAGGTAAAAGTTGGTGCGAATAGATCTAAACTACGCCAGCATAGTACAAAATGTAAGTTCAACTGTGCATAAATCTCCGGAACTGTAAACTCACAACTGTATAAGCAGTTTCCCATTAATTCAAAAGTAAGGCTTAGCAACTATATATTATCTAATTTTTTTATTTCTGGGTGATTGGAATGTGGTTAACTCATGGTACCGTATAGCGTAAAAGATTAACATCTCAGGTACACCCTATCCAAGTGACCTCAGCGACTTTGGATTTATACAGGACTACATTCAAAAGCAGGCCCATATTCGAGTAGTTTACTGTTATCATGGAAGTACAACAAATATGACACAGTTTTCAAAGCCTTTCTGAGGAATGAATAAAATCACAAAATTCTACTTTAAAATTTCACTTCAAGTCATACAACATTGTTCATGCGTGATCAGATTACTAGGCTACGCGCTCAATACTCATGAAAACTGAATTAAAGCTCGTGCGTGTCTATACCGGCCGCTCGAAAGCAAAGGAAAGGCCTCGGAACGAAAGCAGAACAAATATGGGGGAGAAAAAACGCCTAAAACAATCAACACTATTACTCCTCAACATTAAAGAATGCTAAGCTCGCTATTGGATCATATTTCCAAACATAAGTTCAGCCCTGAAGTGAGGCGAAATATGTACAAAGCTTGCTGACTGAGAGAGGAAGCAGATGCGTTTTAACTAGCAAAAGGCCCAGCGTTCAAGGCACACTGTGCGACGTTGTTTTTCGTAAAGCTCGCAGAGATCAATACCTCCTTTGACTGTTTGCTGTGAGCGTGGAGCAACTGTAGTGAGTTAAAGAATTTGTCATTTGTATGGGCTGAGGGCACAGCTCGAGACAAAAATCTCGGCTCACGTAACAATATTTGTCAGTGTTTACTGACACAATTTTAATTCCGTTGGCAAGGATGATATTGCACTAGCGACAAAATTCCTATTAGAAAGAAACAGCTTTTTTCCTGCTGATCTCTGTTTTGCTGCGACTGAAAATTAGCCAAACTGGCATGAGCCATCCATCCAGAGATAATTCAGTAATCCATTAGCCCATTTTTTGTTTCCCATTTTTCGTTCTTAAAAAAAAAAGCTATCAGACGTATTGATAAATTCAAATAAAATGTCAATTTATTAAACAAATAATGCAAATCCTTCAGAATACTTTAACAAAAAAGAAAGAATGAGAGCATATGTCGATATACAAGTTCCCTTTTTATAATGGAACATTTCTGAACAATTAAGGCAGCTCAATTTAGAAACACTTTTTTGGTGTTTGGTCCACAAAATTCAACTACACTTTTAAAAAATAAATTAATATATGCAATTTACACTTAATAACAAGTCCATGAAAACGTTTTTGTTTAGCATAATCTTTAAAACACGGCTCTCAAAAGTAAGAAGAAACTTACGTGTTATTTGGAGTAACACTGTCCTTTACACACCGAGATAATTCTGTCTGATTCAATGCGTAAAGGGTCCTTTTTGCGTTCATCAAAATGCAACTGAAAATAAAAAAATTAAAAAAAAGAAAAATTCAAATATCGTTTTGTCAGAATTTGCTGCAGTCATAAACGAAAGCCCCGGATGTGCGGTAGATGGACTGGCTCGAGGGAAAGGACATTTGACAGCTGTTATTCCCGTTCACTGGAGAATTATTCAAACCGATTCTCTGGGATTCAAACATCTCTCTGACCGAGTGGAAGTTCTGCTGCTGGGCCGGGTACGAGGCACTGAGGTGGCCCAAATCCCCGGCCTGGTTTAAGTACCACGAAGCCAGCCGTCCTTGATGGTGGTGCCCGTCCTGGCCGGAGCTTAGGTTGCTGTGGGCCATTGAGGAAGACGTGGTGGTAATGGAGTAATCAGGCAACGTTTCGTCCACGGTGGTCGAAGGCGTCAGGTGGACCGACCGATCCCCGGCATACAAACTCATAGCTTGCATGTTGCAATGGTACGTTGCGTTCGAGGCCGTGGATATTGCGCTTTGGCTACAAGGCGAGCTGTATACCGAGGTCTGGTTCGGAGAATAGTTAAGCGACAACGACGGGCTAATACCTGTTCTGGTAGAGGCGATGAGAGTAGAATTGAGCTCCGTGGCACCCTGCGGGGAACCTCGGAGGGATGTCATAATGTTGTCCACGCTAAAGCCTTGGGCTGGGGCCTGACCGTGCGGGTGATGCTCGGAGGTCTCCAGGTTGATAGATCTGTTGGACGGGATGCTGTGGGGGCTGCCTGTGGACATGCTGCTGCTACTGTCCGGGCTTTCGATTTTTGGCACGGCGTTAAGGGTGGGCGAAACGGCCTGCGGAGGCGTCGAAGTCCCATTCTCAGTTTTTATGTCCTGGATTCTAACCGGCTGGGATCCTTGCACCGTCTGATCCTGCTCGCGACCGGGCAGCCGGCTCTGCGGCTCCTTCGGCGTCTTCTCTCGCTCTTCTTTATCCTTTTGAACGTCTTTCTTTTTGAATCTTCTCCTCCGCCGCAGAAAGCTACCATTCTCGAACATATTGTACGAATCTGGATCCAGGGTCCAGTAACTTCCTTTACCGGGCTTTTTGTCGTCGCGCGGAACTTTGACGAAACACTCGTTGAGGGACAGATTGTGCCTTATACTGTTCTGCCAGCCCTGCTTGTTGTCACGATAAAAAGGGAAGCGTTCCATTATAAATTGATAAATCCCATTTAGGGTCACCTTCTTGTCCGGTGAGTTCTGGATGGCCATCGTAATGAGGGCGATGTAACTGTAAGGCGGTTTGACCATATCCTTTGGTTGAGGTTGTGGAGCGTAAGGTCCATATGCCCGGGCCATACTAGCTGGGTACTGGTCGTGGGCTGCATGTGAGTACATACTCATCGGTGCCGGCATCCCAGTATATCCACCACCGGCGGCTCTGTAGTAACTCTGGTCCCCGCCAATGTAAGGCACAACGCCCAGCGAGTTCGGACTTGAGACGGAGTAGCGCGCTTGCATGTTTTCTCCCCGCTGTCCCGTACTACTTCAGATACAAAACTTTCCACAAGTCAGCTGCGGTGTAGCTCCAGTTTTCCCCGCTCTAAAAAACTGAGGTCCTGTAAATAGACTCAAGCTTCCTTGTTTTTTTTGTCACCGTAGAAAAGGAAAGTAAAACGTACTCTCTGATCGCTTGTGGTGTTTCAGCAGTTGCCGCCTCTGACTGCTGAAGGAACACTGGAAAACTTCTGAACTTTGAGCATCCGTCACAGGAGTGGGACTTTTTTACGCAATTTTTTCTGCCTTTTGCTTCTTGAGCAGCTCCTCCCACTTCGTCTCAGGCGTCCAATTGGAAGTTGAGCCATGCGCTCGAGACGCGGCTGCATTGCTCTCTGATTCTGGCCACACACACACTTCAGTAAATCGAGAAGGGGTGTTGGTATCTCCCTGCCCACTTCAGCTAACACCGGTGACTAAAATGAAAGCGTGTTGCCCACAAATAAGCATCAGCTCGTTTCAAGCGGGGAACAGCAAGTTGATTGCGACTCAGGGTATTTGTTTTCGGGATTATGCGCCCCCCGCCATCACCAGTTGGCTACTTGCAAAACAACTATGCGGAAAGCAAGCGCATTTAAAAAGCTAATCCGTTGGCTATTCACACTCTTTCGCCAATGTGACTGTAGGCTATTTGGCCAAAAAAAGAAAAATGAAAAGTTATGTTTTTATGTGGGTCGCTTTAATTTCTAATTACTTTAGCCGAAGAAGTTCGCATTTTAATATTACAATTCTAATTAAGTGTCACTGTTAAATACATTAGGAAGCTGGTACATTTATGGTCAATCCGTACAATCTGTTTTGAAGTATGTAATTGATTGTTCGGACAGATATGGTCGATTTACAAAAAGGGAATTAACTCTGTTTTTAAACAGTGTATTCGACTCTTCAGATTAATGTTAGGCGAAACTAATGAACCAAATACATACTTCGTTTCCACCCGCTTGAGACCTCAGTTTATTAGCATTATCCACAATGAAAGCTCTTCTGTTAACACCGCTAAAGGCATAAATAAAATAAAACATCCTTACCCGGTGCGGTAGGAGGGGCAGAATACAGACACTAATTACTCTTAAATTAAGATCATTTGGCGGAAAGAAGAGAACCAGGTGTTACAGTTTGCTTATGTGTGAAGCAGGAATTCCTTCGGGGACCAAACGGACCTTGCCTGCGACAGTGTTGGTCAAATGGTGTTAATAGGCCTGCTATCAAGATACTTTATGAATCTCCGTGCGCTTTGAAAGTAACACAAACGTGTACAGTCATTTTTAATGTGGCCTTTTTATTATTGCATACGAATGGCTTATCTTCAGATGATTGTATGTTGGAACTTTTTTCGAAACAGTAAAATTCGATAGACTTAAAATGGCATACCTTCCTATGCAATAGGCTATTATTGTAGCAAAATGCGAATATTGAAATCCCAAAATGCGATTTGTTCAGGGAGCCCGTATAAATTTCTAATTTTATTTGCAAAATTAATATATATTTATGCACAAAATTTAGGCCATTGTTTTGCACAGGAACTTGCGTTTCTGCCCAAAAAGGACAAACATAGTGTCAACGAAAAAGTCATCTAAATTCATTAACGTTGAAATTGTTAACCTTCCTAAGATTGAGAATACCCCGTTAATTTTTATTATTTTTTAATTATTATTTTGATTTGGTATTGTGGACGCATAACACGGTCCTTTGAGATTATTTCGTTTTTACATTTGTGCATCTATTTTAAAGTTGATTTAAAAATCTACGGGAGATATCTAGAGGGTTACATCGGGAGGTGTTGTTCCATGCGCATAAGCATAATTTATGTAAATTTACAAAGGGCCTTTTCTTTTAAAAAGGCGAAATATAGGGGGCAGATCCCACGAGGACTATATGATCCGCTCCTGACTGTGAGAACTTCATAGGAGAAACTCGGCCAGTGTGATATTTCACATAGAAAACACTCCACTGCTTCAAGAAAACAATTTTTAAAAGGGGGTGGTCGCAAACTTGTAAGGCTATTCATGAATAACTGTGGCGGACTGAAGTGCGGGAGGTCACTAACTCCCTTTTAACACGCTCCAGAGTGCCCTGATTAAGCGACCGTCGACCTGGAGAGTCTGCGCCGGTTTCTGCTTTCGGGGACCCAGGCATGAACTCCTCACCGCCCCGGGCTGTTTATATAATTCCCATCTCAACTCTTGACCCCCAGTGGCCCTTTCCCAGTTAATCTTATCGCCCTCTTTAATTCAGAACGTTCATGCGACCACTAACCTTATTATTATTATTATTATTATTATTATTATTATTATTATTATTGTTATTGTTATTGTTGTTGATTATGATTACAATTATGATGATGATGATGATGATGATGATAATAATAATAAGGAGAAGAAGAAGAAGTTAATCTTAATGTATCACTGATATTTTTATTGTTAACGTTATACATATGATAATAGCAACCATCATTTAACTGCACCCAGTTAACACAAATTATCAATAGTTCAGCTTGAAATATTTGGCTACATTGTCGAAAGTCGAGAGGCGAAAAGCAAAAAAAAAAAAAACAACAATTGAACAGCAGGGTGGTCTTTCATCATAAGCGATGGTATAATTGTTTCTTTGGCAGGCGATAAGCTTTTGGTACTGCATTTGACTTAATGCTGGACGAAAACTAGCCGAAAAATTTGAATTGCCATGCCAGTATGTGCATAAAACCACAATTCAATTAATTCACTGATCCTCTCCTGTTGAATGCGGTGATTAATTGTTGCATTGCACGACTGAAAAAAAAAAAAAACCCGTCAAATACTGATGATGGTAGTTTAGTAAATATGAGTGGTCTTGACATTGAAGGTCACTTAGCATAATTTAATGTGTTTTTATATATAGTATTTTGAATATAATTCATTTTTAGCCTCCAATTTTATTTAAAAAAAATTATGACCAATTTGTAGGCCTACAGCTAACCATGCCAATAACTAACAATTGGTAAGTTTAAAATATATTTGAATATTATTTATTTCACCATTCATTTTTAATGATTTGGAACTGTTGGAAGATGACAGCTTTCAAAATGGTATGGGAATCGCAATTCATTTTGTTGCCTGATGTAAAATATATATGCCTCCGCGTAGGCTGTTGAAAATACATTATCCAGAGAATTTTACACTGCATAATAATAATAGACTCGATGCACTGCCGTTTTCAAACAGCGTATCGTGCAGATATTGCCGATGAATCCAAACAATTAACAGTGAATCATGTGACATTTTCCTGTGATTGTTGCATTATTCTTTGGAAGTGATTGTTTAATTGTACAGTTAGGGTCCGGTATGATTTATCACTGATGGCTTGCACGATATGTAGAGATTTGCTGAAAATATTAAAATAAAAGGTTTCAGTGAGCTGTAGGCCTACGTCATGGATTTCAGAACTCAGGATGGGTAATTTATGGGCAATATATAAAATATGAGACCAAATGAAGTCAAGGTCTTCCTGACTTCCGTTATAAAACATTAAAACAAAACTGCTTGCTAAGCATGTAGCGAAGATGTAGTAGGGCTAATATAACAAGACATTACTTCGCTACCGTGGATAATCAATTGTGAAGTGGTAAAACGCGATGTGAAAAGTAGCTAAATTGAAAGTAAATCGACGACTTACTTGACTCAATGTAGTACATCGGTGATGCTGTAACAGTAACCTCTGAGAAATGGCTTTACTGTGATTGTAAGATCCACCTGCACGGCCAATCTCTTGACGTAGATCTAGTACCCTCTGCTGGTGGGTTTGTAAAGTGCAAAGTGATGGACCTGCCTCAACTTGGGCTAAGAAATACAGAGGGATTTACGCATTATCCTTTACTGCTTCTGTTTTACGAGTTTTGAGTATTGAAGATGAGACAGATACACACAGATAAAACCATGTCCTTTGCTTTTCGAATTGTGTTTCTGAGGAAAATTTGAATGTGCTCAGGATAAGTGCAGGACTAATTCTTAGCCGATAGGTGCAAATTCCCCTCGCCAAATCATTTTCTTCAGCAGAAAATACGCAGTTGAGCTAAGGTGACCGAGGAATACCAATGAGCGCTATATCAGGGGCTGAGGTTATCGGATCCGATGCAGGGCCGTCAGGCTGCAGGCTCGAGCTGCAATTTAAAGTTTCACTTTCCAGTTTTGTTTTAAGTCAGTGACCCACGGCGAAGAAATTAAGAAAACTTCGACTTGGGAGATAGAAACGGTTTATTTTTGTATGTTTTAAAATTCTGTTGTTTTCATTTGGTCAGGCCAGGCCCAGCTGAAGTGCTTTTATACCTAACATGACGGGTCATAAAAATAATAACAACAACAAGAATAATAATGATAGGCTAATAATAATAATAATAATAATAATAATAATAATAATAATACTACTTTTAAGATGTGAAATTTTTCTACGCTACCTTTTAGGGTGCAGTTGCGTCTGCGGTTAAATAACAACTTGCAGCTCTTAGAAAGTTTGTCTGGAATTTTTGTTGTTCATGGGCTTTTGTCATTTATTCAACCACCAGGCTCCCTTGAAAAAGAGATTTTAACCTCAACGGGACTTCCCTGGTCAAATAAAGGGTTTTTCTGCTAAACTTGTTATATTGACGAATTATGATCCATCTTCCTTTTTATAAATTATTTCAATATTCTAAATAGAAACTCCCAGATTTTGGTAATGATGGACTGTCCACAGCTATTAATTAGCTTTACGAATTGAATCAGTCTGTGTGATTAAGTTAGATCTGTGGTGTAACTGCAAGCAAGAATCTATCGTCACCAACACTCACTAGCGTAAATGCATCCGAAATGTTAAGTCTACGTTTTAAGAGACAGTGACTGCGACTCTTTAGCAAAAAAAAGCATAAATGTAACATTTTTGTACATTGTTATAAACTGGCACCTATTTTGCCAGTTATTTTAACTGTAATTTTTACAATAAGTGTAGAACAAAGTTCCGCGTATGTTAACTGTGAACTACAGTTAAATGCGTGCAGGACTCTACTTACAGTTTAAATAACTAGGAAACAACGCGTTAATTTGTTAAATTCCGTCAATTTCTAACCGTGTATTTTCCTATATAGGATCGATTGGCTAACGTATTATCGAAATAAATATTTCAGTTACCGACGCATATTAGTTGGTACGGAGACCTGGAAGAGAAAAAGTCCTAAGTGCTTGAGGTTTAAGCAATAAGGTGTTAAATCAACTCTTACAGTGCAATATCGAGGGCTGACTGCAATTAACAGTTATGTCCAGATGTTATATATTGGACATAACTGTTTATTGCAGTCAGCCCTCGATAGGGTCCCTGCATGGTCTCGCACTCCTTTTATCCTGAACTCCACTGCTCTACTTGAATTGACGCTGGATATTTTCTCTGCATATCAGAAGCCATAGATGTGATATTTGTCAATGATGCAACAGCCTACTTAAATAGAACAGCACATGCTTTTATTTCAAATATTCTTATTCATAATTCCCATTGTGCAGGACATGAACACCAATGTTGCACCGATACTGATAATTTAATGGCTGCGATTCCACAACGTTCATCCTCAATTATTTTTTTCTTCGCGAACACAAGTCAGATGAAGCTAAAAGCAGTTAACTCCAAGGTGCACTGCGTTGGAAGGTCACGCTTATATTTGGCAATCCGGGAAAAGTAGGCTAATTTTAACTCAGTTTAATGGGATGATCAGAACATAAAAACGATACTAAGGACATAACATATAATTAATGGCCGTATACTTTATAATCTGATTTCACTTCGCACTTTTTCAGTAGGTTTTGCATTGTTTTTCCACTCATAATATCGGTTGGTTTATATCGGCCGATATTTAAAATAATCGTTTTAAAGCTTCAGACTATTATAACTGCAAGCACAAGCATGCCCATGTTGTTCGCGCATTATCCCTTGTCGTAATATACAACATGGAAAATTAAGGACAGATACCAACTTTCAATTATGTCACCTTAGCACACCCACGTGTCCAAATAGTGTATTGCAGTTTCCGTCAAATATTTTCCAAATCATGCTGCTTGTTAATGACTGGTTTTCGTGGTTTGCTTTGTTTAATTTGGCTGACTGTCTTATTCAGGGAGGCCCTATAAGCGGGGTACATCGCAGAAACAGGGCAATAAAAATGGCATGGATTCAGAATAGGCAGTGACACATAAAGCAATGCAGGGAGGGCATTCAGTTAACATTAGCAATGGAATAATAATAATAATAATAAAACACATCAAAGCCTAAAGGGTATAAATAGTGTCGTTGACAACACTGTACAAGAACGTTCAATTCTGTCTCCCAACCTAAACTCATTATATATATACACGTGTGTGTGTGTGTGTGTGTGTGTGTGTGTGTGTGTCCAGCCCTTTGAATTGCATAGATGTTCTCTTGGTGCATTACAAAAGGTCAATGAAACAAAACAGATTTTGTATCTTAGCTAATTGTTAAAAAATATTGATGAGCAATAAATGACTGTGTAACATATTGCTTATGTGAATGGTGTAGTATTAAAGGACATTTCAAGACTTTTTTTTTTAAAAATGGTGAAGATGGGTGAACTTGTGATTTGAAATAATATGAGCATGTTTAGATTGTTTATTAATCTCTTCATTTACTGGGAGTAAAGTCCTCCAAATATACTCTCACGTAATCGACGTAAGTGCCACATTCCTGGACTCATTTGTTACTACTGTCGATTTCCTTACTGAGTGCAGGGATATTGGGTTTATTCTAAACATTCAGCACAAGCAAAATCATTGGAAGCCGAGCTATAGATTCATACAGGTTATGCACATACAGGTTTTGCACAAGTTCTGTGAATAAATGCATTGTGTTCTATAGTTCCTGTAATTGTGAACCAGCTCTTTAAACTGCACTTCTGGAAGGCTGTTTCGTGCCATTTTGGTACTTTGTGTGATTTCTATCTGGCAAATTCAAATCTGAACACTACACTTTAGCACTAAAGCAGTTACTAAAATAGTTTAAGTAAACCCACGGAGTGACAGAATTATATAAATGAGGTTTCTCTTGGCTGGCATGAAAGTATTAAATATAAAAGGCCAAACCAAGGGTTCTTGGATTTAAGCGAAACCCCAAACTGCCCACAAATAATTAAAAATGACAACATAATTTGAACATATGAAGAAGCATTAAAATAAATTGTGCAAACTTTCCGTGATGTTTATTGATACTGATTGAGATTTTATGAAATACACTTTGCCTTCTTTTATACTGCCTACTGTGTGTTTCGGCCTTATGCTACATTCTACGCTTCCTCAATAAAGAAACAAAAACTGAGCTAGCGAGTTGGCTCTTGTGTTTTTATTGAATCCACTGGTGGTATTATGATGCATTTCTTTCTGAAAAAGTTATGAACGGTGACAATTTCTATGTTTGAGGCAACAATTAGCGGCATCAAAATACTCAGTTCATCTGTACTTGGGCATTCTGCTTTGTGCTTTCTTTCCAACACTTGTGATGGTTTTGGGTTAATAGGAGGAAGTTAACCAATAACATTTCGAGTTGGATTAAAGTAGACTAGAATGGGCTATGGGTATACCGAACTGTAGCTTTATTTCACTGTGTGGAACTATCCATTGCAACGCAGATTTGAGTTTCCTTCTGGAATCTCTATTAGCAGTTTATTAGGAATGCAGATGATCCAGGCGGTAATGAATGCACTGTATACTCAGCTAGGAACATACAAAGCCCCAAGTGCTATTCTGATGAACAGTTCGGCAACTCCATCAGAACGCAGGCTTAACGACTAACAGTGTGACCTACTGCTGCAGGTCGGCGGAGGGAATATACAGGTATATGGAATTGACAGTAGGTGACTGTGTTGACTGAAAGATTGGCTGGTAATTTGGAAACCAGTGATGCAGCGCTCCATGTGTAGAAGTGAAGGCAGGAATGACCGTACCCCCTGTCCTAGGGGCCTGAACCCAAGAGCATGAAGCTGGGCAATCTGGCCGCCGATGGTGGAACTACCGGATTATGTCGTAGGCTGGAACCCAACTGCGCTCCTCTCGGCTGTGCCCTCCCAGTCCACGGAGGACTGCAGACAGCTTGAATCCAGGGGGTTCTGTTCCCTGTAAGCCTGCGCTCCGTTGACTTCCAGGGGTGGCAGAGGGGTGCTAGAGCTGGTGCTGGGGGGAACTGGCTCCACTGGTGGACCAGGAATCGCTGGCCTGAGTAGAGAAACATGAAAAGAGGCAGTAGTTTGGAAGAGAGAGGGGAGCTGGAGGCCATTGGCCACCTTACTGATGTGCCAGAGGACAGGACAGGTTCCCACAAACCGAGGAGCTAGATTTCAACAGGGCAGGCGGGGGTCGATGTTTTTTTTTTTTTTTTTAACTTTTATTTAACCAGGGAAGTTTCATTGAGAACATTTTTCTCTTTTTTAAGGATGACTTGGGAGAAATTCCAGATGGGGCAGTTGCAAGTGAGGGGGGACAGAGAGATAGGCAGGGGTAAAGCCCTCAAATCAATTTTTTTGGGGTTAAGAGACTTGCTCAAGGGCCCAATGGCAGAGATCATCCCAAACTCATCTCTCCAGAAGAAGTCAGAATCTGAAGTCAGTGGGGGCTCGAACCAGCTACTGTTTGATTTCCAGTCAAGCAACCTACCAGTAGGCTACCTTGCCACCCCTGTTTTGGGTAGAGAACCAGATTCAGTCTCCTATCTTGAATGCGGGAACCCTCATGGGTGGTGATCGACCTGCACTCGCTGCTGGTATCAATAGGTGAGTGTGATTGGCAAATCTGACCTCTTCAGCATGATGAAAGCAGTAATCCATGTCAGGGGTGTCCTTCTGGCTTGAATCCTACAGATACAGGAGAGGCTGACATCCGCGGGTGCACTGGAAAGGGGTTAAACCAGTGGAGGACTGCTTTAGAGAATTCTGAGCCAACTCTGTCTTGGGGAAATTACGGGGTCAGTCATATGGTTGCCGGGGACTGTGGTTTTGGAGGAACCTCCCTATTTCTTGGTTCACCGTCTCCGCCTGCCTGTTGTCCTGTGTGTGATGCCCTTACGGTAGACACACTGTGATCCCCAGCATCTTTGTGAAAGCCCTCCAGACCTAGAATGTGAACCAGGGATCACAGTCAAGCACAATATCCACCGAAACACCATAGCGTCAGGAGACCTGCTCAAACATGACCTCGGTGACCCTCAGCACTTTTGGCAATCTTTCAGAGGCATAAACTTGCATGGCTTGGAAAATCTGTCCACCACTACAAGGATGGTGGTGTAGTCATATGTGTTGGACTGGTTCATGACAAAGTCCACAGCAAGGTGGGTCCAGGGTCGCCAGGGCACTAAAAGAGGCTGCAGCTCGCCTGCCAGATCCTGCGGTGGAGCTTGCATAACAGTGCTGGGGGAACATGAGCTGGCCAAGCAGTAAACATCTCCAGCTCAGTTGGGCCGCTAGTACTTCCATGTGCAGGCTTGTTTAGTTGTAGCGATGAGTGGGTGTCTGGCAGCCACTGCCGTGTGTGCCCAAGTATTGAATTGCTGACATACCTATCGAGGGATGTAGGTCCAGTCGGCTGGACAGGTCAGAGATGTAGGCTGACTGACTCAGGAATAATGGATGTCCACCACGATGTTGCAGACCACTGATGCCAAGATCTAAGCCAGTCATGGGATATGCTCTGGCTTCTCACTGGATCATCCACCTCATGGATCTGGGATGGCACATCAGCCTTGGCATTCTTCAAACCCAGGCAGTGAGTGATGGTGAAGTGGAGTCTGAATAAGCAGAGGTCCCACCTAGCCTGACAAGTATTCAACCTCTTTGCTGCACATTTCTGGGTTTTTGTGGCCCATTAACACAAGAAACAACTCCTGTGCTCCCTCCAGCTAATGTTCCCATTCTTCTATTGCCAAGTTTATTGCCAGAGGCACTCTGTCACCTAGATTGTATTTTTGCTCTGCTGTAGATAAGTTCCTTTAGAAGTGGGCACAGGGAAACAGTTTTGGGAGTTGTCTAGCTGCTGGGACAAGATGGTATCTATGCCAGTCTCTGAGGCGTCTCACTCAATGATGAACGGTAGGGAAGGATTAGGATGCTTCAGGGTGGGAGTTGGCAAAAAAAAAACAAAAAACAGTCCGCTCAGGTAGAGGAAAGCCACAGCAGTGACTGCAGTCCAGTGGAGGTACTTGGGTATTCCCTTTAGGAGTGAAGTTATGGGTGCTGCCATTGAACTGAACCCCCAGATGAACTGGTGATAAAAGTTGGCAAAGCCGAGGAACCTCTGAAGTTCCCTGGTGGGCATTTATATAGGATGTGCGTACACTATCTCCACTAATCTTCGGTCTTCAAACCCTCTGGTGAGATCATGTGGTGCAGGCAGGAGGCAGTACCATAGTCTACATGAACAGCTACTTCATAAACAGACACTTCAGGACTGCTCAGACATGCTCAATAATGTGTATGGCATGTATGCTGTCACCCAAGTGTTATGCCTTCGGATCCGGGAACGAGGCATAATAACAGAAACACTAATAGCTCCTCTGTTTTGTAGTAAAATGTAGATATAGGTAACACCCATTTAGTGGCATGGCGGCTGTGCACTGCGTTTGGTGACTGGTTGGGGAAATTGGGACGATGCCTTGTGGCCTAATTGGGCAGTGGTTGGTCATGGGAGGGGTGTCCCTTTTAAATAGGCCAAAATCAAAGGTGGTTCTGGCTATATGCCGGAGCTCTGAAGTGGCGGACCTTCCCTAAACTCTCGTTTTCCCAACCACGCGATTCTGTTTTATTTTAACTCGTCACCTATCAGACTGCCATGCTTTCAGAAAATAACTCACTATACTGAATCAAAGAACCGAACGACGCGGAGCTATTCGCCGGTGAAGCAGCAGCTTGAGCTTGCCCTGGAGCGCCATGGAGCCGTCGTGAGGGGAGGTAAGTCCCGGCTTTCCCTCTACCTTCACCAGTCCAGGCCAGCATGCCTTCTTTTACAAGCGAAATTATACCCCTAGACAAACGTGACCGCGACACAAGCATATCTCAGAAGTTGTCATTGACTAAGGCCTAGATAACCGTTGGTGCATTTATGAGACCATAAGGCATCATCTGGTATTCATAATATACTATGATGTTGCAGAAGGCGGTTTTCCATTCATTGCTCTCCAGAATGCGGATCAAATTACAAGCACTCTTTTGGACCAGCTTCATAAAGAAGTGGGATTTCAGAGCTACTCAATGGCCACTAGCACCAGAGGGATTGGTAGGAGTACTTCACTGTCACTGCACTAAGTATGCAGCGATTGACACACACTTGCTATGTTGCTTTCAATTGCAGGGGTCCCACGCTCTGGGGAGGAACCATTGTTGCAGGTGTGAGTTTCCATCTGGATTAGGTAGGAAACTTTGGGAATGCAGATGATCCAGGCAGTAACAGGAACAACAGATAGCAAGCCAGGAACAGACAAATCACCAAGTGCTAAATATATTACACAGCTCTGCAACTTCTGTAGATGGTAAGCAAACAAACCTTCACAACTAAAAATGCAGAATCCTGTTGCAGGTTGCCTGAGGGAATATAAAAAGTGCAGGGTTTTAACAGCAAGTGAGTGTATTGATTGAAAGATTGGTGGCAATCAGGAAACAGCTGATCCTGCGTTCCTCATGCACAGAGCACGTGCAGAAGTAGGTGTAGAAGTAGGCACGTGTGACATTGAGAGATGAAGTCACATTAACACAGTAGGCATATTACTCCAAATTTCAGCAATTCTTTGTTCACTTGAAGACCCCAGTGCTTAAAAGTACTTAAGTTACAAAATGTCTATTTTGAGAAAAAAAGGGGTCTGAATGTACAATAGATCTAAAGAATCTGCTGATTGAAGACCCTAGTGCTAAAAGTACTTAAGTCACAAAATGTACATTTTTAGAAAATTGACTTAGTTAACTTTAAAAGACGTTTCCCATCCTCATCTGGCACTATGTTAAAATGAGTCTTAAATACTTTCAGGACAAGGCTGTTCAATTTCAAAAATAGATGTCAGACAACATCTTGGCCTTTCTCAAACTGGTGATTTTAAGGTTGTATGGATGTGTTTCTTGTTTCTCGTTTACGACAATTACAACTGTGTTGCTGAAGTTCAAATTATTTCTGGGTTGGTTGCAAATTACTTATTGGCAAGGAAGACAGTTAGGCTTTGACCTACAGTGTACATGCTGAAGGGGACCCCAACATTACGCTTAGGGGCATGTGTGTGGTTAATTCAGTGGTGCCCATTGCAAGAGGGGGAAAGTATAGATGATGAGACTCTTTTGGAGGCAGTTGTTGTGAGTGGCACCCAGGGGGACCCAGGAAAAAAAAAATCAGGCATTGCTATGCAGCTGGGCAGCTTTGGCACTGAGTGGGACCCCTGCTAGTCAGCAATCCTATTTTATAAGGAGACTAAAAAACTGCAACCACAGATCAAAAAAAATTTTCAAGCCACTTCAGGGAAAAAAACACAAGGTCATATTCATATGCAGGTTTGGCAATTACTGAAGACTGGACATAAAATGCCATAACAACACTGTGTGTATTTGGCCATAGGTAAGGCGAAGAAAGACAGTGGGAGTCTGTCCTCCAGTCCTCTATCTGCCAGCCAAAACAGAGATGTTAATGCCAGTAGCACCACTGTTGAAAACAATGGCCTACACAGTGTGGACTGCAACAGGATTGATGGTGATACGCGATACACCTCTGGTGCGTGCCCTGCCAAGAATAGCAATGGATTTGCCAACTGTTATTCCTCCAAGACTTGGCACTTTGTTGCTCTTCCTCTGTGGTAAGTTTTTTTGGGGAGGCGGAGCAACTAAGTGAGTTAAAATTGAATCCTATGGCATTGCAAATTTATTGATGTTGATGTCATTTCATTGTAAGTGTACACAATATTGCATTTATTTTCTTAATGTTGCGTGAACGTTTGTTAATTGAAATGCCAAGGAAATGGGCTAAGTTGGGTATACACTACAGGCCAAAAGTTTGGAAGCAAGATCAAATTTGTACAAAAAAAAATCATAGTTTCATTGGCATACTTTGCAACAAAATAAACATGATTATTATATAAAGAGTCACTTATCAGAATACATTTTTACTCAAATTATCAGGCCCATATTACTAGGCCCATGGTCCTAGTACCTGAGGGCTTGCCGTTGGCATCCGATGGGCTGTAAACCATGACATAAAGTGAATAATGCAAACTATGATTTGTTTTTTACTTTTTCAGTGAAGTTGTGACTCTTGCAAATCTTCTCAACCCTAAAACTAAGCCCCTCCTTTCTTTTGTTAACATTTATTCAGCAATGGTCTGGTAACATCAATGTATACAGTACCTAAAGGTAAATAGAGGAAAATGGTGCATATCAATGAAAGAAAAGTCTAATCATGCAGTAAATACATTCCAAAATCCATAGATTTCATACTAGTTTTTAAGAAAGGCATTGCGAACAGAAACTTGAAGTTGCTTCCAAATTTTTGACCTATATTGGCCTTGCTTCCAAACTTCTGGCCTGTTGGGTACCTGACATGTGGGTTTGGTCATTTCATAAAACAAGGATGACATTCATATAAAACACATTTACTGAATACAGAATTTATTTGGCCACTTCTCTTGAGTGTTATGGAAAAACTTAGTAAGTCACAAAAAGCAGATTCCGAGAAAAAGACTGAAAACTGTATCCCTCTGGGGATAAGCTTTTGTCCGACAATAAAACTGACTTGGCAGTTATTTGTTCATTACATAATAAGCAATATTTATGGAGAATTTTTTTATTTTTTATCAGTATCCATGGCAGTATGACTTACAAAATTTTTCCATCTGAAAATGTAAAATGTCATTTCTCAAAATGATGGACAAAAACCTAACTATTATGCAGTTGCAGTGGCATTTAACATTTCAGTGTTAACTGCACCATCTGCTTCCCTCTTGAAGCCATTTTTCAGTCGTTATGAGTGCGTGAATTGTGTGAATTATGAATTCTAACCGATTATCTCCTGCGCATCCAATGCTCAGCATGGGGACTAACTTGACAGATCATGTAACAGGCATGCTGCTTCAAAATTGGCTAATTCAACTTGCCGGGTTTTGTCGTAACAAAAAATAGAAAATTTTATGTGGAAGAACCAAGGAAGATCAACTTGCTAGATTTTTACTTCACTACTGATTAACCCTCATCAGTAAAACCTAAAAATTTACGTTGGCGTAAAATGTAGGTCAGAACTGACCGGAATTTTTAAAAATTCACAAAAAATCTAATACTGCTCCTATTTTAATGATCAATAGCTCATTTGAAAGGATAAACTGTCTACTTTTATGTATGCTTGAAATATTTGGGATTAAAACCATATGGAAGTTTCACATTTCTCCGTATATGTAGAAAAGTGTGAAACTGAAAATTTGTTTTCCTTAATAACTCAACCATTGAAATTACAATCTTGTTGCCACTTTATCTCATGCTAGGTACAATAATAATGAAATTATATACCAAATATAAAAGAAGTATAACAAGAAGTTTCTTTTTTATGAATTTTTAAGTAACGTAAAGTAACGATTTTGACTGATTTTGGCACCTCATACCAGTCAAACCATTGTATGAAAATTACCATTTATATAAGGTAAACAAAAAGTTTGTTTTTCTCAGATATTTAAACAATCCTTTCAATAACTCAGCTTGAAGGAAATGAGGTAATAAGCAAGATAATATCCACTGAATATGCATCAATAGTAACTGACTGACACAAATAGCTTTATAATTGCAGGCACAGTTAGATAAAGCATGACTGTTGTTATGGGTTGTATATCTTGTTCTTTGACTTTCCATGGTTCACTTCTTTACATTCCTACAAAAGAAAACCACTATTAGCTGACAAAATCAGAATTTCAGCATGAAATAAGTGACAACATTCGCTCGGGTCAGTACTGACCCGGTTGACAATTTTATTAATGCATAAAAACCGCTCAAGTGATCCTAAAATTTTTTTACACACCGTAAAACAACAAAATTTGGTTCATTAAAAAAAATTGGGATCGATAGATTGAGATTTGTAAAAAATATGAACGTTTTTTTCATGCTCCGGGTCATTTCTGACCCGCATTTCACTGATTAGGGTTAAATACTGATGAGTTGGTAGGTTTTGCCATTGCAAAACATGGGATATCAATGATTATTTTATCATGTGTCTTATTGTATATGATGAGGCAAAGCCTAGTAAGTACAAAAATGGTCCTAACTCAGTTTCAACCAAAATTACACTTACTAGGTTTTTCTGTAACACTCAAGTTCTCCAACCTAGTATTAATTTGTAATGTTTGCTCTCTCTGATCCTTGAAAACCATTTGAAATAAGTTAGACAGGATGCATTTTTACCTTTTTCCAAGTGTTTGCCACCAAATATAATGGTTACTCTTCCAATACTGATTTTAACCCACTTTGATTATCTGCATTGTCACCTGGTACCAGTTGTGGATATTCCAATCAGTCTTTTGCACCAGCTTAGTGGATTGAGTTCATATTTGTCAGTATCTCAATGTAGTGAACCCTTCTTAGTGAACCCACCGTTCTCAAAGACCGATACCTGCTGATCTTTCTGGTTTAATTTTGAGGCACACATCAAGGCCAATGACTTGCCTTCATTCGCTCAATTGATTACCAGAGAGAAAAGGCAATTGGACTGGATTTGTATCTGTGAGCCAGACATCAGCAGCTGCTGCCGTATACTCCAATATGATACGAGGATATCACTGCCGCCTCACAGGAAGAAAGTTGTGGGTTTGAATCTGGCCGGTGGCCTTCCTGTGTGGAGTTTGGATGTTCTCCCTGAGTTCTCAGTGGCTTTTTCCGCGTCCTCTGGTTTCCTCCCACAATCCAAAGACATGCATGTCAGGTTGATTGGAGACTCTAAATTGCTCTTAGGCATGAGTGTGTGAGTGGTGTGTGCACCCTGCGATTGGATTGGTGAGCTGTCCAGGATGGGTCCCTGCATTTCGCCCATAGTCAGCTGGGATGGGCTCCAGCTCCCCCGCGGAAGAAGCGGTATCGATAGTGGATGGAAGGATGCTTATGCACATTAAAAACTGATCCTGCATACTAATACCGTATGGTGTTCCTATTATTTCGATCCCAGCGATGCCTCCTATTGGTGACAAATTAATGGAAAAATCAACATAAGCATTATTATTAAGGTATGGGGCCTTCACAAGCTCCCAGATCAGCGTCAACACATCTTGGTATGGAGTCACAAGCGTGAAACTCGACGGGATGGATGGTGTACCTTTCTTCCAAGAGGTATTCCCACATTTGGGATTTTGATGATGGTGATAGAGAGCATTAACACTCTGTTATATCATTTTCCACATGAGTCCAGCAGGTGTGAGATCTGGTGATTGTGAGGGTGGTGATATATGCTTAGCATCATGTTCACGCTCATAAAACCATTCAGTGACCCCTTGTGCCCTGTGGGGCTTATAGGTCATTTTCATCCTGGAAGAGGCCACTCCCATCGAGGTAGGAATGTCTCATAAAACACCATGAAGGTGACACAGAATAACTCTGCATTGATTCTGTGACTCTTCCATTTTTGAGGGGACAAGAGGACCAAAATCACGCCAGGAAAATGAACAGCAGCATTTGCATTTGTTATGTCCAGCCACAAATTTATTCAGGTTTGTTACCCCCTTGGCATTTGTTTCCAGTAGGGCATTGTCATCCACTTTGCCGTCTGTCCATCCATCCATCTGTCTGTCTGTCTGTCCCATCAATTGTTACTACTCCAGCTGCTGAACCCTTGTAGCGACAACCCTCAATTTTAAACAGGTCGTGCATTTTGAGTGTCTCCGGGAGCCTGTTGATGTCAAGGTCTTAGCTTCAATTCTGACCTAATTTTTTGTAGGTCAAAGGTCAGGCACGCCCACGCCAAGCATAATCTTTCATTTGTCACCTGTCTGTATTTGCCGTGTACACTTCAATATTTTGCAGAATATTTAAAATGATATGAATTTGCGAAGATGTTCAAGTAATTTTTTGTTTGTAATAAAAAAGCAGATTCAGTGATGGGAGCAGGGTCTTTAAAAAAAAGTCAAACCCGGAGAAATCTATTTCAGAAAATGTGTGTGCATCATGTTTCAGAGCTGTTGTCGGTGAGAACAGGAAGCGCATCGGTGGAACACACACGCTGCAAAAATGTGTCGAAAACAGACGCAGCTTCTCTGATTTCCTGGGGCAGCGAGGTAAACTTTCCGCTCCGTGACCCACTGAGCTGGGAGACGTGCTGGGGAGGTGGTCAGTGTGTCCGAGCGTCTGATGCAGCGGTGTGGACTGCTCCAGGGAGAGGAAGGTTTACGCTAACTCTGACCACATGGGCATCTTTGGAGACAGATTAAAGGGGGGAGAAATTAAGATAGCATCTCTTGGATTGCAGCGAAAGAGAACAAAGTTTGTGCGCTGTGCGTGTGTAAGTGAGCGCATGGATCCAGCCTGGTGCGCATGTGCGCTTGCGTGTGCATGTACATACATGAGCGGTCTTTAAGTATATTTGCAGTGACAGTTTTAAAGGGTTGCGTTCCCCTCAGGGTTGTAACCGCTAAAAGTCGACATTTTTTCCTCACTTAAGTAGTCTACACTAATTTGAAGGCATGTGCATCCATGTGGAGTGATTTACAGTATGTGGCAGTTACAGCCTTTTAAAACTAGCGGTCCGATAACTTACTGACTGCACAATGTTTGTGAGGATCAATTGTGTGCATATGCATGTGTTTTTCACTGCATTAATTTGTGGTGAGTGAACATGTGTTTATGCATTCTGTTTATATGTGTGTGTATGTGCACGTGTGTGTAGGTGTGTGAGTATGGATGTGTGCGTGTGTGTGCATGTGTGCGTATGTGTGGGTTTGTATGTGTGGATATATTTGTGTACGTGTGCTTGCGTATGCATGTATATGCGTGTGTGTGTGTGTGTGTGTGTGTCTGTATGCGTTATGTGCATACGTGTGTGAACGCTTATGTGCACGGGTGTGTGTGTGTATATGTGTATGTGTACGTGCACGTGTGTAGGTGTGTGCGTATGTATATATGTCGGTGTGTGTGTGTGTGTGTGTGTGTGGTCAGGAATGATCTGGAGGGCAGCGAGCTCTGATCCGCAGTGAGCCAGTCTGCAGCAGAGACCCGGACACGCGCTCCGTCAGCATCAGGAAAGAATCCAGAGCAGATCTGCCGCGGCTCGGGGCCAGAAATGCGGGCCAAACGTGGGCCTGTGGCCCTGTCCAATCAGGAACAGCCTGCCAGCTGTGCGGGCTCCTCAGCGCTTCACCCGCGCAACATCTGCACCGCATCTCCGCTGCCAGCACCTCATCTGCTGAGCCGGAGAGCGTCTCAGATCTGCTCATCCTGCCGTACTCACCATGTGTTCCTCATAATGCGAAACACAGAGTGTAGCATGTCAAAGCTAATATCAACAATGCTACGTTACTTTTTTTTTTGGCTTGGCAGCTCCCTTCAGTTGAAATCAAGATATTACCACAAATGGTAATGATAAAATGGAGTGTGTTACGAGTCAGCAACTCTTCAGTGATTTTTATTCTCTCGCCATCCTGAGGGTAGACTGGGGGACTATTGATGTAGGCTGTGTCCATCCATCCAACTGTCCATTTGTCCTTCAGATCCGATACTCTGAGACTATATGCAGCAGCCTTATTTTTTTATTTTATTTTTTTTTAATTTGGCATCTCCAATCCCTCCCGAATCTGGAATGCCCAATTGGAGAACTATGTACAAGGCTTTTTCGTATGTGACCCCTTGCTGCCAATTCAGGAGAGTGAAGACAGTTCACAGTTCTCCTCTGAAGCACGCGCCTGTCAGCCACTGCTTCTTTTTACTCTCATTAGTTGAATCCTCGCAAGTTCAGAACGAGGGCGGAGGAGACCCGAACATGAACAAGCTTAGAATCTTCCTGATGAGCGCCCGTCCGGCCAGCAGGAGGCGCTGGAGCAAGAACAAAGCAACCATTTGTATATTACCCTTCCCGGCAGACCCTTCCCAATTTGCATCCCTGTAGTGCATTGGCCAATTGTGCGCTACTCTGAAAAAGCTGCCGACCACTGCCGATTGGTACGACTGGGGCTCGAACCCGCGCCGTGATAGCCGGTGATTTAACCATGTGAGCTATCCGGCAGCTAGCAGCCTTATTTTACGCTGACTCCATGGCCTTTACCAAAGCTTCATATCTGTCACCTTATTTATGACCCCTGACCTCTGACCTTTCAGTAATGACCTCCATCCCTGTTTTCTGTTTTCGGAGTTTATCTGTGACGCTGTTGACAGCGGCCTTTTGAAATGGCTTGTGTTGGTGGATATATCCTCCAGTTGTGCCTTTTGAATGTTTCTTTGACTTGCGAACTTTGACCTTGTTCTTTATGACCGTGACCCTTTTCTGCAGTGTCCAGATTTCTGAAAAATCATCTGATTTTTTTTTAACAAAGCACATTAAAATCTACTAAGTTCAGGTCATGGAAACCAAACCCATTTTTGAAATCGAGCTATGACCTATGAAATGTCTACAGGACATTTTATGTGACCTTTGACTTGTGACCTCGACCTCAGTTTGATTTTTGGCGAAAATCTCCCGAACTGCTCACAGCAGCCTTTCAAAACGTGCCTTTTATAACCCCACCACACGACAGATAGGTCAGGGGTCTGTTAATTTAGGTTGTGTCGATCCATTCTTCCTTCGGTTTAACAGTCCAACCTTGTGAGTGTGTCTTTTGTTGAGGGACTTTCGCAGTCCCTGACCGGCGTGTTTTTATTTTTTGGATTTGGAGTGTCCTTTCACTGACTCGCGGCCTATGACCTTTGTAACAACTCTGTGCTGTTTGCCCCAGACCTCTTGGCAAGGCAAAATGTGCTTTTTCAAATTACATTTCTTTTCTTTTACATAAATAAAGGACTGATCATTGAGCTCCTGTTAGTTTGTTCCTAGCCCATCCGCCTCACTCCTAGAGGTGTTCGGACTCACAGGAATATGGCCTGTATGTGATCTTCTCCTTTCTCTCCCAAGTATTGGGTTAGTGTTCGTGATCACTCGCAAGAGCAGATTCAACAGCGCCGCCCGGTGGTTCGTACTATCTCCCCTAGGTACTGAGCTTTGGGTTCAGATTCCAGAATTCTCCAACTTGCTCTCAGTGCTGCCTAATAGGTCAGTTTAGTTTTACGGTTGTTGTACCTGTTGCCAAGACACCATATTCAGATCAAATTGAGCTTTTCTCTGAATAAATACATGGCTTTGGCCCTGCTGTAATTTCAGTGCTGTTACGTTCACTATTTTTGCAGACAACATAGTGAAGTTATATGTTGTGCCATTTTGAACTTGTAACATTTGGAATAGCATGTGTGCAGCTGAGTGTGTTTTCGGGAAAAGAGAAGTCTCTTCAGAACAAGTTGTCTTAACACAGCTGACAGGCCTCTGGAATCACACACTGGTTTTTCAAATTAAAGCACAGGACTGTGGAAGTCGTGCTCCAGCGCCCCTCACCTCCAACTCTCTCGGAGTTTCATCACTATATTCCCGAGAGCTGGAGGCATTTCAGCTGAGACAAAGCACCAAAGAAGAAATATACGAGAAAGCAAAGATTTCAGGAGGAACAGTCCCCTCCAGCCCCTTCTCGTTTGCATGGTAAACATCCACGGTCAGGAATTTCATGCAGGTTTGGAGAGGAGCTGCCTCAGAGTGCATTTCAGATGAGCTGTTCTAACCTGAAGCCGTTTAGCTTCGTGCTCAAGGCCTACATTACATATAATGGGCATAATGTGTCTTTTTCTTGCCTTTGAATCAATTTTTATTTTCCATGTTTATTTCTTAGTTGTTTTCTCCACTTCCACATTTGTATGTCCCCTGGAAATCTGTGTCACAGGGATGTTGCAATTATGACCGTGTGCAAATGGGTATCTTTATATACAAAAACGTTACAGTACATTTGAATAAATAAACAGCATTTTTAGGAGCCAAATAACATTTCAAATGGCGCAAAATTTCGTCGAGTGTTGTTTCAGCAATAGAAACCGAAGCTCATGCTTCTCATGTGCTGCATTGTGCTTGCACAGTGCGCAATATCAGGCTCAATATACAGAGTGAGTCAAAAAGAACTATACACTTTTTAACGAGTCATTTTGTGATGGTGTAGCAATATACATGTATACAACAAATTTTGTGCTTTTGACTCAGATCTTTCCGCTGATATTGGTACCAGTTACACCTCATTAGGTCTCAGGCATGACTGCACAGAGGACAATTAAGGGACTCAAGTGAAATCTGACTTGTGCCAACTGACCAGGGCTGGATATGAAATTGACAATGCATGTCATAATGGGTTGCATAGTCATTTGAACTTAAAAACAGGCATATGAATCTTGCCTGTGCATTGGTCGTAATGACCTGGCCCTGCCAAGCATGGTGCGTCCACAGTTTACCCCCAGGCAAAGGGCCTTCTTGGTCACTGAATATCATAGGACACGGAACGTTACAAATGTGCTGCGGAGTTTTCGGCGTCAGTTTCCTAACGTGCCATAAATGTTTTATGTAGACTTGAAACTTCACAGTGGGAATTCTGTTTTGTTTGCTTTGTATCAGAGCCTGATCAGTTGGCACAAGTGAAATTTCACTGAACTCCTGAAATTGTTCCACAGCAGTCATGGGTTTAATCTAACAAGGTGCAAACTGGGATCAAAAGAAGCAGAAAGAGCTGCTGAAAACATACATGTAAAAAGATGTTGCATACATTTCTACAGAATATAATAATTGGACATTTAAAAAGTGCATAGTTTTTTTTTTTTACTCTGTCGTTTATTCAGGATGCGCACTAGTGCTCCTTGTCTTCCCTCTCTTTGCTGTATCACCTTTGTTTGCTACTGCTCCCCTAGAGGTTAATCAGTGAACTGCACCGATAGGCGTACCAAAGGTCATAAACGTGCAATTACGGTATCTCACAAAAGTGAGAACACCCCTCAAATTTCAACAAATAATTTATTATATCTTTTTAAGGGGCAACGTTACAGAAATGAAACCTGAATATATTTTAGAGTAGTTATTGTACAATATGTGTAGCTGTGTAGATTTACTGCACTGCACATTTCCAAAATGGGTGGCGACAAAAGTGAGTACACCTCACCGTCAACATGCCAAATTGTGTCCATAGTGTCCATATTTAGTGTGACCACCATTCTTGTCCAGCACTGCCTTGATTCTCCTAGGCATGGAATTCACCAGAGCTGCACAGGTTGTTGCTGGGATCCTCCTCCACTCCTCCATGACAGAATCACGGAGCTGGTGGATGTTGGACACCTGCTGCTCCTCCACCTTCGTCTTGAGGATGTCCCACAGGTGCTCAATGGGATTCAGGTCTGGAGACATACTTGGCCACGCCATCACCTTCACCTTCAGCTTCTTCAGGAAGGCAGTTGTCATCTTGGAGGTGCGTTTCAGGTCGTTATCATATTGGAAAACTGCCGTTTCCAAGGGGAGGGCATCATGTTCTGCTTCAGAATGTCACAGTACATGTTGGAATCCATTATTCAATCAATGAAGCGCAGCACCTCAGGACCAGAAGCACTCATGCAGCCCCAGACCATGATGCTGCCACCACCATGTTTGACTGTAGGCAGTACACACTTGTCTTGGTACTCCTCACCAGGGCACCGCCACACATGCTGGACACCATCTGAGCCGAACAAGTTTATCTTGGTCTCATCAGACCACAGAACATGGTTCCAGTGGTTCATGTTCTTGGACTGGTTGTCTTCAGCAAACTGTTTTCGGGCTTTCTTGTGGGCTAGCTTCAGAAGAGGCTTCCGTCTTGGCCAAGGGCCATGCAGACTGACTTGGTGCAGTGCACGGCGTATGGTCTGAGCACTGACAGGCTGTTCTCCCACTGCTGCAACCTCGTTAGCAATGCTGCCAGCACTCCTGCGCCTGTTTTCTGAAGCCAACTTGTGCACCTGACGCAGAGCATTAGGACTCAACCTCTTTGGTCGACCCTGACGAGGCCTGTTCCGAGCAGAACCCGTCTTGGAAAACCGCTGGATAACCTTGGCCACCGTGCTGTAGCTCAGTTTCATGGTTTCACAGATCTTCTTGTAGCTTAGACCATCTTTGTGGAGAGCAACAATTCTCTTCTTCAGATCCTCAGAGAGTTCTTTCCCATGAGGTGCCATGTTGACCATCCAGTGACCATCATGAGAGCATTGCACCCAAAGCACCACAATTCAAACCTTCAACACGTTACACAACCTTATATGGCCCAATTGAAAAGACAAAAGCATGAACATGATGAATAAGACATGTTGCATTGCTTGGTTGACCATTACCAATTGGGGTGTGTACTCACTTTTGTTGCCACCCATTTTGGAAATAATGACTGTTCAGTTATTTGGACAGTGCAGGAAATCCACACTGCTACACATATTGTACAATGACTACTTTAGAATATACTCAAGTTTCATTTCTGTAACATTGTCCCTTGAAAAGATGTAATCAATTAATTGTCGAAATGTGAGGGGTGTACTCACTTTTGGGAGATACTGTATATCATCCAAGGCTCAGGACGGAATGACACGTCAAGTAGAATACTTCCACGGAGTTCTGTGACTCAACAGAACTTTTTGGAGAATAATTTTCAGCAGAGAATTCCCGACTCCATGTGTGTTTAAATGCAGTAATCAGCAGAAGTTCATTTAATCAAAGATACTCTTCCGTCAACCAAGATATTGAGGCAGGAAGTTGTGAGATGGAAGTGGTCCAGAGTTTTACATCCCAGAACTATTCTTGTTCTTTCTCTTGCTGCTACGATATGCTTCCATTCCTTGTCTTTTACTTCCTCTGTGAAGAAATATACTAGTGTAAGTCTCACTCTGTGCATGATATCTATTAAATTCAATCATTTTTCGAGGATGATTTGATGATTCATTTGTTTAATAAGGACCATATGCACTTACTAAACTGCAATATAACTGAAAATGGCTCACATGTACAACTGGGCGTTTTCCCCTTTTGCAGCCATTTTAATCTGGCTAACATTGGCGGCAAACAGAAAATAAATTTGAGTTTGTTGGCGAGCGTTCGCCTTGACGAATGTAGGGCTGGTGTCCCAGCCTCGGAGACCTCCTGCTGTGAAACGCAGGTTCACATGTGGTTTGCATGTCAGAGAGCCGGGATGTGTGCTCTGCCAGAATCAGGGCCTCAGCGTCGCAGTGCTCCAGCTGTGAGCATCTGCGGAGTATTTTTAGCGAGCAGCTGCAGATGCAGAGGCCTTCGTAAGAGACAGGCTCACACTGCATGTGTGGCTGGAGCTAAGAGCTGCTTTGGCTCGAATGAGATTGGGACCAGAGGCTTTTAAACAGTCTGAGGACGGCTTAATATCAGTGGCGTGGCTCGACCCCTCTGCTTCAGAAATAATCGCTTCCTTCTTGCTCATCTCAGTGTGAGGTTGTTCTGTGTAGATCAGTAGTGACCATCCCTGTTTCTTGTGGAATAATATCCCAAAGGACCTCATCGCAATCCTAATCTGGCACAGCTTATTCGACGAGTCGGTATCTCAGTGAAGATCTTTAAATATTCGGTGAAGGGCAGGGTGTAAAGCCGACAGGTTTGGCTGCCACAGGCATAGATCATTCTGCAGCCATTTCAAAATGATTTGATCACATCCTGTTCTTGGTTTTTACTCACGCGACATTGACCTTGACAAGTGTCCCTATCCACCATATTTGTGCCCCTTCACTGTAAATAAACCTGTAAATTGCAGTTGTTCAGTGAGAAACTACAACTACAACTACAAACTACAACTAAAACTATTGTGGTCAATTTTGGGAATAACAGTGGTAAGCACGAAGTAAGCTTCAGTCCTGTAATTAAGATTATTGCAAATCAGTGAGAGGAATGGTAAGAAGTAACGAGGGAGAGAAGAAATCAATGGATTTCAGTCATGGGTCGAGGTGATGCTGTACAGGAGCAAACGCTGGCCAGAAAGTGAGCATGTTTGAGGTTGTCATGTTGTGGATTTCACCAAAAAAACTTCTGTAGTACATGGGCTGAGTTGCATTGTCATTATGGGCATTTGGAACTGAAAGACTGCAGTTACTCAGTTCACCAGAGAGGGCGATAGAGACAACCCTACCTTAAAGCTGCTGAAAAGGTGACCATTAGGGTCGAGATATGATATTGAACTTCAGCCTTGGAAGTTTTTGTCCTCACAGCCTCATATTCTCTAAAACTGCTTCAGAAGTTCAGTCTGCGGCACATAAGTGCTGAAATGAACTCATTAATTGGCTGAAGTTTTCATAAATGAGTTTTCCTCAGCCTTTGCTGGCAGATGACTGGAATGAAACCGAACAATCTTCTGAAATTGTGTCAAGGCCATAAGTGTTGCAGACAGATTTTCACTGGATTTGGAAGGACTCTGCAGTTGAAGATTCCTGGTTCGGCTACTTTCCTTACTACTTAAAAAAAATGCACAAACAGAAAGTAACTGAAATTATAAAATGCGCTTAACCTGATTCCCGAATATCCATGCCAAAACAGAAGTTATTATCTGCTGAGTACTGCAATTTGATGCAGTAGTAAACAATTTTTCTTCGATCGTCATATACCTATCTGCGAGGCAGGTCGGGCGCCTAAACTAACACTCAGAATGTGAGGGGCGGGGTTTAATTGAGTAACATGGTGGTAGCAGTTTTTGAATTTAAAATGCTCAATTAATCAACCCACCCACCCCCACCCCACGCTTCCTGAATTCCGTCTGCAGAACTGAGCAAATAAACTGGGGCCTGAATCATGACACGGGCAGCTGGACGACAGGCGAGTTTCAGAGCAGCGGCTCTTCAAACGAGCGGAGCAGCGGAGGCTTGCGTTTGGTGAAGCCAGGCTGATGTCATCTGGACATGTGCACACTTTCCATTCGCTGGCCAGTACACCGTAAATACAGAGCCTGGAGTAAAATCGGCTCGGTGTTCGTATTCACATTCCATGTCAGAGCCGAAAAGCTGGCCAATGATCAGTTAATTCAGTCTGTATCCCGTCCTCAGTGCATTTTCAGTAAGAGCATAACACAGCCACAATGATGCCAATACAATATACAACCCCAATTCCGAAATACAGCGCCCTCCATAATTATTGGCACCCCTGGTTAAGATGTGTTCTTTAGCTTCTAATAAATTCAGTTTTTTTCCGAATAATATAGGACCACAAAGAAAAAAAGAGGAAAATCCAACCTTTAATTCAAGTGCATTTATTCAGTGGGAAAAAAATCCCACATTAAGAAATAATTCTTTTACATCAAATCATGTGTGCCACAATTATTAGTACCCCTGATGTTAATACTTTGTACAACCCCCTTTTGCCAACAAAACAGCACCTAATCTTCTCCTATAATGTTTCACAAGATGGGAGAATACAGAAAGAGGGATCTTCGACCATTCCTCTTTGCACAATCTCTCTAAATCATCCAGCGACCTGGATCCTCTCCTCTGCACTCTCCTCTTCAGCTCACTCCACAGGTTTTCAATGGGGTTGAGGTCTGGGGACTGAGATGGCCATGGGAGGAGCTTGATTCTGTGTCTGGTGAACCATTTCTGTGTAGATTTGGCCACATGTTTAGGGTCATTATCTTGCTGAAAGACCCAGTGACGACCCATCTTCAGCTTTCGGGCAGAGGCCACCAGATTTTGATTTAAAATGTCCTGGTATTTCAAAGCGTTCATGATGCCATGCAGCCTAACAAGGTTCCCAGGGCCTCTGGAAGAGAAACAGGCCCACAGCATCACCGATCCTCCCCCCTACTTCACAGTGGGCATGAGGTGCTTTTCTGCATACTCATCTTTTGTGTTCTGCCAGACCCACTTGGAGTGTTTGTTGCCAAAAAGTTCTATCTTGGTCTCATCTGACCAAAGCACACGGTCCCAGTTGAAGTCCCAGTACCGCTTAGCGAACTCCAGACGTTTGTGTTTATGATTGTGAGAAAAGGTTTTTTCCGTGCATGCCTCCCAAACAGCTTGTTGGCATGTAGATAGCGCCTGATGGTTGTTTTGGAGACTTTGTGACCCCAAGATGCTACCATTTGTTGCAATTCTTTAACAGTGAGCTTTGGAGAAGTTTTTATTTCTCTTACCATCCTCCTCACTGTGCGTGGTGGCAAAATAACCTTGCGTCCTCGTCCAGGCTTGTTTACCACTGTTCCAGTTGTTTTAAACTTCTTAATGATTCCTCTGACAGTAGATATGGGCAGGTGCAGGCGAGTGGCTATTTTCTTTTAGCCATTGCCTGACTTGTGAAGGTCGACACACATCTGCCTTACTTGAATGGTGTGTTCCTTTGTCTTTCCCATGTTGAAGAGTGGATAAGAGAAATGGCCTCTGTGTCACGTCATATTTATACCCCAGGGAAACAGGAAGTGATGAATTACTAATTAAATATTCCTAGATACTCTGATCAACTTTGTAAACTACTGTAGAAATGACAGAAATACTTCAATTACATTTATTTCCTAGGAATTGTTAGGGGTGCCAATAATTGTGGAACAGGTGATTTTATGAAAAATAATTATTTCTTAGTCAGGGATTTATTTTTTCCCTTAAAATTCACTTGAGTTGAAGGTTACATTTTTCTACAATTTTCAGTGTGAGAGTATGCTTCTGCAATAAAAATTGAATTTATTTTAAGGCTTTTAACACATCTTAACCAGGGGGTGCCAATAATTATGGAGGGCGCTGTAGTTGGGACGAAGTGTAAATTGTGAATAAAATCAAAATGCAATGACTTTCTGATCACATGAGTCAATATGTTATTTACAATAGAACATAGATAACATTTCAAATGTTGAAACTGAGACATTTTTATCGACAAAATCAGCTTATTTCAAATTTTCTGGCTGCAACAGGTCTCAAAATAGTTGGGACACAGGCAAAAAAGGGCTGAAAAAGCAATTAATATATAAGAGAATCAGCTGAAAGAACATTTAGCAAGTAATGAAGTTAACTGGCATCAGGTGTGTAACATGATTGGCTATAAAAGGGATGTCTTAGAGAGGCTGAGTCTCTCAGAAGTAAAGATGGCCAGAGGCTCTCCAACCTGTGAAGGCTTGCGTAAAAAAATTGTGGAATACTTTAAAAACAATGTTCCTCAACATGAAATTGCAAAGGCTTTGAACGTTTCATCATCGACAGTGAATAACATCACCAAAAGATTCAGAGAAACTGGAAAAATCTCTGTGCGTAAGGGACAAGGCCGAAGACCTTTACTGGATGCCCATGATCTTCGGGCCCTCAGACACCATTGCATCACTCACCGGCATGATTCTGTCATTGACATTACTAAATGGGCCCAGGAATACTTCAAGAAACCACCGTCAGTAAACACAGTCCGCCGTGCCATCCACAGATGCCACCTAAAACTCTATCATGCAAAAACGAAGCCATTGTTGAGCATGATCCAGAAGCGCCGTCATGTTCTGTGGGCCAAGGCTCATTTAAAATGGACTGTAGCAAAGTGGCAAAAGGTCCTGTGGTCAGACGAGTCCAAATTTGACATTCTTGTTGGAAATCATGGGCATCGTGTCCTCTGGGCTAAAGAGGGGAAAGACCACCCCTCCTGTTATCAGCGTTCAGTTCAAAAGCCAGCATCTCTGATGGCATGGGGATGCATTAGTGCATATGGTGTGGGGCACATGCATGTTTTAAAAAGCACCATGAATGCTGAAAGGTATATAAAGGTTTTAGAGCAACATATGCTCCCCTCCAGATGACATCTATTCCAGGGAAGGCCTTGTGTATTTCCGCAGAACAATGCAAAACCACATACTGCAGCTATTACAACAGCATGGCTTTGTAGTGGAAGAGTCTGTGTGCTGAACTGGCCTGCCTGCAGTCCTGATCTTTCACCGATTGAGAACATTTGGCGCATAATTAAACGAAAAATTTGTCAAAGGAGACCCAAAACTCTCCAGCAGCTGGAAGCCTGTATTAAACAAGAGTGGGATCAAATTCCAATGGCTAAACTCAAGAAACTTGTCTCCTCAATGTCCAGACGCCTCCACTCTGTGTTTAAAAAGAAGAGAGAGGGCGCCCCGGTGGCTCATCGGTCTAAGCGCGCGTACCATAAAGGCTGTGTTCTTCCCGCAGCGACCTGGGTTTGATTCCGGCTCAGGTCATTTGCTGCATGTCTTCCCCCATTCTTCTCCCCAACCTTCCTGTCTCTCTACACTGTATAACTGTCAAATAAAAGAAAAATTCCCAAAAAAAATCTTAAAAAAAAAAAGAAGAGAGGATGCAACACCATGGTAAACAGGCCCCTGTCCCGACTTTTTTGAGACCTGTAGCAGCCATCAAATGTGAAATGAGCTCATTGTGTGGAAGAAATTGTAAAATTTCTCAGTTTCAACATTTGCTATGTAATTTCTGTTGTAAATAAAATACTGGCTGGTGTGATTTTAAAGTCATTGTGTTTTGATTTTACATGTATTCACAATTTACACTTTGTCCCAACTATTTCAGAATTGTAGTATTGATACTCTGACTTGTGTTGAGTGATACTTCTATTTATAATGGCATGAAGCAGTCAATAACAATGAATTGTGATCGGACGCAGTTGGCTGGAAAGCGAACGAACTATTGTAAAAGAGATTTTTTATCTCAACTGGTTTTTACCTGGTTAAATAAAGGTTAAATAAATAAATAAATAAATTTAAATAACAAACTAGTACACTAAACCCGTGCCTCAATCTGCTTACATACAAATAAGCCATGCCTTTACTGTTCATCACGACAGAACTGGCTCATACATGTCACATCTGTGGAGATGTATTATGACATTTGCTTTGTGACATTCCGGCATTGATGTTTCTTCTCATCCATATTTAACTGGTCCGAGATCAGTCCTATTCCGTGAACACCGCAACAGCTGCTGTCTAGAGCAGAACCGCTAGCTGCTTTCCTGCTGTGCAGTGGGGACAGTCAAAATATTTCATTCCTTTCTATCATAGATAAAAGTTTCCTGTTTCATTTTCTTTTTAATTTGAGGAAGCGTTTCATGCACAGTAGAGACTGGTATACTTGTGTACTTTGCTTTATAGTACAGGCGGGCATAGCTGAACTGCACAGCATTCAAGAGAGATTAACAGCACTGAAAAATATTAATACTGAAATTGGTAACTAAAGATTGTAAGTACCTACTGGATTCCCCCATTACCACACTGCAGTTACTAAAGACACCGCAATTCATTGAATGCAAAAAAAAAAACAAAACAAAAAACCCTGGATCTGAGGGCATATTAAAGAGATGACCAAATGCAACAAAATCTGTAAAAAAAATTTTAACCGTCCATTCTATTCTTTTTAACGTGGCTTTGAGCGTACATTCCTTTCCTTGACATCCTGAATGAAGGGCTTGTAACCTGGATTTTCAAATATGAAAACATGGATCCCAACGATTATACAGACATTTATGTGAACAGTAATCTGGGGAAGGTTTTTTGTTGCAATATTAATACAAGACTTAGACTTCTTCAATAAGAATTATATGTTGAGTAAAAGTGAAATAAGGTTCTTGCATTACCATCACCAATCATACACCCTGCACACTGTAATCGAAAAATATGTTACTGAAAACAAAAAAAAGCGCTTCATCCATGGATTTTTAAAAAGCATGTATTTCTATTTGTAAACTTCTTGAACGTGGCACAGGGGTTATGTGATATGATATTTTTAAATCAGCTGTACACTGGAAATAAGTATGGCATAAAAATTGCCAACAAAAGAATATATCTTTTCATCAAGGGACATTGTGATCGGCAGAGCTGAAACCAGAGAACTCAGGCACATGCACGCACGCATCAGTTTAGGCTTCAGAGGAGTTTTAGCGTACATAATTAGTGTGTTTACGAGGACAGAAGCTTTAAAACTCTATATCTACAGTACATTCCGGAAGGGATGAAATGAACTCCAAATACCTTTGGTTTCAGAGACTCGGTGGACATAAGACATCGATATAAACGACTACAGTTGTTGTAAGCGTTATCAGTCTGAATACTGGAGACAGCGTCTTGGTCCTAAACCTTCATCAGGCGAACCTGATGTTTCTCAGCATGCCTGTCTGACACGAAATGAGAAAAAAGAAGGACAAACGGCGAGCAACTCTGTCTTGATCAAGAACATGATAATTATTCAATATTATTTGGAGGACATCCATGATAGTACCCTATTTGGAAAAATGAAATGTCCATGCTTGAAACTCATTTATAATATTCGTGCATTGTGTAAAACCTTTTTGCTAAACCTAGTGTATATTGACTTTGTGTTGTTGGGTGGGTGTATGCGTTGCTGGCCAGTTTAATTCTATTTGTGTGAAGCAGGTTGAAATTTTGTGGTCTTCGCTTTGGCACGAGACGCGCAGGTGTGGAAAAAGGAATTGTCGCACAAGTATCACAATGTTTGGCTCTGATCAAATTTAACATGACCTTCAAATATTATCAAATATTCCAATAGCAAGAAGGCCCTTTTACTCTGTCTGTAATGGGAAATTTGCTAAAAGGAAGTTTACCCCTGTACTAGCTTTGTTGTATTGGCTGTTCATGTTTACAGATTCAGGAACGCATACTAAAGCGGGAGAGTTGGAAGTCTCTTTCGATGTGCTGCATGAGTGGATTATCTGACAGAGGATCAAGTGCCCAGAGACTGAACAGTTCTGTTCGCTTCTTGGTGCCCCTGGGTGTCCAGGACGGTTCTGTATGGGCCTTGATGACTTGGTAAAGAAAAACTTCAACAAGAAAATGTAAACTAAAGGTAAATAATAATAAAATAATAAATACCTTGCCCAACACACACAGGCACACACGCACACTCACACTCACACACAAACGCACAAGCACAAACACACACACACACACACGCACCCACACACCCACATACACTCATTCTCACTCACACACACGCACACACCCACGTACACTCACTCACACACACAAGCACACACACACACACACACACACACACACACATATGCACCCACACACCCACATACACTCTCACACACACACACGCGCGCACACACCGTGGGGACCCATTTTGTTTGCCGGTTTTTTATTTCAAGTGCAATCACAGTTTTGAACAGTTATTAATTTTTCATCATTTTCATGTTGATCGAGGTTATTTACTCGATTTAGCAAACTTGCGAAAGCCATATGCCATGTGGGGCAAAAAGAAGAACATCTCGCAAACATTTGCAAAAAAAAAAAAAAAAACGGTTCACATTTCAACTTACCAAATAAAATACAATGGCAGAAAATTAAGGTCCTAATTACACTGCTGACGCCAATTGATTTTTTTTTAAGTTTATTTATTTCATCAGATGGCTTTTTTTCTTTTGTAAAAGTGGTTAAATTTGTCTTGTTGTGGCCATGTTTAAGGATGCTGTTTCAAATAGTTAGCAATATCTGGCCATATTTGAGTTGCATTATGTTTGCACTCCATGGCTGCTTGGGAACTGTGTCTTGGCATTTGTTTGATGTGATAAATTCAGTAGAGATAAGTGGTCCAGTCCAGCTGACTGCTGAATTAATTTAATGGCTTGGACGGTATTTATCTATTTATTTTTTACAGGGAAAATCATGGGAATTAGCATCCATTTTCCATAAAGAGACAGAGTTTTTTTCCCCTCCAGTGGATTTTACGCAAAATAATTTCATAATTTGCACGCATAACACAAGTTTCCTCCTGGCATTTTCAACTGACATTAGACCGCAAATTTAGGCAAATGACTTCTTAATATTCTTGCTTAATTTGGCAAGTAATGTGTAGGTTAAATCATTTTCCTATTTTCACTGTAAATATATGTTATCATAGCGTTATATTTTTCACTTTGTACTAGAATTGTATCAGTTGATTCTTGGTTAGATGCCACAGGAAATTTACCGAATGGAACAAGTCGATGCGAAAAATTAAGCAGCTAAGTTACTTTACATCGTCATTGTGGTATATTTAAGCCCGCGGTATTTATGCAATGTTACGAATATTCATTACGGTGTCCAGTTTCAAAGGGAGATTATTTAGATGCCATGGTAAGAAACGTTTTTCATCTTGAATTCAGGCTGTGTTTTACAAACTGAGGGTACTGATGCTGAAATTCTGACGTTCGATCATAACGCAAAGATGAGCTGCGGAAAAACAAAGGATGATAATGAATCAAAAAATTCTTTGTTTCACACATATTTTTAATGGTTTTTTTTTTTTTTTTTAGCAAAAAATACCGAGGTTTATGCGAATAAACAAAACTAAACTAAAACAACAAACCTGAATGGGTTGTAAGACATTTAAGTTTTTAATCATTCAATTAATCATTTCTTTCAGTGACTAGTATGCTTTATTGAATTCTCTGAAGTATACTTTCATGATGGTAACGCTGGTGACATGAACAAATGACCAATATGATTAAAATATGTTTAGATTTTGCGCGCTTTCACTGCGGACTCAGAGTACTTGGTTGCAATTCTGAACAAGACCACTAGATGGTAGAATTTGACATCACTTTGAAAAAAGGCGGCCAAGTCGAGGATTTCAAATATAGGGTGCATCTCAAAGCGTTGGCTGCATCCTTCGAAGGCTGCATTTTTGTGGGTCGTCACTTATTTCCATCTGTCAAACTGACTTTTAGGGTTAGGGGATAAGGTTAAATTTAGGGTTAGGGTTAGGTTTGGGGCTAGGTTTAAGGTTAGGGAAACCAGAGACGACTCGCTTTAACCAAAGCTGTTCAACAGAGATGAAATTATGTCATGTCAGTTTGGTGGATGGAATTAAGTGACGACCCCTAAAATGCAGCCTTCGAAGGCTGCAGCCGATGCTTGAGATGCACTCATAGTTTAGGCCTGGGTTGTGGGTTATTTGGCCGAAATTTTTTGAGTCCCATTAAATTTCCTGCTTTAATTTGCATATATTAGTAATTCTACATTGATAACATAAGGATGGTGAAGAAATGAATTCAGCTTTAATACAGCTTAGAAATCAAGTGACTGCGAGGGCTGAAGCCAGTCGTGCAGACGAACTGTCGCATCGCAGTTGCGTGATTTAATCACCATCACGACCTGTGTAAGATTAAGCTATTGCTGCAACATTTTACAAACCCTTATGCTTTTATTTCATTTCCATTTTTAAATTCCCATTTGATGAGTTGCAAATCCTCCAGATAAATTGATTTTGAAAGCTGCATTACAGTAAATCAATGGCAGCGGAGCTATAAAGTTATGTTTTTCTTGTCTTTTTTTAATTTAATTATTTCTCGCACAGTATTCCTAATCTTTGAGTATTCCGTGAGGTATTTAAGATAGTATCAAAATAAAGGAATAAAGATCAGATAAATATCTGCCTTGTTTTCTGGATCAGCGTTTCCAAGCGTCGGTCCAGGAGACACCCTGCGTGCTGATTTTTCTTAACCGTCGGGGCGTTTTGAAAAGTTACTAATTTCTCTTGATTTCACTATGCGAATACATAAGGATTATTTACGCTTTTAAACCGAATTATGTCAGAAATCATTATTCGCGCCGTGAAAGAGTTTCATATTCACACAGACCTAATACTGTTGAAAATGGTTTCTGTAGCAAAGACTGAGGGGGAAATTCTGACTGATACAGTTAAAAAATGAATTAGCTTCTTGGTGAAAATGTTGCACATCGTCACAAAAAAAAACCCAAATCTGCAATTTAGTTGATAATAATGAAATAAAAACGGCAAAAACAAGGCATAACGGGCCAAACCTGCACTGCGTAAAAGGAAAAAAGTCACATGTTCATCAACGGAATCAGGACCCGATTAATTAACCATCGGCTTTAATTCGGTCAGATAAAAATGAGTTACCTTCTTGTAAATTTTCACAAAAAAAGCACAACTTTATTACACATAATAAACAGCTACAGCTGTTTCGAACTATGTTGCTGGAAAGAGTAAATAATGAAACGTAAGGGACCTAATTAAGGACAAATTAACTGCTGCTTAAAATTGTGATTGCAGGCGCCGTTGGAACGAAAACCAGTATAGAGGGGTCTATTCGTCATGTTATCTATTTCACTGTATCCAGTGAACTATGTGTCTTTGCTATTTCAACCAGTTTGGGCCCTATTGCTCCAAATTCTAATCGCGACATACACCCTTTTTATCTTTAAAGCAGCAGATCTGAACCTAAGGTAATCTTGGAAAGTCAAGATGCACTCAGAAATTCGAGTGTCCTCACAACGTAAAACCTTACTTGCTGAGAGTAACACAACTGCCAATCCAACTGTCTCAGAATGTTGACAAAACAAACTCTGAAACAAATGCATTTCCACTCTAAATTTAGGCCTAAAGGTTCCATACTTCCACTACACAGGCACGTTGGTAAGTGCAGCGATGCGGTATCGGTAAAGAACTAGGCTGCCTACGGTACAGTGACCTTTCAAGACAGTCATTTTGCTGTAGTTTTCCCGCTGGTGTAGTTTCTGTAAGGCAACATTAATCATACATTATAAAAACACACCAACATCTCCCGTTATTTCTAATGGTGAAAGCATTGCATCAACAAAGTTATCCTTCATGTCGTATACCTACTCACTCTAAATAGGCCTACTACCAGAAATATAACATAAAGCAACTGGATTTAACTTGATTTAATTACCAGGCTCATTTAGCCTAAATTTCTTTTACTGTTCTTTTGCGGAATCTTATTTATTTATTTATTTATTTTCTGGGGATTTACCGATGACATATTCCGCATGTAGCTTCGTTATATATATATATATATATATATATTTTTTTTTTTAACTTTGTGCTCCGACGTCAGTGGGCTGATTTAATCAGCGATATTCATATTAATTTTCTGAATTAAACTGCATTGCACTTTAGGAACCTTATTTGCTTCCAGGGGTTCTGAGTTTTGATCGGGGTACTTAAATAAATTTCGTTTCGTTTGGATGCAGCTTAATATTTTATGTTGTCTGCATAAAATAAAATAAAATAAAAAATGCGAGTAAAAAGGAACAATTCCAGAAATTGTTATATAGATGCAAGGTCCGAACAATTTTTCAGTCGGTTTTCATGGTACCAAGTGGGAAGGTATGGATTCTGCTTACTTGCAAACATATTTTGTTCCCATAATACTTCTTCGTGAACATTTTTTTTTATGTGTATAGCTTCGAAGTTCAACATTGATGGTCATTATTGTCCAATACATCAAAACACCTCAGCATTTGTCTGGAGAAAAAAAAAAAAAAAAAAAGAGCCTATAATAGAGGTAATAATTTGCCGGTAGGTGGCGCCTCAAGATGGCTCGATGAGCGAATAAAGGACCTGCACTGCTCATCGACTGAAATACGAAGAACATATGGACGCAAGAGTCTGATTCAGTCATACCTAAACAAACCATTGTGGTGAAATCTCATCTGGCATAAAAATGACTGTCGTACTTCAATAACTAAATGCTCGCACGAAAGAATATTGCGTTTATATTACTAGAGCTTTCAGCTCTGAAAAGGATTTCTCAAATGGAACTGTGGTTTCCGCCTTGTGATGCGGCTTCACCGCTATAGTGAATATCGATTCTGCGCTCTCACAAAGTTAACTGTGTCAGAGCGAGATGCATGGGGGTCAAACATGAGTGGCCATTGGACAGCAATATGTCCCGATTTGTGTATAAACTCATACCCACGCGCATCCACGTGTTTAGGGAATATGCGCCATATCTTACTGAATAAATCAATGTCAGTGCGCCAAGACGCTGTGAGCATACGTGACAGGCAAATTTTATGCTTCGCCCGTAAAAAAAAAAAAAAAAAAAAAAACAAATAGTTAAAATGTCATTATGATGTCCTTAATAATGTGTTGCATGTGCTCTCAAAATAGATGTTTAGTGCGGCGCTAACACGTTAATTTTAACATTCTTTCTGTGTAGTTAAGGACTATGCCGTGTTATTGTTGATAAAAAAGACCGACTTTGTAAATTGAACTCGCTTAAGTTGTACATTTTGAGACAAAAAGTGAGAACTTTGGAACAAAATATGTTGTAAGCTACACAGAAGTTATTAGTGAATTCTTTTTTTTTTTTAGGGTGAACTCCGGCCACAGAAAATGCTGCGGCCTTTTAGCTGATTGTGCTCGGCAGTAAGTATTCCTAGCCTATTTCCATATATCCAATAAGCGAACGTTACGGGTCTCAAATTTTGAATTTTGGCTACTTGTCGGAAGGCCCATTTGTCTTTATTTTCATGGTAGCCTACCTTTTGGACTATATCCGAGTTTCTGTTTAGCAGAGGCATTTACCTGCTTTCCAGAGAGCTTTGCTAATTAGTAGGCTGTGCTAATCATGAAGTTGAAGTTTTGAATTTTCGTCAAATTGCTGAGAAATGTGGCCTTTGGGTGCATATAAATTGTCCTGTATTAAATTATTCCTGAAAAAACTGCTGCTGCTGCTGCTGCAAATAATAATAATAATAATAATAATAATAATAATAATAATAATAATAGAAGGTCATCAATATCCCCCGCCACCATGGAATCCCGGACGGACGGACAGACAGACAAGCTTCATTGCAATGTACCCGGCCTCACTTCGTGGCAGGGGATGATAATGTCTGTAAAATAGTGTCAGTTGCCGCAGTTTCTCCGCAGGTTATGCAAAAAGTTGCTACCATCTTTAAAAAAATACGCAGGAAGACAAGAATATCTAAAATAGAACAATTTTTATTGTAATACTTTACAACAAAACACTGAAGCATTTCTGGAAGGGTATACAGTAAGTGCAAAACGGTATCTTATATAAAGCTTTGTGTAAGTGTATATTTACTCTTATACATTTGAGTATAGAATACATTTTCAAGGACTCGTATGCCTACCTGACGGGTAAACGTGTTCCCCGCTTCTTTTAAAGAACTTATTCGGAATGCTTTATCGACACCCGGAATGGATAAAAGCGAGGTGGTTTATAAGCAGAGAAATACTGATGTGTATTCTCTTTTATTCGTCTGATTACCAGTGCTATGTGTGTGTGTGTGTGTGTGTGTGTGTGTGTGTGTGTGTGTGTGTGTGTGTGTGTGTGTTTTAACGCAATCATATTATTGGTTATTTTTATTTTTGTTCGTTGCATCATTCCGTTGTTTTCCTTTTTGTCCATATACCTTTTTATAATCTGATATGGTCTCTTGGTTTTTGATATTTTCTTTGTCTATTTGTTTTACTTGTTTCATCAGCCTTGTGTTATTACGCTCTTCGTCGCTGCGTCGTTCACATCACGCACGGCTTGATGTCCTGACAGACGCTCTGATGATGGTGATGGTGGTGATGATGGTGATAATAGGAGCCACTCGCTGAGGGATGGAACGAGGAAATTCCGTTAAAGTTCAAAACGAAATCTTTTCTGTCACAAACTGGTGAGGAGTGGCTTTGGTATCGAGGAATCCCCACTGTAACAGAAGGATAATAAAATACAATGAGTCGACTGCAAATGTTTTATGTGCCTTTTATGCTAAAAAATTAGCCAAAAACTCACTTCAACTATTGTTTAACTTCATCAAATCTACGGACCCATATATGGGTCGGTCAAATAGGCTATAGCTACTGTATTCAAACCTGTGGAACTTCAGGCCTATTTCAAATTCTAGTGGAGATCCCAGGGTTTCCAACTATCCCAAATATGTCCTGCTGAATTTCAGGGAAACGTGTGTAAACTGATGCACAAGTTCTAGATATTTTCCATTGGATGTAATGCTGTGGCCATAAAACATGGCGTCCTGGGTTTAAACATTTCTCAACAATAGTGTGATGCTGCTTATGTGAAAACCGTAACCAGCACATACAGAATGTGTATTTTACATAGTCCTCCATTATGAAAAAAGCTTTTTCTCACTTTTATCCAACTTAAGCGAAAAGTTAGAGATTAAGGAGTTAACAGTGCGTCTAATCCAGAATGTATACCCTTGGATATTAAGTGTTGCAAACTTCGTAGGCTTGGCCAATTTGTTTCCATTTTATTAGAGCTGCTTTAGTTATGAGTGCGTTCCGCTCTCTATAGTCATTCCAAAATCACACTTCTGCGGTCTGGATTATCAACCTGCAATTCGCCACACTTCACGCATTGGTCTCACTTGACACAATGAAGCTTGAAGAAGCATCGGGCCAGAAAAATAAATGGTTAAATGGGAGGCGTATTAAATCTCGTTCTAAATAAACAATTTTGTCTTCTAAGAAGACAACCTAATGTGACATTTTCATAATGAGTAGGCCTACCGTATTTCATCGGCAACGTGGTGAAATGTGATGCATATATTCCAATCATTGTGTCGACACATTTACTCCTGCAGAATTAATTTCATGTATTTGATACCCACTGGATCAATACGACGTGGTTTTAGTTTAATTAGGTTAATTGTTTACGGTGAAACTAAACTTATTTGAGACTTCAAAACTCCAATGTCTGTAAAAGAAAGATGTGCTCGTGTCCTGCGCACTTTTGCATGACTTGTGACAATCCTGCGTCACAAAAATGCAATGCATGCATTAGAAAGGGACACTTTCGAGTCTGTGTTGAACATTACAAAAATATCTTGTCTTAATATGATTGGGGACCTGGGCACAACGTAAGATGGAGGTATTTTTTAACATAGGAATTATGCGCGCTTGCTTTGAGGGAGAAATGATGCGTTTGCTTTCTCTCGTAGTAGGATATTGCAACTTGTTTCACGTGGGTGGAGAAAATCTACAAATCAAGAGTTTGCAAACGGGTGTTTTCGCATCACAAAATAAATGCTTTTTTCACCAGTGTGTGCTTCACATAATTGACTATGGTTGAGCTCAAAAGGCCGCAAATGCATGTAATTTAAATCACCTTCATATGAGATTCTTTATGGTTTAATTTTGACCCACGACACGAGTAAGCAGGAGCCGAGAGCATTACAGGGGTTGAAGAACCACCGCCTGACCTGTGTTAACGCTTAGTAACAACACGCCTCAGTCTATGATAAACCTATCAGCCGCAATCACATTTTGTTTAACGGTGTACAACGCATAGATGCATGTATTCTGTCGGAGAGAACCTGCGCTTATTCCACGTCTTCTGACACATTTCATCTTTTATGAAGGCGTCATCTCCCGTTAAGCTAATTGTAGAGCACACAACTAAATGAAAATGGTGAGAAAAGATTCTCCTACCTTTGATTTTTATTTAAACAGTGATATTGCCGGTACATTCTCCGAAATTTTGGAACCTGGTACAAAGTACCCCAAGTCTGTTACAACATATCCGGTTTCCGGGGCAAGTAACAATTGCACTTCCGCTACTTTCCACTGAAATGTATTGGCCAGGTAAGCTAAGTCTTAGAACTGTTCAAGCACTTATAGCGAGGGCAACCATCTTATTTGTGAGGTGGATTTAAAATATTTATGCAAAAAGCATTGTCTATGTGTAGACACGCAGATGATTTCTTTTTCTTTTTTTAATGAAGAAAAATGTTAAATGGTCGCACCCTGGTCTCCCTCTTGTCTATCTTGTTTTTTTTTTAACAGTTGTTGGGAGCGCTGTCCTTCATTGTTTTAAAACAAGTGAAGGCTTTTAGGCCCAAGTATCACGCCGTGAGCATGAAGAAAAATATGTCTATGGCCACGTTTCCCAGATTCATTTAAGAAGATCTTAACGCTAAGAGCTTCTTTAGATCCTTCTTAAGGCTCCAGTAAGAAGCAAACGCGTTTCCCAGATTCCTTCTTAGCCAAAGATGGCTCCCTCTTAGCTGAACTCTTCTTTGGAGCCTTCTTAACTCCTTAAGAACGCTCTTAACTGGGGAAACGCGGCTTATGTCATCATGTAAGTTACTCGTTTTCGTTTCAAGACATCGGATAGTCTTCTATACATTACTGAGAACTTTCAAATTCGTTTGTCTCCTTTAAAGGACTTTTTGTATTGAGTTCAAATCGTGCACTAAGGTAACCTTTTTTAAGGAAAAGGCGCTCTAGTCAAAACAGCTCCAAATGTGATGCTTCTGTAATTACAGAATTTTTTTGTAAATTTTGCTGCCGAAAAAAATTGCTCACTGGTCAAAAAACAACACTTTGATTGATTTATTGCTCTTCTTGGGCATGAAGAAAACAAATGCATAAGGGCACTTGTCATGAAAAGTCATAAATCGCATGAAATTTAACTTGGCCTAACTCCCCCCATGGGCCCCGACTGCTTGAGCAGCTCTGGTGTGGTCCTACTAAAAACGTTCGTGTTTGGTTAACCTCCTCGACCCGAGATGAAGAATTAGCATTAGCAGTACCAAAGGAGCTTTCTTTTCAGGGGAGCCGCTGTAAATTGGCACATTTTTTTTCCTGCATATCGTAAAAACAATTCATGACGTTTAGTCGCGGAGGTCTTGTTACTACAGGACGCACTCAGGCTAATTTAAATGATTACACAAGTAAAATAGTATTGTTGGAAAACAAACGACGGCAATATCGCAAAAGCTCAAGTTCAGGAAACTTTGTTTTGTGACGAGCGCTTTCTGCATTGATTTCCATTTTCCAATGAACATTAGTCGTTGCATCCTCACCCCTTGAGAAAACCCAAATTGATTTTAATAATTAAAAACTGAATCCCAGAGAGGGATATTTCGTAATTGACTCAAATCTTTTATCAAGGGTTTTCAATCAATTAAAAATTTCGCGGTTACCTTTTGTATACAATCACGAGAAAGTAAAATCTGGCATTTACAATGAACTAATGGTCTGTGTGCTCTTATACCAATTTCGTGTAAGCAGGCACGTGGGGTCGATTATGTTTAGGCCTACTTGTTTACTTAAAAAAAAAAAATGCAACAGGATTTTGCGTGAGTCGGTGCTGTAATGCAGAAATAATTTTCAGATGTGGCCAAGAGGATAATAAAGAACACGAGTAATGTCAGGAGGTGAGTAAGTTTCCAATATGTTCGGTAGTGAAGCTTCCCCTGGGACGCGCAGCTATTAGCTAACTACTTTTGTTTTTATTTATGACACACATGTTGAGGGTTTATACTCTCTGCTGCTGATTTAATATGGTACAATCACTTCATAAAATGCTGCATAAAACGAAGTCAAAACAACAATGAAGCTGCGAAATGCAAGCTGCTCATATTCGATCGGCCGGGCCGAGCAACTGATATATTTCTACCACTTAGACTGCATATTTGGAAAAGGTATTTTACCTGAAATATCTGCTGTGTCTCTGGTGTTCTGATGGAGATAACTCTGCTCCAAAGAGTAAGACGACATGCTAGAGTGTAAACCGGAGGACGCGGGGCTGTTTGACGCCAGAGACTGTTGCTTGATGTACGGCGAGCCGCTCGATGATGCCCAGTGCGCCGAGGTACTTGCGTAAGGCGAGTGGCACTCCAGGGCGCTCGCCATCGCGGGGGAAGACGGTACAGGGCTACTGCTGCTATCCGGACCGTAATCTCCATTGGACGTTACCGGGCAACTGGCCATGTAAGTGGATCCGGGGCTCGGGGACATGTGCGGGACGTGGTGTCCAGCGCTGAGTCCGTCGTATCCTCCTGTCATGGAATTCGTCATCATGTCCAAGTTGTAGCCGTTGGTGTGACACGCCAGCGACGCCGGGGGCGCCTGAAAGTCAAAGCTTTGAGGTAAAATGGATGTGCCGAACCCTATGCCGTTCATCATCCTATACATGGGTTTCAGGGCTTGACATTTTCTCCGAAATCCTCGAGGTCTGCGGCGGAACGAACCTTCCTCGAACATGAACTCGCTGGCCGGGTCAATTGTCCAGTAGTGACCTTTTCCAGGTCGCCCCAGACCCTTTGGCAGCTTAATAAAACATTCATTCAGAGACAAATTGTGCCTCACGGAATTTTTCCAGCCCTGATAGGATCCCCGAAAGAACGGAAATCTGGCTTGAAGGAACTGGTAAATCTCACTCAGGGTCAGCCTTTTGGTCGGCGAGCTCTGGATAGCCATCACGATAAGAGCAATGTACGAATAGGGCGGTTTTTCGGGGCGCCTCAGTCCGGAGTTTGCCTTCTTCCCTTTGGAGGAGGCTGCTGTCGCTGCGCTCTCTACGACGGATTGAGCGCTCATTAGGGCGGGGTGCAGAACTCCAGATGTCGGACTGGACCTCAAAGGTGGCGGCGGGTCTAGTTGCTGTTGTTGAGGTTCTGTCGTCATGTCTTTCCTGCTATATAACACAAAAATATAACTGAGACTACGCTGATGGTAAAATATGGGTGCGAAATTAGAAATTTTAAACAGTCTTCGGAGTAAAGAAAATAGAAAGAGAGAGAGAGAGATGTTTCACGCTGCTTGACTGCTGGACGTCGAAGTCTGTTTCACTCAGAAGCGGCCAAAAGCGGGGGTAGAATAGCCTTACTCTCGCTTTCGGTTGAAAATGTCCGTGTCCGGAAAATGGCGAGAATGCTGCTTTAAAAAAAAATTCTCTGCAAGAGCGCAGGTCGCTTTCCAATAGTGTTAACCCTTCAGTGATTTTTCCGTGCTGTGAATATGAGGCTTACCCCAAGACAGCGTTTCTGTATCGCGCGGAATGCAGCTCTGCCCTCGACCTGGTGGCCATCACTCGCCTGAAGTCCTTAAGAGGGGGAAACGCGGCTCTCCTCGACTTTTTGCGTATAAGCTGCTCAGCCAAACAAAACGCGACCACCTATCAATTCGTAAATCTTTCTTGCCTCGTAACCCCCCCTCCCCATCACCACCAACACCACCCCCTGCCTCTAAATCCCTCCAAGAAATCAGCAGCGACCAGGGACCACCTCCCCTCCCCAACCTGGCTCCCGTCCAGTCGTCATCCTAGCAGGAGGCGCTTCTGCAGCACGAGAGCCCCGCTCCCGGACTGACATTTCTAATACACGCAATTACACCATTTATCAAACCTCCTTCAGACATTCCGATCAACATCACCACGCGCCAAACTTACGAGGTAAAGAACTCCGATTCTCTCCGCTTGCATGCCTCCGGTATATCAGGGTCAGCGTCTCCTCTGGACAATTTACGGAAGGGAGCAAAATTAGGCTATGCCTACTAAGTTTTCCATTAAGAATGATGCATGTTGTCGGGGCTAGGTATTACACGCTGCTAAAAGATCAAAGCCGATGTGCGCGCATTTAATTTTTTAGGGAAAGTGCAGCATAAGCTTCTAAGTTTACAAGAGCGTTGAAAACGAAACTTGAGAGTATTGCAGCATAAATGAGTAGCAGTGATAAAGCGGGTAGATCAGTCAACACTCAGTAGAGGAAATTTGAAATAAAATTCGCAGAGCGTGAGAGTCCATACGTACCCGACTCTCATAAAAACAAACAGTGCCAAACGCTGAAATTGTGGAAAGGTGGTCTTCGCTGTGAGTACACATGTATGTGTAGGGGGTTGTTCTGGGTAAATGGCTTTGACATGAGTGGAAGCAGGCTTTTTCCATCAAGGGCTGCCTGGATGCCACACACAGCGCGCCGGTGTCAATTTACCGCCCCGAGCCGGGATCCTATCCCCTAAGCTCTACATTAATTAGAGAAAGAAAACCGAAAATTAGGCGAGCGGGCGTCGATAGCTTCCTCCTCGAAACTGAAAAAGCACAGATATATTGTCGAACAAAAATTATAAAACAATCACATAAGCTGCATTGTCCCGCGTTCAGGTTTAATTTAAGCTGTGTGACGCGTAATAAATATGATCTAGCCTGATTTATATAAATTTCAAATTTAGGCCCAAACATCATGCGCATCTTTTTGCTCTGATATTTCCAGATTAGAATAATAGCCTTAAGTGAGGCCTGGTCTATGCTAATTGCAAATATTCTGTAAGCTATGAATCCGAAAAAACGAAAACGACGAGCAGGCCTTGTTTTATACACCCACACCGTATTAATACTTCTCCTACAACTTTTACGACAGTTCTGATGGTTCTTCGCAAAACACTTTCTGGAAACTTCTGTTAATGATGTCATATGCACTTACTGTTACGGCTAACGGCAGTAACCAAAAGTATTTTAAGTTTTGGCTCTTGTTGTAACAGTATTAATGTATTTTTTAAATTATATTTTAAGAAATTATATTTACATCAGAATCAGAATATGATACCAGTGTATTTCCGTGTTTACCTCACCCGTAATGTCTTTCCAAAGATGTGAATATGACTTGAATGGAGCTTCATAATTTATGTTGTCATTCATATTACATTATTTAGCCTATCTTCGTAAAAAATTCTTAAGGCAATGACGAAAACTAATAACAAACTAGTAATAATAATAATAATAATAATACAAAATCAACATGCTTTTTACTGTTTTTGTGGGTTTTACAGAGATCCTCAGAAAATGGGCAAAATGACTGCGGACTTTCAGTACTTTCCACCAAAGCAGTACAATTTTGATCTTAAAGTTTTTAAAATTCTTTACAAGGATAAACTTTTTTCCTTTTTTTTTTTTTTTTTTAATTGCAGGATGCCAAATGTAAGCCGTTACATGGTTGTTATTTTAATTGAAGAGGAGATGTGCGCAAAAAGGCAACGGTATCATTGGATTCGTAATTTTTTACTTATTGTTGAATGCATAAAAAAATTAAATCAACCATTAATTAGCCTAGTTACAAATTGAAACATGCGCAGTCACACATGCAAATTGATCTTATAGGGTTCATGGGGGTTACTTTGCGCATTGAATGTACAATTTTCAAAAATCTTGTTTGCATTTGTAAATTGACGCAAAAACTCAACTATTAAAGAAATTGCAAAAAGTTTCTTATCCATTCCCAATGTATCGTCCTATACAGCTCTTAAGAATCATTGTTTATTGTTTCAATTTTTCCTTGAGCTTTTAAAAAAATCTGTCGGCAATGTTTAGGAGTGTATGAGTGTGTGAAGAGAGTGAGAGTGAGAGACAACATTATGTGTGTGCGCGCATGTGCGTGTGTGTATGTGCGTGCGTGCGTGCGTGTGTGTGTGTGTGTGTGTGTGTGTGTGTTTGTGTGTGCGGGGGGGAGAATCCATGTCTCCAGCATTACGTTCCTTTTAAGTGGGGAATTAAGGAGGCCTTAACAATGTATATCAACAATAACCTTTGCACTTCACAAAAAAAGGATGTGCCGATAAAATCAATTTCCTTCATAACAAAAAAGGATCCTGAAAGAGCCTAATCGCCGCAGAATTTCCTGCAACATCAAAACTGATAACCCCCGTCGTGTCCCAGGATGCATCGCCCACCTAAAAGTAAACTCTAGCCGCGGCGCTAAAAAAGCAGACACTTTGATGACGTGGAATGGTCTCTTGAGTGCGCAATATTCTTGGCACCGGTGAAAGATCCTCAGTTTTAAAGACATTATATATATAGCGGTTGGACAAAATATCGGAAGCACCTTTAAAAATAACTTGAACGTTGAAGTCTCTAAACCACAATTAAAAACCGATCTAAAAAGGCCTATTTCTTTTAATTTTAAGGCTAATTAGCAGCACATGTCTGCTTGAAAGCGGTGTAACCAGCAGCACTTTGCTAGTTAAGTCTCCCAAGCAAGGTGTGGATGCTATAAGAGTGAAAAAGAGGCCAAAGTTACTGCCCAGAGGTACGTTTCCCAAAAGCATAGTGCAAACTTACTAAACTATATACAGTCAATGGTTCCAACTGTATAAGTTAGCAACAAAGCGTTTGGGTAACGTACTCCAGATTGTCTGGTGCGTCCATCACAAAGACACCGAAAGTATTTAAGGTAAGTGGTACGGTGAAAAATTACGACAATATGCCGAAAATCAAAAACAGCAACAGCAAGAAAGAATTGTGACAGCTTGCCAAAGAGACATAGAACAGTTACTATCGAAATAATGAAAAAAAAAAAATCTAAAAATCACCACAAAATTGCCTACATATTATATTATATTATATTATCTACATTGTGGTAGTAATATAATACAATCATGTGTAAAGCATAAGAATTATGAAATCATAATAAACATAAGAAGCATCGTAAATGTTACTGGAATTTAAGATATTTTAAGACCTCATACTGCAATGATGGCCTTAACTTGACTGAATATGGTATAAGAATGTGAAGATTCAACGTTATAGTGTTTAATCGATGCATTCTCCATGCAGATCAGCTTGTGTTATTGCATAGAACAGTAATACGATTTTGTGATGTTGCTGTTTATTTACTGCAAGTAGACAAGGTATAATTACGGTCCATATTTCAAGATATAAATGATAAAAAAAGTTTCGTGGCCTGAATTTCTTTAGGTCCAAAATTCTATCGCGTTTTGCATTTTTTTTGCGAAATAAATAAGGTTTATAAATTTGACATGGTGGCCGTTTACATTTACAGTCCTACAGCCTGTTGTTTAGTTTTTGTAATTAATGTAGGCCGTATTTCATAAATGACTGCAAGATGGGCGCATAATTTAGAAAAGATATATTGTTGTTTCAAGATGCTCTTCCTGTTTAAAATTTCCTCATTGGTCCTCTCGCTTCCGAGTGTTCATGGTTGTGAATTATATGTCCATGGGGAAAAATAACAAAAAAAGATTTTTTGTCGCTATTTTTTTAAATACATTTCATCTTTTGAAGTTTGTTAGTGAAATATTGGCCCACTCAAAATTATGAGCCAGAAAGAATATATTCGGAGCTTCATGAATGCCTTATGTCAGGTGTAAATTCAATGTTGCTTTTTGAGAGATTTAGCTGCAATCGTGTTTACTCCACGATTAAAAAAAAAATAGTTTTCATTCCGTGCTGCTTTGCTTATCAATTCCAAAAAAGATTGTACAATTCGCTCTTACGTGTTGGTAGCATTACATTGAGCGTTACAGGAAACCGCTTAATCTCGTGAAACGCAGCTCGCCATTGGTCATGTTTCCCACTAAAATTTAACATAACTTGTTTTTTGACAAAAATTTGTGAAGGAGTGTTGATATAGTAGGGTACAAGCTGATTTGAAGTTACACAGTTTATTCCATCTCTGTCCGGATATCCATACAACCGCTATTTTTAAACCCACCGGTTCAATGTGTCTATGGATGCGGTAAATACTAAGCTTCAATGAAAAGATGGTTTTAGAAGACAATTCCTGTTTTTCGGTTGTTGGTACCTTAGGCTGACTGTATTTCTTTATACTGCACGTTCTTTATATTGAGGTTATTGAACCTGCAACGTTGCATATTTATGAAAAAAAAAAAAACTCTGAGGACAGCTTTTGTGGAAGTTGAAACGGAGTATGTGATTCAAATCATGTTAAACCTTTTTTTTATCAGGTTTACCTCGATTTACATATTCTCGCGCTGCAGGTTGAAAAGAAAATGGCCCCGAGGTTTGTTCAAATTAATTTTCCTGATATGCGTATAAGATTGAGAAATGTCTTTTTAATCCAGAAGCCAGCATATACCCTCTTTTCGGCACAGGTGTGTGTGCCATTCCGTACTTCCACCTGCAGGTTGCAGCATTGTACTTGAAAATGTATCGTTTCCGCTCCACATTACCTGTTACCTGCGTACACGTGACGGCAGTCCTATGGAACTATGGCCTTAAAGAATATTACATTCGCGATGTCGAATTGCACTAAAAGAAGCAGTGTTCTCCTCTAAATTAATTTAACGCAATGCTCGTAAGATATGCTGCCACCGTCCTGTTACATTATGTAAACATATATAATTTTCTAAATACTATTCATAATATATTGCCGGCATCACTCTGAAGGGAATGATAAAATCACCCAATTATGAAATACTCGCAATTTATCCTCATAACAGGCGTTACCCGCCAGGAAAACCTTATGTTTATATTTTGGCTGGTAGATAATGTGTTGCACAACGGGATAACTGAATACTTTGCAAAAATGTGATCGTGAGTGTTTATACGTGCGTGTGTTGAAATGCGTTTGTGCGTGCATGTGTGTAAAGGTGTGTCTGTGGTGTTGCATTTGTGTGTGCGCATGCGTTAGTCAATGCGTGGATGTGTCACCGCGTGAGTGCATTGGTGTGTGGGTAGGTGTAGGCCTGTATGTTATTTTGTTCTTGCACATGAGTGTGCTTTCTTAAGGCGGAATTCCATTGGGTTATTCACTTAAATTTCGAAAATAATGTATCACGTCATTTCTATCTCTAAGAGCCGTGCAGGAGAACTCACCTTTTTTGCCAAAGGATAATTTCCCCCACTTTTACAATCGCTGTTATTTACAACAGTGTAAGCACCATGATTCATGGGATGGAGACTCAATTTTTTGTTATCTTGGTTCTGTTTGCCGAGCGATCATTGAATCTGAATTTTCCTGAACATGTATTTTACCTACTGAAGAGGGGACTGAAGGCAAAAAGTCTCCAACGCGGCCAGGATCTGAAGATGGCAGCAGTACAGACCTGGCAGAGCATCACCAGGGAAGATCATAGCACGCAAAGGACACGTGACCAATTATAAAAAAGTACACTTTACCCTATGTTATGTTAAACTGCCCAATATTTTTGATCCATCCAAAAATAGGAGTGGGGCATCCTTTATGAAAATATCCTGTGGTTTTTTCATAGTAATACTATAGTATTTATGGCATAACTACACTATTACTATAGTTTGCAAAGTATAACTAGAGTAGTACTATAGCCATCACATTATAACTGTTGTATCACAGTCAGCAGTACTATGACATTACAACTGTATTGCTGTAGTTTGAATAATTATAGTATCACTGTAGAAATGCTACACCGTGGTAGCGAAAATACCATTTATTACTTCTGTAATTTCTATAGTATATTTTCGTAAGAGTGTGTGTGTGTGTGTGTGTGTGTGTGTGTGTGTGTGCTGGAATACAGAACCAAAACACAACATGCGTCATCACCAAAGTATCGGAGGAGCCCACTCTACAGTGCCCTTCAGAATCATTGGCACCCCTAATTAAAAATGAGCGCAATGAGGTGCAAAAAAAGTCTTTATTTTTTATCCTCATGATCTTTCATTCAAAATATTCACAAAAATATAACCTTTAATTGAGGTCATGCAATCAAAAGAAATATCTAATTCATAGCATGGAACAAATTTTATTTTTTTTCTCAAAAAAATGAGAGTACCATAATTATTGGCACCCTTTCATTCAATATTTTGTGCAGCCTCCCTTGGCCAAAGATAACAGCTCTGAGCTTTCGATGATGCGCAGTAAGGTTGTTGAACACCTGGTACAGGATCTGAGACGACTCCTCGGTACAGAATCCCTCCAGATCCTTCAGGCTCCGAGGTTGATGTTTGTGGACTCTCTTTTTCTCTTCATCCCATAGATAGTATATGAGGATTTAGGTCAGGGGTCTGTGATGACCATGGAAAAACAAACCATTTTTGTGTAGATTTTGGGATGTGCCCCGCATCACTGTCCTGCTGGAAGGTCCAACCATGGTCCATTTTAAGTTTTCTGGCTGAAGCCGTTAGGCTTTCGTGTAATATCTGCTGGGATTTGATGGAGTCCATGACATCATGTGTCCTAACAGGATGTCCAGGGCCTTTTGAAGGAAAACAGCTCGACATCAAAGATCTACCACCCTACTTCACGGTGGGTATAAGGTGCTTTTCTGTATGGCTATCTTTCTGTCCAAGCCAAACCCACATCTGATGTTTGTTGCCAAAAAGCTATGTTGTAGTCTCAGCTGACCATACAGCCCAGTCACATTGAAAGTCTTAATAATGATTGGCAAACTGTAGGCGCTTTAGTTTGTGGTTGATTGACAGCAGAGACTTTTTTTCTGGCCTCCGAGGTGATGTAGGCAGCGTCTGATGGTGGTTTTGGAGACTTTCTGACCTAAAGAGTCAGCTGACCTCAGCAGTACACCAGTCGCAGTCCTCAGAGATTTTTTTTTTGTCCATCAGGAAAGTGTCCTCCTCACGGTGTATGTTCAGTGTACCCACACATCTTCTTCCAGGCTGATTCTTAAGCTTTCCTGTCACTTCAAACTTCATGATGATTTTCCAGATGGCAGAAATGGGAATTTTCAACTGTTTGGCCATTTTCTTCCTACATTTCCAGATCTGTGCAGCTCAACAACTGTTCGTTGCACATTGTGGCTGTGTTCTCATAGTGATGGATGTCTAAGGGAATTAGACCTGTGTCCCCTTATATATACATGCCGCAGTGAAACAGGAAGTCATGGATCACCACTTTAGCCTTCATAATCAAAGAGGTGAAGATAAAAATGTAAAAAAAAAACAAAGCTGGAAATATACTTCAGTTAAATTTTAAAAATTGGATTTTATATACATGCCAATAACCGTGTCTCACTTGTTTTTGAGAATTAAAAAGTTATTAAATAAATATTTTTAATTTATCAATTTAATGTCAATAAAATAAGATTTTTGTGAATGTTTTGGGTGAAAAACCAAGAGGCTGAACTATAAAGACATATTTTTTTCACAGCCTATTTTGCTCATATTCAGCAAAATTGCCAGACATTTTGGAAGGCATGATATATCACAATATATGCCATCTGCGATATGTTGACATTATGGGTAAGGGCATGCGAGTCAATAAAGCAAAATCAACTGCTCGACATAAAATCAGCAAACATATCATGCTGTGAAAGCCCTAATATATCTATCATTAATTTGAGGGAAATTAACCCCACAAGCACCCTCGAAACCAGTTGTCTATTTTGGGAAAAAAGCAGTGATGTTATAAAAAGGTCTGGCTTTTGATAAAAAAAGTTTAATTTCTATATGCAGGACATCTATCATAACTTTCTGAGCATTTTAAAATGTTATACATACAATGAAATTTAAATAAGCCTGTTTATGTGGAAGGTTTGTCTGGCTTGCTGGGAAATCTGTGGTGAAATTAGTGATTTACACTCTATAACTTGGAATTACAATGTTGTCATTTGGAATACAATTCAATTTGTGAAACGATTGCTTGTCATGTCCTATGTTCGCTGTTTTCCCTGCAATCTAGCCGTCTGTGTCACTTTCGGTTTTGTTTTGTTACGTTTCTTGTTTCTCAATTGTTGTCTTGTTTGTTCCCAACCCTCATATTTCCTCCCTGTGTTTGTACAGTCATTCCCACTTTGTACATTATTGTATTTTCGTTTCTGGTTTTCTGGCTGGATTATGTAACCCCATTTGCAAAAAAAATTCAGAATGGTATGTAAAACAGAAAAGTTGGGACGCTATGTAAAATGTAATTAAAAACAGAATGCAATTATTTGCAAGTCATTTAAACTCTATGTTTAATTGAAAATAGTACAAAGACAACATATCAAATGTTTAAACTCAGTTTATTGGGCATGTGAATGTCCACGGCATGGGAGCTTGAATATCTGTGTTGGTAACATTAATGTTGTATAAGCATTTTGGAGAAATAAAGACCTTACTGTCTTTTAGATGTTGCCTTCTTCTGTTCAAATGAAGACAATGACTCAAAAAGACAAAAAAAATTTTCAAGCCACTGTTTTTTTTTTTTTTTTTTTGTACTTTATTTGGATATTGTTTTAAGTTTTTTTGAAAATGGGGTTGAAGTTCTAGGAGGATAGTTTTGCTTCAGCAGTCAATAATAAGTAAATGGATCAATTTACTGATGAGGTAATGATTTCAAACACACAAATACTATCTCCTAGTTGAAGACAACTTGGCTGATGGATTCTTTTTTTCCTTATTGGAACATAACTTCCAAGCTGAATACCTTTATTCAAGTTAAGGTGATAGAACTTGAAGCTGAATTCAGCATTTGCCTGATAATCGGTAATATTCTGCTTGGTATGAATCATTATGCCATCACTCACTTTAACAATTATAATTTAAATAGTAAGCAAGTGAGTAGGTAAGCAGGGTAAATAAATTAAAGAAATAAAATAAATAGAAATAAATAATTAGTCAATCAATCAATCAATCAATCAATCAACCAATCCTTTCGGTTGCTCCTATAAAGTTTGAAATATACCTGAAGAGGGAATACCTTGATAATATGTGAACATGATGTTAATTAACATTAACTGCATTCGCAGTGTGACAGCTGCACGTCAACGCCATGACGCTTCAGGACCGAGGACAGCTCCTGTTACCATGGTTATACAGCGGTCAGTTGTCTTGCTAAGAGACTGTGTTTAACTTCTATATTTATAATACATTTGCTTCCCAAACAATCTCTGTTTTTAGGATTTCACTTATTGTGTTTCACTCAATATACTGTTTACCTTCTCGCTGGGATTTAGCAGTGTCAAGGATTTTTTTATGATGATGTCAATCAATAAATTAATGTCATGTCCTTACAGGTTACTGTAAAGTGATGCCTTTTATTTGTATTATTATTTAGATGAATTAATTGTATTTTGTTTTCAATGGCTAGATATTGCTTTATTTAATGCTCTCCCTGTGTTCTTGTGGGTGTCTTTCAGGTTGGCGATGGATTGGAAAACCGTCCAGGATTGGTCTGGCCTTTTCCCCACTGTTTGCTGGGATAGACTCCAACCATCATTTTGGATTTCTTCCCAACTAATGCTCTGCTGGGCCTTCACTGCAGCTGTCTTGAGTTCCTGCTTGTTCTCAAAGTGTTTTGCCGGCAATTTTGCCTCCAACAAGTGCTCTGTTGAATTCAGGTAAAGTGATTGATGTATAGAATATACACTTTTCCTTAATAAGGTCTTGGGGTGCTTTTGCCGTAGGCTTCTGGTCATTGTACATCTGCACTATAAATTGCTGTCTAATAAGATGAGCTTTTGAGGCATTTAACAGAGTCATAAGGCCCTATACAAATCTGAATTCATCCTGTTGCTTTTTCAGCAGCTACGACATCAGTAAATACAAGGGAACCAGTTCCATACATGCCCACGCATGACCACATATAACAAATGAAAAATGCCTCAAATCATGAACAGATCTACCCCTTCTCTGCCCATCATTCAGGTATGAATGGATTCTTCCCACAGGGAAAGCTGTACACCTAATATACATCTAACCTCAGACACTTTAACTTAAGTGGGCTGTTTTGTGTATCCTGGTGACTGAGGAGCGGGGGCAGCGAGCAGTGCTGAGTTGTTTGAGTACACAGTGTGACCAATCCAGCGACACTGGGAAATCTTGAATGGTTCTGCCATTTTGAACATAAATTTTCCACTTAAGAGTCCAATCAAATCTAGTACCATGCATCACTGTATGTTTGTAACTAATTTATGTTTGTAACTCTGTTACAGCAAACTATAAGGCAAGGGTATTCAACCTAATCCAGGAACAGCCTGTTCGGATGCAATCTTTCATTCCAGCCGTGCAGATACACACCTGATTCTAGTAATTATTCTTTAGAGTCTTTGCTAAAGACCTTCATCAGTAGAATCAGGAGTTTAACTGCATGGATAGAATAAAAGCTTTTTTGTACCTTTATTTAACCAGGAAAAGTTTCAGTGAGAACATGTTTTTCTTTTTCAAGGATGTTCTGGGAGAAATTCCAGATAGACCAGTTGCAAGTAAGGAGGGACAGAGAGAAACAGAGTTATGGCCCCTGCAGCAATTTTGGGGTAAAGGGCCTTGCTGAAGGGCCTAACAGCAGAGTTCTTCCCAACTTTATCTCTCCAGATCAGGTCAGAATTCCAAGCCCCACAAAGGGCTTGAACCAGCAACTCATTGGTTATCAGCCAAGCAATCTACGAATAGGCTACCATGCCACACTACACTGACTGTTTCTGGGGAAAGGTGAAGACCAGCTATAATGCATTTAAGGGGCTGAACTCCAAAGATGCTTAACTCTGTAGTGGCATACAGGGATAAATAAATCTTATTAGAGTGTACTTGCGCCGAATCTCACTAATGCCTTTGGCTAAATAGCTAAATAGATGACTGAGTCAACTTTTTCATGACTGGATGGTTGACACCCCAGATTTACTGTTAAGGAATTATTATTACCACTTTGTCTTCACCCAGTGATCAGAGAATGGAGATCTGGCTGTGCGCTTACTGAAGAGGTTGAGAAAATGTGGAAATGAACTCGCAGCTCAGAGTTTGAACTCCCCTCCTCTTGTGTGGGAGGATGGCTACCTCAGGACCACAGGTTCATCACTGATGAAGAATGACATACTCATCAACTCCTTAAGATGTCGGGCTTTAAACTAAGATAATAATGTTGTTAACTGGACAGCTTAATGCTGAAATAACAATCACAAATGGTAGTTTAAAACATTACAATTTCACAGACAAAAACCTGGAGACAACTCATACTCTGAGTAAGGTAATTTTACACTGTTATGAAAAAGAAAAAAAAAACCTAATTGTTTTAACTCCACAAAGTTAGTGTCTAGGCTGCCTTAAAATTTTAAGCCAACTGAATGTAAAATGACAGGAAATTTTGTAATGATTCACTGAATGAGCTTCAAATTTTCAGGAAGCCCAGACACCAACCTTAAGTTAAAACAACTATTCTTTGCAGTGTATGTTCTAATATAATGTGCATTTTATGATCTCTTGCACCTCTTTATTCAACAGCTTTATGACGTCAAAATCAGACATGAGCAGTGACTAACATTTATTGTGCCAAGATTTAGCAGTCCTAAACTGAAATTTGATAGCTCACATTTATCGATGTTGAAAAGCATGGAATGGCCATTACAACCATGGAACAAGGCCCGAGGTGAAGCCCACTTCTGTCATATGCTTAGCAAATTTGTGAGGTGTGTTTTTGTTCATAGTGTTGCTAAATTTTAAATATTTGCAGAATATATCCATATGATATAATTACTCATTTTCTGTAACTCTGTGTGTTATGCTTTGTCTGTTCATGGTGTTTTAGGGTTTATAATATCTATATAAGAATATTTGCTTTGGCAGAATGTTTTTGATTCAGCGTCATGCCAATAAAGCTTCACTGGATTGAATTGAATGGATGTTGAAATACAGTTTTGTGATTTTGCGCTGCCTTGTTTGTAAATTTTAATATCACTTTTTTTAAGTTATGTATTCTAACAGACAATTTTTTTAAATAAAACTAGATGGGCGCTCCGAGCGAGGATCTCCAGGCCAAATGCCCTCGTCTTGCAATGTTAACAAAAGTGAAAAATAATTTGTACGTTGAACCCATGAATCAAATCTGCTCCAAAATAATAGGTTCTTTTATGGGTGCCTCCTTGGCCTGCTCTACTCCATTACACCATCTCATGAAAATAGGTATAGTAGTTTTTTTCTGTAAGTATTCTGACAAACACAACCAAACATGGCGAACCAAAAACATTACCTCTTTGGCAGAAGTAATAAAATTTGGTCATGAACAACAAAATGGCTACATACGCTCTGTGCATATGTATTTATGATGCTTGTTTTACCCATGTTTTTAGGGCGTTGTACTGACCAGTCAAACATTTGGGCACACTTTACTTGTGTTACTGTACTTTGTTCTTTTGTGAAAATTGTGTTTTACATTCTATAAATAGCAACAAGTGGCAGGAGGTAAGAAGTAAATAGTCAGATGTAAAAAAAGAAAGTATAATAATTTATGCCACAGGATAGTGTCCAAAATTTTGGACTTTAAAAAGCAATACTTGGAGAAAAAAAAACAACAGACAAATTGTGTCAATTTTCCAGAACGAGAAATAAAAACTAGCTGATTTGGGACTTCTTGTACAAAAAGATGTGGAGACAGTAATGTAAGAAGTTTAGTGCCAGCCATTGTAGCACAAATATAAGAGCGTGCTCAGCTATTACCATCGCAAATGCTGGTCATTTAGGTTATGATTCAGGGTTTTTTTTTTTTTGTAAATGTATTTATTTCTTTTCGAATCATTGATTTCCTGATTATCCATTTCTGTCTGGCACAGTGACTGTATGTGATGTCTTTTGAATCTTTCTTTGTTAACTATAATATGAATCATGTGTACACTCTGGGATGCGGTGAGCTGCAAGTGATTCAGTATGGTTTGATATTTTATTGTGCATTAAAAGAAGTGACATTAAACAAGGATTCAGTTTCTATACTACTACTACTATGACTACTACTACAAGCATTGACAGGCTATCATAGTGATTGCGATAGTTTCGCTTGTTCACCTTCCATTTCACTTTTGTTTTCATTCTTCTTATCAGGCGTAAGACTATTCGAAAGATGTAACAATGTTTCTTGTATTTCTAGAAGACAGAACCAGTAACAGCCTACATGCAATTATTCTTTTCTTCTGAAAATATCTTACAACCAGGGCCGCCGTATCCAAGCCTGTCACGGGGAAGCGTGCGTGCCCAAGAAAGGTGGTCCCCGAGGTTTGTTTGACGAGCTGGACCGCAAAGCTTCCCAGCATCAAATGATCTATTTAACGCGGGCAAATATTTCGAAATATGATTGTTTTAGCACGCGCATGGCAAACGTATGTAGTTAGGCAACACAACATCGGCAGTGTGCGTCCCGTGCGGAAAATATATTCGGTCTGCACGTGTGCGTGTGACGGAGACACACACCCTCACTCACACGGAGAGAGAAAGAGAGAGAGAGAGAGAGAGAGAGAGAGAGATATGACTCCTCGGCAACCATAAACATACCAGTTCTACTCTAAGTCGATGGACTTGGTTTAACACGGAAAGTTGACCTTTGTGTTGAGCTTTGTAGACTTTTGGTTAATTTACCTTCGATGAGTTGGCCTTGACTGAGAACAGCCGGGTTGCTTCTAAAGCCCCATTCGCCTCTTTCTGAATTGAGAAAATTGGATGGAAGTCGTGATGCCAGACATGTTTTCGCAGTCAATGCAAAATGAATGACGTAACCGCATAGAAAACAGCTGTAATTAACAAAAAAAAAAAAAAACACACACACACATAACTGTGAGGAATTTCACCAGGTCGGCTTATCCACTCCAGGAAGTGAAATGGCTGTGACTCGATTTCATTTGAAGATGCTTGCAAGCACATTTATTTTGACACACATTTTCATGCTGCTCAGGAATTTTTCGTAGCATTATAAAGTCAAAGACATGCGTGTTTTTATATTTCATAATTTTTTATTTTAATAAAAATCACGCTCATGCATATTTCTAAGGGAAACAAACGCGTCTCCTTTTTTTTTTTTAATAAAGGCAACCGCCCTTTCTGAAACAGATCTGTTTATGAGTCTGGGTACGGCCCAATTCGAGCATTGTCACAAGATCAAACATTACAACCACAATATCTTGCAGCCAGTCATGAGACAAAACTTTTTTTTTTTCGTAAAAGCAACAATTAACATACATAAATATCGTGTTTATACATTTGGCACTTGTATGCCATCGTTTGCAACAGAAATTACTGACAAAACAACTGACAAAATGAATGAAATAACTTACAGTGTCCATAATATTTACTTCTTCCGCAATTTGCATTTTAAGTTAGTTATTGTAAGGACTCAGGTGTCACTTCTCTGTGCCTATATAGCGTCAGATTCGTATTGATGCTCTGAAATGCATGTTGTGTCCAAAAAAAAAAAAAAAAAAAAAACAGACTACAGTGCATTGAAAGAGCTCAGAGCAAAAATGTCTCCCCGGGTTTTTCTGTCATATGATTTTAAGACAGCAATGAGTCTATTTTGAATGGATGGTATCTGCGTACTCTCACGGCGGCCATTTGACTGGGCGAGAAAGTTTCGGAACTTCGGGAACCATCTGAATTCAGAGGAAAAGTGTTAACGTCCCGTCTGTGCTCGAATCCCAGGAGCGGCTCCGAGTAGCCGCACCTATACGCATGCAGCACGTGCGAGCCACTGGAATTGACCTGGAACATCGGCTGCAGGTGGGACGCGACGACAGGCGAGTAGTTTCCTGCGTAAGGCATCATAGAACCGCCGGAGTGCCATATCGATCTGCCAGGTGGATTACCGTCTGTTTCGGGCAGGTCATCCTTGCTCCTAAACGGTCGGCTGAGGATGCTGTCGATGGCGAAGGAGCTGGAAAACTTGGCCCCGGAACTCTCATCTTTTGATGACGGGATGCTGATGCAGGTCGGCGCGTCCTCATTGGCAGGGGACTCGAGTGCCTCTTGGTCCTTTGATGTTTTTTTATTGATGCGCTTCCTCCTGCGACGGAACACCCCATCGGCGAAAGTGTACTCACTGTGGGGATTCAGCATCCAGTAATTGTCTTTCCCCCAGGGTCTGGAGGGGTCCCGCAGCACTTTCAGAAAGCAATCGTTCAGTGACAGGTTGTGTCGCACCGAGTTCCTCCAGCCGGTGTAGGTCCCCCTGAAAAAGGGAAATTTCTTCATCAGGTAGTCGTTGATCTCTGCCAGAGTGAGGCGCCCCGTTGTAGAATCGCGAATAGCCATAGCGATCAAGGCGATGTAGGAGTACGGTGGCTTGGGTCTCCGGGTATAAGGTTTACCTTTTCCCTCACCACCGGGGATGACAGGTGCAGGACTGTTGGCCACAAAGTCCCCATCCGAGCCCAACTCTTCCTCTCCCGACATGGGTGAGGGCACGTTGCCTTCAGCGTCGCTACACACTTCGAGTGGTTTCTCCAAAAAGTGGCCGGCGGAGAAAACTTCAAGTTTCATTTTTTAAAATGATGCAGCTCACTAATTTTCAACCGAAGTGCCTGTGTCCAAGACAGGAGATTTCAGAGTTCCCAGCGATGGCAAAGAAGTAGTAGTCTCAGGTTCTTTTTTTTTTCCTCGAATGAAAGATGAATTCTGACAACTTTGTTAGCAGTCCGAAGGAAGCGAAACCCGCTTTCGATTTTCTGAGTGTAACGAATATACTTAAGGTACTCTGGTAATTAACGACGACGGACTTTAGCTCTACCGTTCTACCGAGATTCCCCAGAGCCTTGTTATAATATTATCACTTCAAGGACCTGCCCATTGGAGGCGGGACCAGGCTGTTCAACTCGGATTAATCGCAGTTCCATTGAAGCGATTACACAACGGTCATGATTGGTTATAAAACAAACAACAAAAACAGCAGTCAAGACAAAAATGTTTTCAGATCCACTGCCGTGTAGAAAAAAAGAGATTTGCTCTAACAATTATTCGGCATATTGTTGATATCATATTACTTTTCCGCATGCTTTCTCCTCCGCACCTCTGTCTCACCTGTCGGTTGTCTCACCTGCGACAGGGATGCCAGACGCGAGTCTTTCTCTAGAGCACAAGCAGGTGGCGTACGTTTACCGGGCACAATTTTGTTAGTGTTATCGTTACGGATGAGGTATATTTGAATTATAGTTAGACTAATTTTATACTGAGGTTGAGGTGATTTCAACGACTATTTACTAATAGCTTTTTGATGTAAGAGAAGGTTGAGGAAAACATTTCTTAGAGTTGAATTACGTGTTATTTGCAGCACATTCAATTTCCATTACCACAAATAATCATTTTTAAAGCCAACATATTTTTTTTCTGGATTGCGCCATGTGTCTCATACAGTAGGCTATTAGGGCAGAGTTAAAACTTCCTCGCCTGAGCAGATTCTTCTGTAAAACACAATTTACTGCAGTGGCCTGCCTCTGTAACGGTAGTCTGTTTTCACCATTTTTACGAGTCTATTTCTAAAGGAAAACGTCTTCCAACTCCCTTCACAACAAAGAAAACATTCCATACAAGAAATTACGGCTTTTATTCATTACCCAACTAACCAGTGTCACATAGTAAGCCACCTTAACCCTTTGAGCGCTGAATAAATTTTCAAGGAGTCAAAACTAAAGTTATCCTGAGATGTTGAAAACCTATCATGTGGCAACTATAGTTGCCTATGGTGCTGAAAGGGTTAAGACCGGTGAGAGATTTCCGATAAATCCATCAAAAATACCCTTCAACCAATTGCACGCTGGGAACATGGTCCGGTCGCTTTGAATGTCCGAAGAAAGCCATGGCAAATCTTACACATATCCAGCAAGACGACAGTGCCATCATTATACCCCGCCATCAAGGGCCATAACCCCATAAAGAAATATGCTTCGGCATCCATTTTCGAACTCAACGTAGGTCATGGCTAGCTTAGCAAGCGTACAAAATTTCACGCATTTAGGTATGCCTATAATAGTTTCAGAGAAAGCTAGTCCCCATTGTGCCCTGGACGGACGTATGGACGGTCGGACGGACCCCAATCCAATATCCCCGTCCCACCCCGTGGCGGAGGATAATAATGCCTCTCATGCCGAAATTGGTTCTAAGAAGACACTTGACGTCATTAATTGGAGTCAAATGTGCGTTTAGTTGTCTTGTTTCTCAAAACATCGATCTCTGAAGCTTCAGGCCTAAAAGAGTCATGTGGCGATGAACGGAATCGGCCAACGTTCTCAAGCACAGCATGCTGCTTGTTCGAGCATCCCGCAGAAACACAATATATTTTCACCAGCGATATCATTAGATTATTTTTCTTTGGGAGAGCAATTGGTGGCGGCATTCTTTCTTGCCCGAATAGGTCTTACCGGTATGTTTTGGGTTTAAAATAAATACGGGCCAAGTGTCACTTTGGCAGCGGCGTATTGTCCCGATAGCGCATAAATCTATATACATGTTTCGTATACATTTCAAGTGCTCTGGTTTTTCGACGCTTCCGGATTTGTGGAGGATGTGAGCACCATCCGCGACTTGAATCGTACACCGCGCTCGTTTATTCGGGAAGAGAAGGGTGCCAAGCAGTCTAGTGACTGACAGGGCATGAAGAGAGTCAAGTATTCAGCCAGTCACGTCATGTAAGGGGCTGCCATTATTAAACATAGTAATCTTTTCAGATCAAGAGGTTTTCTTCGGCACAATAAGCAATCGGAAATGCGTCTGGGCTGAGGCAATGGTATGGAACAGCTTGCGTTTACCATCTCTGAGCATTTTATCCTCTTTTTTAAAAACAAAAGTTCATGAATGTGCTCAAGGCTGTTGGCGACTTATGAAGAATGGGGAAGTCATGCAGAGACAATACTGAGTTGACACTGCCTCAGTAAAAATAGCATTTTATGAGAACTCTATAAAACACCTCTACTGCAAAATATGTAGGCATGGGTGGATAGGTCTCACTTTATGTAAGAGGTAAGGATTACCTTAAAGGTCATGTGCAGTTGAAAGGGTGACACAATTGAAAATGAAATGATTTGTTTGGAGCCAAAGTGTATTACAAAGGCTAACACTTATTACAGGTTTAATTAATGCCGGCTATAATGTTGTTTGTCCTAGCCAACAGTTTATTCGTGGAATGCAGTTGATGGACGTGGCCCTATTCCAAACCAATGCTCAAATTCTTCTGTTCACAAAATGATCAGTTGTTCTGTGGCCTGCATACCAGAGGATCCCACCCAGCTTGCACTAAACATTCTCATAATGTCGCTGCTTTGTTGGTGTTATAAAAGGACCACAATATCGCGAGAATTATTTTGCTTCAATTTGTACAATATTGATTCTTCAGAAATTCTGCAGAGACAATACAGAAATTCGCAGTGGCAGCGTGTTGGTGCAGTGGTTAGCACTGATGCCTCAGAACTAAGGAGATTCCAAGTTGGAGCTCAGGTCAGCAGGACCACTGTGCGTGGAATTTGCATATTCTCCCCCTGTATGTGCGGGTTTCCTCCAGGTACTACAGTTTCACCCTCCCTGAAAGACATGCTCCGTAGGCACACTGACGAAGGCTCTGGCTTTAGAGCTGGAGGTGGTCCCCAGGCACTTCTCTGTGGTTAATTGCTGCCCATAAGTGAGTAAGTTGGGCCAAATGCTGAGGACGAATTGCCCCATGGGGGTGCAATAAAGTTTACGTTAACCATTATGTGTTTACAGTGCCTTCCATTACATAACCTGGGTTTAAAAGGTGTGATAGCTCTAAGATCAGACCAACTAATCTGGACAAGCACCCTTTGACTTTAATATTGAATCACTAAGGGGGTCCACCTTTTTTCTCAGAGAATGTACAGTAATTCTCAATTGACCTCACTAATTCACAAAAACATACAGGCCACAGTGCTGATTTGCCAGTCAAACAAGTGACCGGTTGGACACATTAACCCAGAAGCCAATACCTAGCCTCTATTGTCTAAATTGATTGACTTAGTAACTCAGGGGCATTTACTTTTTTCACATCAGTCCAAGTAGAGTTGGATAGTTTTTTCCTTCAATCAATGAAATCTTCATTTATAAAACTGCAGTTAGCGTTAACTTGGGTAATGTCTGTCTGCTATGAAAATTATTATGATGGTCTGGAACATTTAAGTGTGACGAATGTGCAAAAAGAAGAGATTGGGAGGGGGATTAAATATTTTTCACAGCACTGTATGCGTTACCCCTAAGGCTAACGATAATCATTTAAGCGTCCTCGTCACCACTCCTTTACGCCGGCTATTCGCTATTTTGACGTCACATGAATTTAAAATTATTCCCCCGCCCCAGACAAACTTTCCATGAGGCCTCTGTTGATTACGAGCACATTCATTTTCTAATATATAAAAAGACAGTGACTTTTTCCCATTACCACCATTATGCTTGGGTTGCACATACTTTACAGGTGTGAAGACATTACGAACAGCATTTTTTGCGTCCTGCTGTTCGCATTCCTCGTGATGCACCCGATGGCATTGTTTATGTGACGGCGTTTGTCTGTTGAGCAAGTGCGGGGGCGGCTTGCTTATGTCACGGGAGCCACAGGGAGTGCTGGCATTCGTTGTTACTCACTCACCATTTAATTGCTCAATTAAAGCTGATTACAGACACCTCACCTCACGCAGGCTCTTGCTCCTACTTTGCGCGCTGATTTGGAGGTGGAAGCCAACAAAAAAGATTACCGTTATTGTCACAGTACAGGACCAATACGAAATCTGCTCTGCCCTACAATGGAAGACTGCAGTATCTGCAATAGGTTAACATTTACAGATACTGCAGTCTAACATTGTAGGGCAGCGCTACTCAATGAGCAATGCCATACAAAATAAATATAGACCAGATAAACGGTTACAATTAAGAGATGAAACACAGAAATAAAATAAAAATCAAACACCGAGTAAAAGGGTAACACAAAACTGTAAATATTAATCACAATATTGCACTAACACTGTGCTAAACATTCTGAGTTTATCATTATTGTTTGCAGGCCATGTTTGTAGCTTATTCTGGTGTTATGTATTATTCTTTCAATGGTACTTACCTGCTTACCACAAGTATAAAATGTATGTAAAAGCAATATTGTTTCATCAGCAGGAATGGATAAAGCAGTGGTCAATATTCAAACATATTCCCTTTTGCTCAATTCAAGTACAGTGTTCAACTTGTTTTGTTTGACTTTTTTATTCTAACAGAGCCAATGAAACGGTTTCAGCTGATAGAATCTGTGAATCAGAACAAGTATGGAGATCACATATAAACAGTACATATGAGTGTGAGACGGGACTGATAATACAGTGGCCTGCATATAAGCTGCATGCGAGGATTAGATGTAAATCAATCAATACTTAATGATGGGAATTTAATGGCACATTTAATGACTGGAATGCACACACTTGACACATTTTTAGTATGAAAAAGAATTAGCCAGCAATTCGCTTGGCAATATCTGAAGCCTCTTCACGTTGGCTTTTTATTCCGTGATGACATAGATTATGATTATTAGGGGTCCAAGCATGGAACCCTATTATGTTTGCTCTGCTTTTTGCAAAGCAAAATCTAACAGAAGTTAGGAGGTACTAAATTTGGTGTATTGGTTACTATGTTCAACCAATACGCATTACCCCATGCGACCTAATGGTGGCGCTGTACAGAAGCACTACAGGTTCTGAGTTATAACTTGTAAACTGTAGCTTGAAGAAACAAAATTTTCTTTTTGCTGGATTTTGGTACCAAATTAATTGATCCATGTCATCCATGTCCATTTGCATATATATTCCACCATTTTAAATCTTTAAAATCTCTCTCCCTCTTGACGGTGGGACCAATTCACATGATAGTTGGCTCACAGAATCTTCAGACCAAGATTTTTAAGCAATCTCCAATCGAATGCTGCAACATTTTAAAATGTGGATGCAGTAAGCCAATGAAATTTGTGGGCATGGCCATAATTGATATAAGGAGCAATAACTCCTTAATGCAATGTCCAATCATCACCAAACTTAAGATCCCTCATCTGCACCCCATTAGACTCAAGCCTGCCAAATTTGGTGCAAATTCATCCACAGGTGGCGCCATAGCAAAAAAAAAAAAAAAAAAAATAGACAAAATTCCTAAACCAGTCATCCCATCAACTTGAAATTTAGCATGCTGCATGTTGGCCAAGGCTGCGACGAATATCTATGAATACAAAGTGATTACTCGAGCAAGATGGCGGACATCAGCCAATCAATTTTCAATCGCCTTCATACTCATGAAGCCAGCACCGATCATCATGCAACTTCAGAGATTGTTAACATGTCTAAGAGCCATTTCTATAAACATTACTTTGATTGGCCAGATGGTGGGCACTATAGAAGGCCAAAATGCATTTTGGGCTATAGTCTGAGCTAGATTCAAAATTCTTTTTCGACTGATTCTCTGGTTCCAGCGGATCAAATAAAATAAATAAATAAATAAATAAATAGTCTCTTAGACCAAAGCGGTCTGCCATATTGTATCTTCCGCCATTTTGACATGTTTGCAAAACCTTTAAAATCTCCTCCTGCAAAGAGCAACCAATTTGCATGAAATTTAGAACACAGCTTCTTCAGAAAATGGTTTTCATATGAAAGTTCCAATATCAAATATGAAACTTGCAGGGAAAGGAATACCATCTATAATTCCACAAACTGAAAGTTGCAAAAAAAAAAAAATTATGCAATGTGTGTCATTAATGCTTCAACATAATAAATATGACCGCAAGCGATAATTAACGGGGTCCAAGCAATATGAGGCAATTATTTATCACCTGTACCAACCATCAAAGTTGGGCGAAGTTCATGCATTCACCCATGTCTGTTTGTTGCTAGTTAAAACTCGAGTTTTCACAATTATGCTGATTATCATGTCTGTCTGTCTATCTGTCTCTCTCTTTGTGACCACTCCAGTGTCCACAATTCTCAAGGTTTTGGATAGAATATTACACCAGAAGAAGCCATGTTTCCAAGAACGTAAGAAATACATTTTGGAAAATCAAGGTCAAAGGTCAAGGGCACGGTCATTGAAAAAGTCAAAACTACATTTTGGCCAATATCGCTCTTCAGATAATTGATAGAGACATAGGACCAATGCCAAAATGTCCAGTCGTGTTCTCCTGTTTTTGCCCTTGTCGATCCATGAGCAATTTTGTCTGTTCATCTGTCTGTCTGTCTCTCTGTCTGTTTGTAGTCACTCTAGCATCCACAGTTCTTGAAATCTGCGCCACAAGAAGCCATATATTCCAGGGCAAAGGGTTTCATTTTGGAATGTCTGGGTCAAAGGTCAATGTCAAGCTAAAAAAAGGTCAAAAATACATTCTAGCCAATATCTTTCTTTAGAAAAATGATAAAAAGGTAGGCCAAATGCCAAAAAGTTCAGTCCTTTACATTGTTTTTGAGATTTTGTGTGTTGCTCTATGAGCAATTTCATCTGTTTCTTCAGGCAAAATCTTTCAAATATCTCCATCAATTTCAAAGCTATTCAGTGGAAGTGTGGAACATGACCCAAGGAACAATCCATTAGATTTCGGTGGCGACCCAGGTCATCAAGATCCAGGTAATTATATAAGAAATCTTCACCATTGCGGGATTGCAAGGTTGGAATAAATGCCATACATCTGAAAATCCATAAGATGGTAGTTAATACACTCTGGTGCCCTCTAGTTATTATTGCTGCTATAATGTGACTTTTAGGATTGTTTTTGGGCTGGGCCGAGCAAACGTGAATGTCGCTGTCTGAGTTACTGCGTGAGTGACTGACTGACTGAGTGATCAAGTTCAATGATTGGCTGGCCCACGGGGAAGAAGTTCAGCGATTGGTCGGCTGGCGGGAAAGAGGCGGCCCAGCCATATACTAGGTGCACCTAGTCTTGTTTATTATTTATATTACAATAATAAGAAGAATAAGACAAATTATTATTATTATTATTATTATTATTCAGAATTCATTTTATACTGAATGAACTGTTATAAGAACTCCAGTTTTTGAAACATATATATATATATATATATATATATATATAGTGTGTTGTGCAGCATAAAGTTGGCTGTGCGTGTTTAGTTTCTGCCTTGGGCCATATTTAGGGCATCCAATAAAATGGCTCCAATTTTTGTGTTTTTGTTTATGTAGGTGCTCCTCTTTGTGGTCTGTGCTTCAGTTTCAGTATGATAATCTGTTTATACCCTCTGTGACACCCAATCTTAGGCGACCTTGTTGTTTTGTAGAGCCCTGTGTTGACTACAGACTCCCATAATCCCCTGAGACAATGAATGAGGCCTAAATGATATGTGTTGCCGCGGATCACATGTAGAGGCGTGTGTCCAAATCCACTGACTCACAGCCTGCTCTTTCTGCTCCCTCTCCTCTGTCCAGGAGTTGTTATTTTTCAATTTTTAAATGGTGCAACATTCAATGTTAGCTCTGGTATGTTAATGTTAGCTTCACCGGCCCTGCCATACAGTGTATCCTAAAGAATTGGGTAAGCAGCACATGAAGAAACTGATCAGGTTACATACAAAATATACCAACAGGAGACCCTGGTGGGCTAGTTGAAAAAAAAATTAGACTCTATTCACATATTAAGGAATGGCATGTCAGTCATTCTTGCCGACTGTACAACTTGAACATCTGGTTCAAGCAGGTCACTGAATATAAACACACTCCCCACCAGGAATTATGGCCAATTTCAATCCATTCCATTGTTCAACCGGGACAAAATTTACCAAAATATTTATCTGAGCAATGCCCTTCTGAATAAAGGCCTCACAAAAACTTTTTAAATGTTCAACTGAGTCATCAGTTGTCCCTATAAATAACACTTTTTTTTCTGTCTCCCTTCCTTTGTGTAATAAGCTTTTAGGAAGATTTTAAATGTACTAAATCTGTATTCACTATTGGTTGAGTCTGGTGCATAAGCAATTCCTTGAAGGACATTGCCTCCTTTTGCAACCTTGACTATGTTTGTTTTAATGCCGGGTTCCACTTGCATGTTTGTTATTCGTATATTTTTGTTTTAAAATTGACTATTTATTTTGATTCGCACTCAGTGTTCTTGGAACAGTTTATATCTGTACAGCGCCGTACAAATGAAACAGTTACAATGCTCGTTGAAGAAGTAGGCGAAGTCTGGAATAAACGTCTGTCAGAGAGATGGAACAAGACGGGCGGGCAGCAGAAACTAACTGTAAATACTGAGCTGGTGTGCTCTCTCTAGGAGGTTGACCTCTCTCACACAGTCTCGCGTTCCCGAAGGATCTTTAAATCAATCGTTGGAGATTTACTGCTTGTGTCAGTTTCGGGTGTCGGGGAGACATGCTTGCGTGACGCGCGCTCACATTTCCCCTCCCATATCACGATAATATTTTTTCCCTCGCTGACGTTACGATCCTTAGCGAGATTTATGGAGATCGCAGCTCTTCCAAGTGGGCTGTACAGCGCGCCGACAAGGGTCAACGTGGCAACGTCACCCTTGAGTTGCTCATAAAACGTCACCCTTGAGTTGCTCATAATAAGTCGATCCTCGCTTTCCGTCCCAATTTTCGGTTATGAACTAAGCCCCACTTCGCACAGACTAGCGCTTTGCAAAGTTCCTAATGTTCGCGCAGTGGCAAGAAATTAGCATGGAGATTTTCCTCACCAATTTTATCATTGGGGGTGATTCAACCCTATCATAGACTCTTTTAGACGCTTTAAGGCAGCTTCGCTCACTCCAGTCCTCCCATTCCACGTCCTCGCACTTACTAATCCACACCTGCAAGCTCATAACTACAGGTTGAAATATGTAAACTGCTCTCGATAAGCATCCCTCTGAGGAACAATGGGACCTGAAAATAGGCAAAAGAAATGCATGAGAAATACGCATTCCTTTTTCAACAGTCCTGCTCTGTGTCACATGAGTGGGTGAGATGGGGGTGAATAGGTATCCTTGCGGCTGCTGCTGCATTTGTATAGTTTAGAAATAACACACATTCCAGTGCTCACATACCTGTGTCTCATTTGACTCGTGAATGTACGCTCTCAGAAAACTACCTTTCAAGTCCCATTACAGATTTAAACCCTATGATGGAACCTGGCAACCATCGCATGCCATAGTTGAGTAAAGGTTATATATGGTGTGTCTGTGTGTGTGTGTGCGCTCACATTTTTTTTTTTTTTTTTTTTTTTTTTACCCTCTGGAACCTTCTAAAGTATAAACACTGACCTTGTCAGGACTAATAGGACTAACTTACAGGGACCAAAGCCTGGTCCTAATACGGCAAAACGTCATTTCTGAGGTCATGGCTGAGGTTAGGGGTCAGGTGTGAATTTTGGTTTGGTTAAGGTTACGATTTGGCATGATTTGGTTATGGTTAGGGTTTGGGTTAGGGTTAGGCTATCCATAATGAATAGAAGTCAATGCAATGTCCTAACAAGGATAGCTGTGCAAACTGCATGCTAACTGCGTGATAGCTGTGTGTGTGTGTGTGTGTGTGAGCGGGTGAGAAGGAGAAAGAGAGAGAGAGAGAAAATTGAGAATGAGAGAGTGTCTGAGAATCATAGATTAACTCTATATTACAGTCAAAGACGCTACGTAACTTTTAACCAAAAAAACTCATTTTGGGAGGGTAATTCTTCAGTAACAACAGCCATAGTGAAATTAGCACCTTGCCTCATATGGTTTACTGCACGAATGTGTTCAGACAAAGGCCTGCAGTGAAACAGTGATGGAAGGACTCAAGCTGCACCCTGTGTAATTTCCCTCAGATTTCACCACTGTTTCCAAAACAAAACAGTTTCCTTTCAGCAGGAGAGACATACAAACAGACAAGAATGCTTTTAACCGGCGCAAAAAATGAGAGACGAAAATAATGGAGAGAGAGAGAGAGAGAGTGTGTGCACGTGTTGGAAGGAGCAGGATCTTCATAAAATTGGTGATTTTTTAAATGTGCCCCTTTACCTGCAGCATCTCTTAGAGAGGAGTTTTTCCTCACCTGTCTCTATAAAGGAGCTCTTTTTCAGTCGTCATAGAGGCCTCTATCACAGGTGTGTGGGACCTGAGGGTTTCCAGATTGAAGCAGTTTTCCTGATGAAGACCAGAACTCGATGGGGTTCCTCTATGATAAGGGTACTCAACCTTCTCAGGAATGGGCTGGTGTGGGTCATGCTTTCATTTCATCCTAGCAGTTACACACCTCAGTCACGAAAACAAGGTCTTCTGCAAAGACTCTTGGGGTTGATTAGAAGAATCTTGTGCATAACTGCATGGGAGCGACGCAATCCTGAGCCACACCAGCCCTTTCTGGATAAAATCGAGAACCCCTGCTCGATCCAATCACAGGGTTCTGTGTGGGACGTCTTGGTCTGAGACGGCTTTGGAGTGCTCCACCGTATACAAATGATTCCTCCTGAGGGTTGAACAGTTATGTCGGATCTAAAGGCTATGATGCTATGGTGCTTAAATGGTACAAACAAGGCTGGTGGTTCACATCCCCCCAGTGTCCATGTAAGTTTAGGGCTCTCAACCCCACATTCTGCAAGAGCGAAACTGGCCTGTGCTTTGATTAATCAACTGTAAGTCCACAGTTTTTGTATGATCAATTTTTTTATTTTTTGCATGTTCTTAGTGAAATATTAGCAGTTTTAACCTGTTAAAAATCAATGTGTGAATGTGACATTTTTGCATAGCGAGAAGTCAAAAAGCATCTTTAATTTCTCAGGATAGTTTCTGACATTTTTGAGTTTATCAATAAGCCATAATTCATCAATGAACAGTTTATGGAACCATTTATTTCCATTTTCTGGCAAGGGAAGCAAAATCAAGCTAATTTGCCCACAGGGATGTGTGCCCTCTATGGGGACTTCCACTGTAGAGCTGGATGCCAACTTTCAGAACCATATGACTGTCCTTGTAGGACAAAATATAATGCATATGATCAGCAGTTATGGAAAGAGATGGCTGTTTTGATGCATCTAACACATACACTGCAGGCCAAAAGTTTGGAAGCAAGATCAAATTTGTACAAAAAAAAATCATAGTTTCATTGGCATACTTTGCAACAAAATAAACATGACTATTATATAAAGAGTCATTTATCAGAATACATTTTCACTCAAATTATCAGGCCCATATTACTAGGCCCATGGTCCTAGTACCCGCCGGATTGCCGTTGGCATCCGGTGGGCTGTAAACCATGATATAAAGTGAATAATGCAAACTGTGATTTGTTTTTTACTTTTTCACTGAAGTTGTGACTCTTGCAAATCATCTCAACCCAAAAACTAAGCCCCTCTTTTCTTTTGTTAACATTTATTCAGCAATGGTCTGGTAACATCAAGGTATACAGTAGCCAAAAGGTAAATAGAGGAAAATGGTGCATATCAATGAAAGAAAAGTCTAATCATGCAGTGAATACATCCCAAAATCCATAGATTTCATACTAGTTTTTAAGAAAGGCATTGTGAACAGAAACTTGAAGTTGCTTCCAAATTTTTGACCTGTATTGGCCTTGCTTCCAAACTTCTGGCCTGTAGTGTATATATTTTCATTTAAACAATAAGTCTTTTTTTCCCCGTCTCTAACTGCTCGTAATGCGAGTGTTCAAAAACTTCTGACTGGATGCATGAACAATAAATACAATGACTAACACTTTCAGTTTAAGCATTCAGGGAAATTACAATTTCTCTACCAAAACAGCTAACGTTTTTATGGTAATAGTTTCTATTAAGTATTGGCACCCCTAAAGTGTGTTTCCAAAAGAGCCAAATTTGGTCTAAGTAGCCTGAATCTGTATTGCTGCCTTTCGACATTTTGAGTTTAACCACTGTATAGATATGAATTTGTCCGTGTGAATTTCCTTTAATATTCATCACTACTGGAAAAAAAAAAAAAAACAAAGCTGTCGCTCCTCACTAGAGACAATTTCTGAACTACGCACATCTGGTAAAGGATATAATTGCACATGCGCAGTTGAAATTACCACAGAGCACAGGATGAGTGGTCAGAGAAAATGACTGAAGTTTCTTACGTAAGAGAGCACTAGCGCACCCTGGGCACAAGCACATCGAGGATGAAGGTTACAGTGACGAAGAAAAAACCAGATATCATGACCTCAAAGCTGCACAGTTTTGAAACTTATGGGGTAAAGAAGTTTCTCAAATAACTGTAAGTCATCGATATGCCAACAAATTTTTTGGAAAGGTTGCATGAAAGACACCATCTTAGATACCAACCAAACTCAGCCAAGCATTATTGGAACTATGATTGGAACTCTGTGTTGTGCTCCTATAAACCCAGAACTACCTTTTCAGCTGCATACATTGCCACGTTTCATGAAAAAAAGGATAATTTCAATCATAAAAAAATAAAGATTGTAAATTTGCTCAAACCTCATCACTGTGGCTACATTGCAGCAGTAGAGATATAGAGTGCAGCCTTATCTCTCAAAAGCATCTCAGTTTCTGTAATGCTCCTCAGCGCCCAAGGGAACAAATGATAATTTTGAAGATTATTAATTTTTACATAAACTTAGAAACTGGCTCAGCTCCAGGTGTCACCTGGTTCAATGGATGCACATTAGTAGTAGTCAGTTTTTTTAAAAAAAGAGATTATCATTCCATAAATGTCCGCCATTTTTTTTGCTTCATGTCACCTGATCATTTCTCAAGCTGCAGAGCTCCTTTGACATGACTCGAGGATTGACATCGGGTTGATGGTTTCTGGTCGTTCAGGTTGTGTACATGCACTTGAAAGGTCATAGCACCTTTCACTGACATGGGAGCTAAGACATTCTCTGTGTTTATTACACTTTAAGATACAAGAAATATTGATTTAAGTGCACATCTTTTTGGAGTTTCTCTTCTTTATATCTTCTGGATAAGGGACTAATACTTTTCTGTGCCTCAAAACCTGATTCGCTGTGTTATTCATTATCTGGACTGGCACAGTCTGGCCCTACGTCCAGATATCTGTGGCTGAGTGAGTGAGCGACTGACAGATGAAGTAACGCCATTGGTTGGCCAGCCGGAGAGTACATTCCTCATTGGCCATTGTACTTTCAAACTGAATTGGCACAAACAGTTTCTATTTCATTATCAGGAGGTGTTAATAGTGGATTCACATGGATACACTTTAACAACAATTTTGTACGAAGACCAACAAAAAAAAAAAAAGAATTCGATGAAAATTTGAAATCCCTGGTTTTGCAGATAGACCACAAATGGTCCAGCCGTTCACTAGGTTCTGATCCAGTCTTGTTACACTTCACAAGAGCCAATGTAATCACACCCTTGTTTGGTTTCCAGCTGTTGTACCAAAACAAAACAGAAATTGCGGCAGACCATCTTCTTTAAGGTCAAAGGCACATGGTAATTTTACACCGCATTTCCCCCGAAATGACTGTACTTCATTTTCACTGTTTAGGATAAAAGTGGTGTCACAGTAAATGAAGCATTTGCTACGAAGTACTATCATTTTTGAGGCATGTGTTTAAGTTTTTGCATCATTTTGCTGGAGTTTCTCTGTAGCACACGTCACTGATGGTGGTTTTACATTGCAAAGATGCATTTCGCTCTCACTTTGTATAACATTTCAGCTCAATGATCGGATTGCTGCGGCGAACTGGCTGCATACTCAAATCTCACTGTCTTTCTCACTTTCTCCCTTTCTTTCTCTCTTTCTTTTCTCACTCTCTTCTCTACTCTCCCTTTGGTGGTCCCAGTCCACAGAAAACTAGGTTACTGGCCCAACAAACTTTGCTCGGCTCTGACAAATTGATTCCAGACATTTGCTCTTTTTAAGGAACTTGTCTCCACATGAGAAGCAGCATGGAGTAGCAGCTGGCATGCTGGTGTGCGTGTCTCTCCACACAGATGTAAATATATATATGTGTGTGTGTGTGTGTGTGTATACAAATCACACCAGCGAGTATTTTAGTCACAATAGAACAGAGATAACATAGCAAGTGTTGAAACTGAGAAATTTTACAATTTAATCCACAAAATGAGCTCATTTCAAATTTGATTGCTGCTACAGGTCTCAAAAAAGTTGGGACAGGTGCAGCATCCCCTCTTCTTTTTAACACAGAGTGGAGGCGTCTGGGCATTGAGGAGAAAAGTTTCTTGAGTTTAGCCATTGGAATTTGATCCCACTCTTGTTTAATACAGGCTTCCAGCTGCTGGAGAGTTTTGGGCCTCCTTTGATGGACTTTTCATTTAATTATGCACCAAATGTTCTCAATCGGTGAAAGATCAGGACTGCAAGGCAGGCCAGTTCAGCACACGGACTCTTCTACTACGAAGCCATGCTGTTTTGTAATAGCTGCAGTGTGTGGTTTTGCATTGTCCTGCTGAAATGCACAAGGCCTTCCCTGGAATAGAAGTCGTCTGGAGGGAAGCATATGTTGCTCTAAAACCTTTATATACCTTTCAGGATTCATGGTGCTTTTTAAAACATGCAAGTGCCCCACACCATATGCACTAATGCATCCCCATACCATCAGAGATGCTGGCTTTTGAACTGAACGCTGATAACAGGAGGAGTGGTCTTTCTCCTCTTTAGCCCGGAGGACACGACGCACATGATTTCCAACAAGAATGCCAAATTTGGACTCGTCTGACCACAGGACACTTTGCCACTTTGCTACAGTCCATTTTAAATGAGCCTTGGCCCACAGAACACGGCGGCACGTCTGGATCATTCTCAACAATGGCTTCCTTTTTGCATGATAGAGTTTTAGGTGGCATCTGTGGATGGCACGACGGACTGTGTTTACAGACAGTGGTTTCTTGAAGTATTCCTGGACCCATTTAGTAATGTCAATGACAGAATCATGCCGGTGAGTGATGCAGTGGCGTCTGAGGGCCCGAAGATCTCAGGCATCCAGTAAAGGTCTTTGGCCTTGTCCCTTAAGTTACGCACAGAGATTTTTCACCAATTCCACAATTTTTTTTCGTAAGCCTTCACAGGTTGGAGAGCCTCTGGCCATCTTTACTTCTGAGAGACTCAGCCTCTCTAAGACATCCCTTTTATAGCCAATCATGTTACACACCTGATGCCAATTAACTTCATTACATGCTAAATGTTCTTTCAGCCAACTCTTTTCTGTATTAATTGTTTTTTTCAGCCCTTTTTTGCCTGTGTCCCATCTTTTTTGAGACCTGTTGCAGCCAGAAAATTTGAAATAAGCTCATTTTGTGGATAAAAATGTAAAATGTCTCAGTTTCAACATTTGAAATGTTATCTATGTTCTATTGTGAATAACATATTGGCTCATGTGATCTGAAAGTCATTGCATTTTGATTTTATTCACAATTTACACTTAGTCCCAACGATTTAGGAATTGGGGTTATATTATATATATATATATATATATATATATGTGTGTGTGTGTGTGTGTGTGTGTGTGTGCGTGCAATTCTAAGAGTTTTATGGATTACAAGGACACAGAACTGCTAGTTTGGGTATGGACACTCCACCCTGGAGGGGTTTTTGGAAAAAAAAAAAAACTTATCCATTTTCGCGGCGTAAACGCTTCAAGGGATAGTGATTTGAACTCTCTGACACCTTACAAACTAATTCCAAACGACACGCCAGTCTTGTAAACAATGTCCTATAACAGCAGCGATTAGCCTATTTCATCGGCAATGCGTGAAATGCGCAAAACAGGCACCGTGATGAGGTGGATTCTTGCGCTGAACAAAATGCATTCTTGCTCTCTTTTCGAGAGGCAAGTTATCATTATCTTGGTAATTGCGCGCAAATGTAAGGAAATTGTGGTGGGATTTAAAGAGAGGGGCGGATTATAAATAAAGCCTCGCGTAGCTTTATCGCTGCGTACATGCGTTTTATATCTGATTACCCATTCTGTCGCAGGACGGCGTTTTTACGGTGGGAGCTCAACACCTGTGATGAACAGATTTTGCGTGAGAGGCAGCGCACCTGTTTCTGACAACCATATCTCCTTTCGCGAAAATAAATAAACGAGAAATCACAAACAGAATGCTTTCTAAATCACTACCTCCACCACAACGACGGCCGTTTTTGAGTTTTTTTCTCCCCTTACCCGAGAAAGTCTTAAACCTATTGACGTGCATTAATTTATTTAATTAATTTATTATTTATTTAGTGATCTCCTTAGGGTTCGTAATTTAATACAACAAATGTAAGTATATTTGGGGGACAAACAAGGTCTCAGACAATAGGCTTGGTCAAGTAAACAGTACTTAGAGCAGGTTTTAAGTTGCATTTAATCGGCAGTTAAGCCGCGCTTGTCTCGAGGGGCCATTGCGTGCCCGTGCCAACATCACCTGACCCACCAGCGCGCACCCTGCGGGCTGCGGGATTGCCAAAAGCACAGCCGCGATGAGGTCTGTAATTTGTATGCGGTGTAAACCGCACTCGTCGATTTATGAAGTGAAATATTTCACACACTTTTACTGACGAGCCATATAATTGGCATTTTTTAAAGCCATGTGAATGAGCAAGTCGTTTTTGTCTCAGAACCACAACTGCACTTCCTACCAACCGGCTTTCAGCCTGGCCAATGCACAGATTTACAGCGACACGATGACAAGAATCCTAACTGTGACTATTAAAAGTAGCGTAAACCAGTAAATACAGAGAAATGTGCATAAAAAAACTTATTTGATATTAATCATATTAATCAAATCCAACAGGCGTCAAGGAATTTAGGCCACTGCAGTCCGATGAGCTCTTTTATTTGCTTCGTCTGTTCCGGGAAATCCTACAGGGCAAGTCTTTTTAGCGTGCTTCATCAATCTTTATCGAGCATTATCAGTCTTTAAAAATGCCTTGTTTACGCAATTGACATGCAAGCTGTCGTTCATCTAAAAAAGATGGTTTCACTCTGGTCGGCTATAGCGCATGTCTGCAAAAACACATTTCATGGACCAGCTGGTTAAGTTAACGCTAGGCCTACAGAGCCAGTCGGAATGAGAATGTATTGGAGCGCCAACACAAAACGCGTACCTGCAGAACCATTGGCTCGCACTGAGTAAATGGTTCGCGACTTTTTTCGACGCGATAAACTGCTGAAAAGTGCGCGCGCATCCATCGCTTATGTATGTGTGATGAAACCATCTCGACAGAATACGTCCAATTTTACTCGTCTCCGTATACCCCCCAATTAGGCCGCTGCAATCGACGCGACAGGTGTGCGGCTTTAAACATTTGTTTATGCTTCATCGCCCAGTTTCAGCTTTAAGACCACGCTGGTGCTTCTCTGTAATCATCGCACCTGAATCATTTACCATGGAGAAAATGAAAAATTCTTTAAAAAACAAAGTGGAACTTGTTTTGTTGTGAATTGATATGAAAATAATTTATCCTCTAAATCTGCTCTCCATTTGTGTTTGCACAGTTTTATACTTTCTAAGTACATTTTCTTCAACTCTTTTCCAAAGTTCAAATGTTTCAATGGCCAATAACATTCAGTCATTTTCTTTACCGCTTCTTCCCCTCTAGGGTCACGTGGGGAGCAGAAGCCTATCCCAGCCGACTATGGGAAAAAGGCAGGGACACACCCTGGACAGCTCACGAATCCATCACAGGGTGCACACACCATTCATGTGACACACAAGACCACCTTAAGTAAGCCTGGTCAGGATATGAGTCAGCCATCGATGATCCTGCATCACAAATAAGACAGATCCAGAACAGCTTCAGCACCATATTTGTGAGGTTTCATGGATTTACCTGGGAACAGATGTACGATGCGCTCGAAAGGCATCACTTGATAATCAGTGATGGATGCTGAAATAAAAGTTTAGGAGGCAGATTATCACTCATCACTGACTGATTATTGGCCTCAACTACAACCCCAATTCCAAATTGTTGGGACAAAGTGTAAATTGTGAATAAAATCAAAACGCAATGACTTTCAAATCACACCAGCCAGTATTTTATTCACAATAGAACAGAGATAACATAGCACATGTTGAAACTGAGAAATTTTACAATTTTATCCACAAAATGAGCTCATTCCAAATTTGATAGCTGCTACAGGTCTCAAAAAAGTTGGGACAGGGGCCTGTTTACTATGGTGTAGCATCCCCTCTTCTTTTTAACACAGAGTGGAGGCGTCTGGGCATTGAGGAGAAAAGTTTCTTGAGTTTAGCCATTGGAATTTGATCCCACTCTTGTTTAATACAGGCTTCCAGCTGCTGGAGAGTTTTGGGTCTCCTTTGACGGACTTTTCATTTAATTATGCACCAAATGTTCTCAATCGGTGAAAGATCAGGACTGCAGGCAGGCCAGTTCAGCACACGGACTCTTCTACTACGAAGCCATGCTGTTGTAATAGCTGCAGTATGTGGTTTTGCATTGTCCTGCTGAAATGCACAAGGCCTTCCCTGGAATAGATATCATCTGGAGGGTAGCATATGTTGCTCTAAAACCTTTATATACCTTTCAGCATTCATGGTGCTTTTTAAAACATGCAAGTGTCCCACACCATATGCACTAATGCATCCCCATACCATCTGAGATGCTGGCTTTTGAACTGAACGCTGATAACAGGAGGGGTGGTCTTTCTCCTCTTTAGCCCGGAGGACACAACGCCCATGATTTCCAACAAGAATGTCAAATTTGGACTCGTCTGACCACAGGACACTTTGCCACTTTGCTACAGTCCATTTTAAATGAGCCTTGGCCCACAGAACACGGCGGTGCTTCTGGATCATTCTCAACAATGGCTTCCTTTTTGCATGATAGAGTTTTAGGTGGCATCTGTGGATGGTACGGCGGACTGTGTTTACAGACAGTGGTTTCTTGAAGTATTCCTGGACCCATTTAGTAATATCAATGACAGAATCATGCCGGCGAGTGATGCAGTGGCGTCTGAGGGCCCGAAAATCATGGGCATCCACAGCCTTCTCCCTTACGCACAGAGATTTTTCCGGTTTCTCTGAATGTTTGATGATGTTATGCACTGTTGATGATGAAACCTTCAAAGCCTTTGCAATTTGACGTTGAGGAACATTGTTTTTAAAGTATTCCACAATTTTTTTAAGCAAGCCTTCACAGGTTGGAGAGCCTCTGGCCATCTTTACTTCTGAGAGACTCAGCCTCTCTAAGACATCCCTTTTATAGCCAATCATGTTACACACCTGATGCCAGTTAACTTCATTACTTGCTAAATGTTCTTTCAGCTGATTCTCTTATATTATATTAATTGCTTTTTCAGCCCTTTTTTGCCTGTGTCCCAACTTTTTTGAGACCTGTTGCAGCCAGAAAATTTGAAATAAGCTCATTTTTGGATAAAAATGTAAAATTTCTCAGTTTCAACATTTGAAATGTTATCTCTGTTCTATTGTGAATAAAATACTGGCTGATGTGATCTGAAAGTCATTGCATTTTGATTTTATTCACAATTTACACTTTGTCCCAACTATTTTGGAATTGGGGTTGTAGTTTTCAGACATTTTTACTGCATTAAATGCTGCAATTAAGTCCCAAAATACTCACTGCAGGGAGATACTGCCCACTGTCCTCCGTTCATGCAAGAAATATAATTTTGTAGAAAAATTTTGAATGATAATATTTGCATGACTCAAATAAATTGTGTTCACCCGCCATTGCAATATATACAACAGATAATTGGCAGACATGCTGGGCAAAGGAAGTTACTGAGGACAGGTCAAGACCAATTATTGGGGAAGTTTCCAGCCTCCTCGGTTTTCAGCTGAGCAGTCGCCACGGCTGAATTTTTAAATATTTAGATAGCGCAGCAACAATAACAACAATGCGAGGTTTTGATCTGTTTCAGAAGCCGCCGAATGATAACGCGCTCGGCTCAACACTTGGCTGGTCGCATTGTTATGCGTCGGTTACCCCTAGATATTAAAAACAATAGCGATGACGGAACACGATCGTGCCTGTTGTTGGCGCTCAGATCGCACCGTTTGGCTTAATCATATTCACACCTCAGGACATGTTCAATGTGCCAGACTCAATAAAAATATCAGGACTCAATTAAAAAAAAAAAAAAAAGATGAAATCAGGATAACTGTGGGAGTGGAGGATTGGCTCTTTGTAAAGCATTAACCTCCGGTTGAGGGTGACTGGTTATACGTATGAAAATCAGCATGTACACTTGGGTGTGTTTTGGGGAGGTTATGGTTTGGATTGGATACACAGTGTGTGAAGGTGGAACAGCAGTTAAACTGAAAACATTCATTAAACATAGATATATATTGCTGATTTCATGGACACAGATTAACCCCATGACCCATATATGGGTCCGTCAAATGCAGCTGCTGTTTTCAAACCTGTGAAACTTCAGGCCTATTTTAAATTGTAGTGCAGATCCCAAGGTTTCCAATGATCCCAAACTTGCCCAGCTGAATTACAGGGAAATGTGTACAAAGCGATGTACAAGATGTAAATATTTTCCATTTGATGTCATGCTGTGGGCGTAAAAACATGGCATCCTGGGTTTGAAAATTTCTTTCAATATAAGTGTGATGTAGCTTCAGTGAAGCGCTGCAACCAGCAGATACAGAATATGCATGTGACACTGTCCTACTGTTTGAAAGAGATACTTTTTTTTTTTTTAAACTTTGAACCCACATAATGGAAAACTTGAGTGAACAGTTAGTTTAAGGGGATTAGCCTGGACCGAGACTAAAATTATATTTTGAATTCAGGTTCTCAACACAAAAGTAATTTTAGTCCTGGACTAAGATTAATCTGTGTCTGTGAAACTGGCCCACATTGTTCTCACTAAACTCCTGGTGTAATGGACCTGGAATTGAATGCAAGAGTTTGGTGCTACTTTTGAACTCAAAATGTCAAGTAACTTCACAGAACAAGGAAGAATTGGCACACCTCGGAGAGGTCATAGGGCAGCAGTGTAGAAGAACTGGGAACAAAGCTGGACTTGAGAAGCATGAAGTACTTTTTAATATTAATGGTTTCATTAATCGCCTAAATTTAGCCATGCAAATGAGTAAAAGGTAAAAAAAAAAAAAAAGCAATTGCGGTTCCTACAATAGTGCAGTGAAGGAAGAGTTCCCATGCATGATCATGACATTAACGACTGAGGCTCGGTCCAGAAGAGAACAACACTGGACCTCAATAATAAAGGTTTGAATTGTGGCATTATAAAAAGAATGCCTGTTACACAATAACTTGACCTCAGATGAGTTGAGGAAAAGATGGCAGCATTAAGCCGCTTTCACTCTGGACGCGAAACGAATTTTTCGCACGACAGATTACATTCAAAGTCAATGCAAAGACGCGAATTTTTGCGTTGACTTTGAATGTAATCTGCCGTGCGAAAAATTCGTTTCGCGTCCGGTATGAAAGCAGCTTTAAAAAAAAAAAAAAAAAAGTTTTTGATGACTGCCGCAGTAGCTTCTGAAAATAGAATAGGCTACTTGGATGACGGATATTCAGAGCACTGGGGGACCCTGTCCTAGTTTGCGAACAAGCATACTCTAATCTACAATTTTTTTTGTGAAGCAGTCACTGAACAGCCTGGTGTTTTTGCTTTGCAAAAAAAAAAAAAAAAAAAAAAAAAAAGAAGAAGCGGTGCTTTTTTCTTGCAGATTATTGTACATCTACAGTTGAAAAGAAAATGCACATTATTTAAAAAAAGTCCTCAGAAAAATCATCTACAAGTGGGATATTTTAAGATTGGTATCAGAGAATATTACATTATTTACTTACATAAAATAATCTCACTGGAAACAGGTAGGTAAGGAAATATCTTAATTTTAAAACAATAAGATCGATTATGATTTTGTCCTAAAAATATGCCGTTTGTGGACCCCATCCCCCCTTCAGCAGCCTGTAGTGTGGTTTTTTTTCCTTTCGGTCTCCAAAGGAGAATTTTACCTGCACAAACTAATTCTGCGTAATCGCTGGAACGCGAGATCGTTATCTGCCTGGTTGCCCTTTGCTGCGTAAAACTGCTCGCGGTGTTGTTACTGTGGCAGCGGCTGTCAGATGCGGGCTCGCGCTCCCCGATCCACTGCTATCGCATGGACTCCTCACACGCTAAGAGGCTTGGTTCGCGTGCCCACAGTCGCCCCTGGAAACGGGAACAGAGAAGAATGATTGGTCCTCTTCACAAACGCGCGGCAGTCTGTCATCAGGTAATCCGATAACGCCCACCTCCACTCGAACGCTGTTGGCAGCACTTCTCTCGCTATGGCACTCTGCAAGCAAAAACATCAGGCCAATCAGCCAATCACGGTCTAAATCTCGCCTCTTGCTGCTGTACGTATGGATTGCTGTTTACTTGGCGGAGGGTCTGCTTTTTTTCCCCGTTTTTTTTCTGTCTAAACTTGAAAGAGGATCCAAACACCCAACTCACGCAAATGCCTTGCACGAGATCTCAGCGCCTACTTGCAGAATTACATTGCCTGTTCCCTCCATTCTTAACCACCAACTATTCATGTCTAAGAGGCAGCGGCCACATCAGCTGGGATGAGTGAGGAGTCTCTCTCTCTGCTCTCAGAAAAATGCTTTGCTCTCCAAGTATCCAAAGCAAGATGAAGATCTCAACAGTGTTCCACAGGGGCCAAGCATGTGGTGCCCAAATTACAGGTGCATCGGTTAAAAAAAGCAAAATTATTCATTGTTGCCGAGGGAACTGCATAAAAAACAATGACAACACATGCCACATAGAAAAAAAATAGGAAGAGCAAAAAGAATAACTGCCAGCTAAAGCTCTCCGACAGGGATAGATGTACCATTGTTGGGATCGTTGCTAATAGCAGCAAAAATGCAGCTCTATAAATCACCACAAAATTTGAATCAAATTCTGAACCAGTCTCAACAAAAACACTATGTCGTCATCTTCACAAAACTGGTATTTATAGTATTGTTTCCATCGAGTTTACCACCACTGCAGACATACAGTATATACGTAAAAAAAAAATAATTTTGCATATGTATATACTGTAATCACAATATCTGTAGAAATTGGTAACATTTAATATAAGTGGGTCAGAATGTTTATCAAAGAATTTTGTAGGTGTGGAAAGTTTTGGGGCCACTGTAGTGTTCAGGAATAACTAGGCCTACGCTGTCGGCGGCCGACAGCAAGGGATATATCCCCGAAATTCCCAATCCTCGAAGCCCCCTTTATTAGATTCCCCTTTACTAGATCTACAATATGACGCAAATTTGAGGTCTGTGTAAGTAATTGTTCCAGAGATATGGTTAAAAAACTGTTTTTTTTCAATATATAGCGCCACCTGGTGGCAAACCTAGGAGTGCATACTTGCCCAAAATCTGATCAGTTCATCCTCTCTACCATATCTACCCATATGCTAAAAAGGAGAAGCCAATGTAAAGAATTTTGTGAGTTATCGCGCTAACGGCTAAAATCTGCGGACCCGGCGGCGGCGGCGGGTGGGGCGAAACCATGATATCCCCGATATTTCTCCGATATTTCGGGGATTTAATGGGATATAATGATTGTAAAGCTGGGATTCAGACTGTCTGAAGTTTTGATTCTCCGGTTATGAGGCAAAAGTCGTGCTTATCAACAAGTTTTCTTGATCAAAATTGCAAATATAAAGCTGTATAAATTAATTCAGAGCTCCTTTGTTCTGCAATTGATTGGTAACATTTCTGACATGTATCTGCCCCTCCCCCAGGACATGTTGGCTAGGTGTATGAATGCTCTGTATGTAAAGAGACATGCTAAATGGACACCGTGCTAATGCATGTTCTACACTGTTAAAAGAAAGTGTTTTGAAACCCCCAAATTGGTGGCAACTAAGTTGCCACCAATAAAGGTGTTACAGACTGCTCTTTTTATAGTGTCTGAAAACACTACACAAACTACTGAAACACACACTAACAGAGTTCATGAAACACCACTTCAAAAGAACCAGTGCACTCAACATGTTATGTCTTGAAACACAGAGTGGTGTGTGCAAACACAACACAATTTGAGTTTGCAAACACTGTGTGGAGTAATGGAACACTCCTCATGGGGAGTCACGAAACACCCTGAAGACAGTATTGAAACACTCCTCATGGGGGGTCATGAAACACCTTGTAGACAGTATTAAAACACTCCTCATTGGGAGTCATGAAACACCTTGTAGACAATATTAAAACACTCCTCATCGGGAGTCATGAAACACCTTGTGGACAGTATTAAAACACTCCTCATCGGGAGTCATGAAACACCTTGTGGACAGTATTAAAACACTCCTCATCGGGAGTCATGAAACACCCTGTGGACAGTATTAAAACACTCCTCATCGGGGAGTCATGAAACACCTGGTAGACAGTATTAAAACACTCCTCATTGGGAGTCATGAAACACCTTGTTGGCAGTATTAAACACTCCTCATTGGGAGTCATGAAACACCTTGTGGACAGTATTAAAAACACTCCTCATCGGGAGTCATGAAACACCTTGTGGACAGTATTAAAACACTCCTCATCGGGAGTCATGAAACACCTTGTGGACAGTATTAAAACGCTCCTCATCAGGAGTCATGAAACACCTTGTAGACAGTATTAAAACACTCCTCATCGGGGAGTCATGAAACACCTTGTGGACAGTATTAAAACACTCCTCATCGGGGTCATGAAACACCTTGTAGACAGTATTAAAACACTCCTCATCAGGAGTCATGAAACGCTGCTTGTAGAGGTATGGAAATTCATCTGGGCTTTTGAAACACTGTGAATATTATTTGTTAGGCTCGCACACATAGATCACACAGGTATTGCAAAAAAGTTACAGGTCTTCATGCAAACAAAAAAGAAACTTTCTAAATAATTTCTATGACTCTATGACTTGAAAAATTGTGTTCTGACAACAAAAAAGAGAAAAAAATTCTGCAATGTGTTTTCCAAAGTCAACATTACAACATATACAAATATCCACAGTATAACTTTGCATGTAAGTACATACACATGTGTCACAGAAAATCCCCAAATTATTTTGCCATTGGTCGCTTGTTTGGTTGCAGCGCCACCTGGAAACCGTAAAAATTCAGGGCCAAAAATAGGAAAAAAACCAGTCTTATGAGATGCAGTATAATGAGAAATCGGTTCAATCTGCCAAACTATTTCTGATGGATCTGTATATTTAAGTACTTGAACTTTTCCGTGTATCAGTTGCCACCGAGTGGTAACTTGAAGAATTGTGTGGCAGGGGCTCACAGTTTGGGGAAAAAAAGAAATGAAAATCCCTTTTTGGACTTTATTTTTTGTTTTTACTCCAGCGACATGCCTTGAGAAACTATACTTTATTGTAAAGGTCTATGAACATGAAATAGCATAATGTGAGAACACCTCCGGTATCTTGCTGGAGTTTTGGGATATTTGGCCTTGAAAAGTGAACTTCAGCTGTTTTGGCCCTATTTTGAGGTCTGATATTTCAATACTCCAGACAAGAATGGAGCTAATGAGTAGGTTGATTTATACCTTCTTACATGGTGTATGAAAGGTGCCAAAAATTTCTATGGCACTCCAAAGTATTTTAGTGCTGCCCCCTGTCAAAGTTGCCAATACGACCTTCTCGGCTGATTTGGGACCATCTTTAGGAGTCCATAAAATTTGCTCCAGCTAGATGGATATTTGAAATTTGGAATATCGTAAGACTCGACCATGTAGATTTAAGAAAAGGTGGAATTATTATGGCACTCTATATGGTAAGCCAGATATTTGATGTGTAATCTCAGCTAAAACTGCCACTAGGTGGCGCTTTCTTCTGTACCTTATTTTACAGCATCTCCATCGATGTGCCACAGTAAAACCTTTGGAAACTTAATATATTAACTTGACTGATGAGAAAAAAATAAGAATTTGTTATGGCGTTAAGGTGGAGTTCTTTGCTCTGCCAGGAGGGGGCGCTGTCAGGCATTCAAGCGCGTAGTCAATTTCTCCAGGCAGGTGCCACAGGAAAACCTTCATGAATATCACCAATGACCTTCATTTACCTTATCTAAGTGAATTTTTCCATTAGTTTAGAACAATGCTGTCCTGGCCTCACGTGCACTCCGGAGAGATAGCACGGTAAAAATCACTTCTCATCGGATAAAGGGCAAGCGCATCCCAAAGTTTATACATGTTTTTACACCCTCCCCCTTTATGAAGCTCCCTCCATAGCTGTGAGGGAGACTTCACACAGAGTGACACTCGGTAGTGAAGTACTAGTGGTGAGGGAGCGTTTTGGAATTGGACCTATGGCTGCGTCCGAATAGTCTCTTTTGCCTTGAAAAGTTCCTAACTACTAAAAAAGGATCTGGAGGTAATTACGTGGCAGCCATGATGAGTGCATTAGAATTCTTTAAATGTTAAGGAAAGGTGTCTCAGTGCTTCTAATTTACCTCCTTTAGCATAGGGTACACAGAACCATCCTTTTTCAAAAAAGAAAGGAGATAACACTATCCCACAAATCTGAGCAGCAGCAACATTGAAAGTGGCGACCATTCATCCGGCCAATTGCATAAACATATATCGATGGGCAGGGGACTCGTGATTACGCTGTTGATGCTGCATTCGATTTAGCTCAGAAGTTGGAAGTTGGGGCTGGGAATGACGTCATACCCGAGCTGACCGTTCTATAAATTAAGTCAGAACTGAGAATACGCATGACCTGTAAATCAGACATCAGTAAGATAAAAGGCTAGATTCATTTTTTTAGGGTATTTTTTGATTTATCTCTCTGTAAAATGAACAGTGATGATCAATATATCATTTTGTAAACCTATTTTAATGAATAGCTTAGCTAAATTTTTTCCAGTTTTGCCCCAAAATGCCCTTTTTTTGAGGGCAAAATTACTATGTCCCTATGCCCAAAGTTATTCATCGCATTTGGTAAATTTTACTGTGCAATTAAAAAATGTGAAATGTTTCGACAAAAAATCCTGAATGATTTTCAAGATTATTCAGTTGATTACTAGCCAGAAATCATTCAGGCAAATTTTTTTTAACTATCATGGATCACGCCAAAATGAACAGCTGGCTCGCCTAACCCCTAACTTGATTTCTGTAGAACCTAGTTTTAAGAATAATAGCCTGCATAGGACCAATTTAATGAGCGTCAAATTTCAAAAATCCTAAGGCAATAGATTAGGAGATACAATTTTCTTTCGCCAGAGTTACTTTTGACAGGTGCCATTTGCTTGCCATTAGCAAATGGTTAATGCAAACATTTAAAAGATTTGCTGAAAATGTTTCCCTTGCAAGTAATCTCTTATCCTTTATGTCCATGTATAACAAGTTCCATTGACTATTTAAGCCAATTCTGGCAGTAGCAGATAACTATCCTTGATCAACTTAAGAAAAAAAGCTGGCTGGTTACGTGTAACTTTTTATTAGGCTAGTAGTGCCAGCTAGCAAGCTAATGCTTGCAGTTCAATTTCCGTTGCATATAAATCAATAAAAGGCAAAAATTAAAAATGGTGATAGAAAATATTACTTTTAGCGGAATAGCAACTGAGTTTTAGCTTTGACACCCAGGATTAGCTAGTAAAAAACTATTTTTGCAGACACAGGACAAAGATATAAGCGCGAATGTAAAAATGGGTTTTAAGATATTCAAAACATGATATTTCAAGGTAAGCCACAACTAACGCTAGAAGGCTTAACATGCTCAAAGGCAGTCTCACCACCAAGTAAATGCAAAAACATGCATTTTAAAAAGGTTTCTTAAGCCCATTATAAGCTGGCTTTTTTTTTTTATTTGGTGCTAATCATGCCAGCTAGCAATTGTTTGCAGTTCAACTTTATAATTTAAAAAAATTCAATTTTCTATTGACATGGTTAAATACACCCACCTACGCCAGCTTTTAGCCTTTAAAGGGTAAAAAAAAAATGTTACGGAAAAATATGCAGACTTTGTTGGTCATACGGGAAGACTAAGCTAACTAAAGAATCGTTATGGTAGGATATTCAGTGTTAATTGATTTCAATGCATCACAAGCAAAGATTAAAAGGCCAGTTAACGCAGCTTTTAGTCAAAATCAGACCAAACCCTTGATTAAAACAAAACACGCATTCCCCATTTCAGGTTTTTTCCCATTGCAGGCAGAGATTTTAATTAAAAAATAAAACAGAGCACCTGGTTTAGCAGAGGGAATTTATAATTAAAAAAAAAATAAAAATAACTGGAGGTGGTCTTATGCACATATCGCTTTAGTCAAAGCAATACAGACAAAAAAAGCGTCTTTCAGTAAAAAAAAACACGGAAAACATTCAAACGGGAAATCAAACATGAAAGAGGAGAAATCGTTGAACCAGAAAAAATGTATAATTACTATTCAGTGCATCATTTTTGTAACATAGCTTGTCTTATTTCCTCTGCTTGACAGGCAATGCAGATATTTTAATACCTTACACTCCATGATTTGCGTTTTATAGCCACGTGTCCGCAGAGACTTTGAAACAGCTATCTGTCTGCAACAGGATGTCTAGAAAACACAGACCTCGAAAACGCAGACCGCAGACCTCGAAATATTGGAATATGAATATAGGCTATGTGTCTCGTTTTCGTCCCAGAAATTTTTTAATCACGTCTCTTATTTATTACAATTTAATGGCCAGTGATAACACAAAACTATAGATAATTTAAGTCTGTATCGTGTTACCCTTACAATTATTGAAAGCTAACCGTAAACAGTCTATTCAGTGCTATTCAGTCTAACCGAGTGCTATTCAGGCTAATAGTGCTTTTTAGGCTAAACTACAAAAACGCTTTTTTGATTGCGGTCATGTTTTCTATTTAAAACCTTGACCGCTGCCGGTCAGTTAGACACCTCGAAATTCCTTGCTCATTTTTTTCGTATTACTCATTTTCTGAATGAGCAGTTTGCAAAGTCAGCAAGCTTCACTTAATTATAAATAGGCAAATGCCATTATGCCATAAAGATCATGTTCATGAAAAACAGCGACTTGGATAAGCCTCAAAAAAATATATCATAGCGTCACGTGTCAAAAAAATCAGACAGGGTTTTAATATAACTCCGGCGTCCGAAAATCGAATGGTTTCAATATAACTCCGTGTCCGACAGTCGATTATTGTTATTATACTATTTTTTCATGAACAAGGTTCACAAAAAAAAAAAAAAAAAGTGCCTGAATAGCACTTTGGTTAGCCTGAATAGCCTGTTTACAGTTAGCTTTCAATAATCCTAAGGGTAACACGATACAGACTTAAATTATCAATATAGTTTTTGTGTTATCACTGGCCATTAAATTGTAATAAATAAGATACATACTTAAAAATTTCCAAGGCGAAAACGAGACACATATATTCATATTTCAATATTTTGAGGTCTGTGTTTTCGAGGCACCCTGTTGCGGACAGATAGCTGTTTCGAAGTCTGCGGACACGTGGCAATAAACGCATAAATCAGCAGTGTAAAAAGTATTAAAATATCTGTATTGCCTGTCAAGCACAGGAAATTATAAGGCAAGCTATGTTACAACAATTATGCACGAATACTAATTATACATTTTCATGCATACAAAATTAACGTTACCTGTTTGCGGTCAGTCATGCTTTGGCTACTGAAGGAACAGGCGGAACGAGAACAACTTTCACAATACAAGTTATTCAGGGCTGTGTGGTTTGTTCCGTTTTACCTAGTGGTGTGCCGTACCTTACTGTCCAACTGGCGAAGTCGCTCAACCAATTATATTCAGGGGTTGGCATGCCCTCAGGCCCGCCTCCTTACTGACAATAACCGCCTCCTCACTGACAAAAAATCAGCCAAAAAAAAAAAAAAAAAAAACCCACTCATGGCGCAAGCAGATGAATGTTTTGCGAGGATGTATTTCTCCTTGCAGGCTAAAATATTGCTCGAGGAACAAAGATGCAGGATACAATATAGCTCGCGAGTGCTTTGAAAGCACTCGCAAGAAGTTTTACGAGCATGTATTTCTCCCAGGATGTTTCATTTGCGCGCCTTACGCGGATGTTTCTGCAGGTCTCATTCGCATGCGCGATTTTTGGCTGTGTTCTAACGCCATAATTACAAGACCCAAAACTCTTCACGCGTCATAAGTTTTTTTTTTTTTTAAACTAAACATTTTATGAAAAGTGACATTTTCAGTCAAAGTATTTTATGAGTACATTAGATCACAGCTTTTTGCTTCCACCTGTTTTTTTTTTTTTTTTCAAAAAACAAAAAAACCACACACAAACACCCACCCAACTCAAAAGGTATCAATATTCTGGTACAAAATTGGCCATAAAATCTTTAATGATTTGGCTAAAGAGATGCTTTTGGTACTAAAATGAAGCCATTTTGTCCCTGTTTGATGAGTTAGGTGTAATTCAATGTTTTCAGAAAATTTTGTATCATTCCTAAAAATCACAGTGACACAGTACAGAAGGGTAATCCAAAACAGGGTCTATAAACAGGCAGAAGATCAAAAAAAAACCAAAAAGGCACAGACCACACCACAAAATTGCAAACCAGAGGGATAGTTGATAGTCTGAAATCTGAGGTCATAAGCCAAGGCAGCAAAAGACAGAAATCATGGTTGTACAGAAATGGGTCAGTAACAGGAGGCAAACAAATCCAGGCAGGCACAGACAGGTATCGGACAGAAGGATCTCACTAGCACACAGGTAGCTCAGCACAGGAAAAGTTGATCCACATTCTAACAAAGAATGAGCAGAAGTGAGGAACTCTTATACACAAGGGAAGTAACGAGTGAGGCGGGGCAACAGGTGTGAGGGATAATCTAAACATTTACTGAGGGGAAAATACAAGAGGTAATTAACAATACAAAATGGGAAACAATGACAAAGCCTAGTTTCACGAGACATCCTTAAGCAATAACAGCTCCATTCAAGGAGTGCCAAAGTGGGGAAAGATGGGAGAAACAGATTAGTAATAGAGAGTTTCTGCAAATACTTTGCAACTAAGGCAAAGGACTGGTTGAGCTAAGCGGGCAGAGTTATAGATTAGTGTGGAAAGTGGAGAGATCCAATCAGTAAAGTTAGTAGTTTGTGCGATAATAATAGTACCCAAATAGTGCAAGTTAGTATGATAGTTATTTACAGGATTAGTATATTAATATGGATTAGCGGATAAACTAGACAAACACAAGGAGCATTAGGGGTATTAGTACTTAATTAGTAATTAGAGTTGAAGGAAGCAAACGATGAGAAGGAACTTGTGAAACACGGAAAACTTCGAAATCACCAAAATGTGACAGCTCGCAGACAGGGGCGTGCACTGGCAGAAAACAAAAAGAAAGGCAAGACAATCACAGGCAGAACAATGTGCACGGAACTGGTAAACAGCAATTATGTGGCAGATAATACAAAATTCAACAGAATCAATAAACTAATAAACCAAGTGGAAATATAGGGCACTGGCGGCCCCAGAATCTCCGCCAAAGCAAAATGTCAAAGTTTTTGTTGACGGATGCACACACGGAAGGAGCCCGATACCATAGCTCCCACGGGCGGGAGCTAATAAAACATAAAACCAGAATATACAAAAAACAGATCATGACAGTGTTAATGTGTAAATTAGGCTTTTTTGCTGTCTTTTAGTATAGGATGTGGAAATTGGTATCTGTTTGAACTACACTGATTGATGGATGTGACTATGGCTGATTAACAACTGATTGAGAACACCTGGATGATCACAACCTTTAATTAAATCTTTTGCACATTGTTCGCCTTGGCCACAAACCCTGATGAAGCCAGCTTGTCCGGTGAAATGTTGGTAATATTAAACTGTATGGTATTTGAGTGTGCTACCATTTAATTCTTTTTAATTCATGATATCCTAAAATCTGCACTATTAGGTCTCGCTTCTTATGTTTTAAGGAACTATATTGAGCCATTACATCACTTCCTGTTTACTCGGATGTAAAAATGACATAACACAGATACAAAGTACCATTGTCATCCAACACCTTGAAGAAAACAAAACAACTGTCAGTTGGTCATAAACATTAATAAATCTAGTAATGGTTATAAGAAAATTCACAACAATTGAATATGCCGCTGAGCACTGTCAGGGCAATTATCATGCAGTTCCAAAGATATGGAACTGTTGAAAACCTCAAACATAGTGGACACAAGAGCAATTTGCCCCCCAGGTTACTATGGAAGATAGTGAGAGAAGTAACAAAATCCCAAAGAATCACTGCGAAGGGATCGCAGGCCTTGGTGGCATCTTGGGGTCACCAGGTTTCAAAAAGCACCATCAGGTGCCACCTCCACAACCACCAGCTCTTTGGAAGGGTTGCCAGAAGAAAGCCTTTTCTGACCAGAAGAGACAGAAGCAAGCGCTCGGAGTTCGCCAGACGTCATTTAAATTATGACTGGAACAAGGTGCTTTGGTCAGATGAGACCAAAATTAGATGTTTCCGTCAGAAACAGTATCAGCATGTTTGGCGTGGAAACAGGGATGCATACAAAGAGAAGCACCTCATACCTATGGTGAAATATGATGCTGGATCAGTCATGTTTTGAGGTGTTTTAATTCAAGAGGTCCAGGGGCACTGGTAAAGATTAATGACATAATGAACTTCATAAATTATCAGGATATTTTGGCTGACAATCTGGTTGCCTCTGCCAGAAGGCTGGGACTTTGCCATAGGGTGGACTTTCTAGCAAGACAATGACCCAAAGCATACCTCAAGATCCACGCAGAAATGGTAAAAAAAAAAAAAAAATCAATGACTCCATGCTGTTATCCTTGCCTGAGGCAGTTGCACTAAGTACTAACTGAAGGGTGCCAATTATTAAGAAACCTTGATTTTGTTGAAATTTATTTTGCATGAAATGGTTACGATTTTGGTTGTTTCCACTGAAACAAAGTATTTCACTCATGTTGGTATATTCCGTTTCTCAATAATTAGTTTTTTTTAATTATTATTATTATTGTTCGTGCATTACCAGTCAAGGGTGCCAGTAGTTTTTGAGCCCACTGTATATAAATGTTCTGTTTTTTCATCGCAACTCCAAATTTGTACTCAATAGGCTAAACAGGAGAAAATAGTTTGATAGCATTTGTTTCTTTTTCACAGCGTGAACAGTTCTTTCAAGCTTTGTCATAAAATATTATATTGCAGTGATTCACCAATTTCCCCCCAAAACTACACTGTCAATTTTATGTTTTTCACAAGTCTTTATTACTTCAGTCAGTGTGTGTTCATCAAACACATCAACAGAATTGGTGCAATCCTCAATTATGGTTTGTATTGAGCTAGAACCAAGCATACTAACTTCCTGCTGCTTAAGAAAAGTGATTGTCAAGCCGTGTAACATCATACCTTGTATGCGTCTTGCTCCATAGTCATCACTCTCATTACAGCCACTGCACTGTACATCATGAGCAGTGTTTGGCAAATCTGTTTCAATATTCTCTTTCAGTTCATCTTTTAATGAGGTGACATCTGTGATGTCTGCTTATATGAAAAGTGTATGAAGGGTGTACTTCAAAAGTTACATTATTGTGTTTCATCACACAAACAATAAATTGACTTTCTGCATTGTGCATCATAATGTGAGGTCAGTGCTCTCAAATTCTCCACTTTGTGATCACATGTTGGATATCTAATCTCAAGGTTTCAAATACTAGTATCAGGGAATTTATCAGAGCATATTTCTATGAATTCTACACGTGCTTTGTACAATATCAATGCTTGAGAATATTTTGCAGCAATACTCCCCTTTCAACATAGGGAAGGTTACAAGACACTGTGAAAATTGGCTCATTACTATGAATTCCAGACAGGTCATCAATCTTGCTATGTTTCTGCATTGGGTAATCAACATAATGGACAAGGCAACATTTTGCAAAGAAGGTAGATACTTATACCTTTGACGTTCTCGGCAAACCTGAAGGAAAACATTTTATAAAGACCTGATCCTTTGCAGAGATTCACATGAAACACTCCAGATCACTGCTCACCTGTAGGTCATTTCAAATTTGCAAATTGCATTAATTGCCAATTTGGAATAAAAAAAATGCTCAATTGCTCAATTAATTGAATAAAATAGAAATCTGACTACTGCTAACTGACTACTAAGTCAGTTGCATATGTCACATTGTCTTTGTGGCAAAATATACCTTGGACAAAATCAGGGTCCTTTTAATGTGTGCTGTGAGTCTGCAGAGTTTTGTGTCTCTCTAATTCATTTGTAACAATTTCCTCACTGCTTCTGTTATAAAACAGCCATTCAGAAGAGCATTCTGCAGAACTCAAGATGAACATCCAAGAAGCCATACAGACAGAGTCTTATAACCAAAAAAAAAAAAAAAAAGTGATTCCATATTTCTTTTTAGCTTTATAGGGAATGAACAAAATACCAACATTGGCCCCAGAGGGGAACATTAACTAGCCAAGCAAATGCAGAGGTCTTATGGCTTTCCAGATGTGATTGCAACCAAATGACATGAGTAAAGAAGTTAATTTAAGTGACCTTTAAAAATTAGACAGTTAAATATCTGGTTTTAAATTATGCCGAACGATGTATAGCATTAGTCATTCTAAAGTGGGTATGGTTAAAGAACAAAGTGTCTCCAACAAGTTTCAGCTCATGTCCAAATTAAAAAAAATCCTGGGGTCAACTTAAATGTTTCTTTTCTGTCAGGTTAGAAAATGGGTCTAATTGTTTCAGTTTGTTGATACCCATATCCTCCACACACGAAGTCAGTCGCTCAAACCACTGCGTTTCCTTTCGGCAATTAGCGCAAGCACTAGTGAAATTATTACTATTTTTTTTTTATATACCCGTAAAGGCAAACCCGGTCCGACTCCCAAACTTCAAGTAGTTTTGGTGTCTGAACCAAACCAAGTAATATCGATGCCTAAACCTCACCTTGACCGTAATCCTGACCCGAACCCTGAACACAACCAAGCAGTTCAACACAACCAAGTAGTTTTCGGTGCCTAAACCTCACCCTGACCCATAGACTTTCTAAAAGGTTGGACGCAGCACCTGGGTCTGAAAAAGTGAAGCCAATGCAAAAATCTCAAAAATTGCATTCTTTTTAATGGGCAGCAGATGGCGATGTCGGTAGTTGCAGAAAGAAGTTCAATGCTATAGATGTCTGAGGGGAATGACCCTACTTTCCCACCTGATTTATTATTTGAATAATGATTTTCCACATTATTTTTATGGTATCTATCGCAAGTTTCAAGTCTCCTTCAATATATCATGATGTTCAATTTTGTAAATTATAGTCCCAAATAGACTAGAACAAAGGATAAAGCCAGATGTGCTTTTTGGAGCATGTCTATCCTCTGGTCCTCGTCAGATAAGGTCAGATCCACCCTTAGATCCACCCTTCGCTCCTCCCTGGATCTTCAATTCACGCTCTTGTCCAATAGGAATAACATCCAGTTTCAAAATGACAAAATGGCGCAGTACAAAGTGCCAAAATCAAGGCTTCTAAATGGTACCCTGAAATCAGTGGGTGACATCATGGTTGCTTCGTCCATCTTCTTACACAGTCTATGGCGGACCCCAGTTCTATTCCCAACCTTAAATGTTACTAAGTACTTTCAGTGCCTAAATCTAATAAAGTTGCTCCGAGACTGCCGTCCGTACTTTACAACGATCAGATACGTATGTACATATTTTTAGACTGAAATACTCAAGGTACGTAATGCCTTTTGGGAAAGGCCAAGTACCGCACACAGATGAACTGCATTCTTGCATGGGTGCGAACATGAATGTCTTCAATGTTGAACTTAACTTACGATGCTGTTAACCGCGTTAATAACTGTTGGCATTAGTATGGAAACAGCATTTAGTGTAGGCCTACTGGATAAAGTCATTCATTCATAATTATGAACCATAACAATTTAATAACTGTTGGCATTAGTATGGAATCAGCATTTAGTGTAGGCCTACTGGATAAGTCATTCATTCATAATTATGAACCATTTCTAACAATTACACTGTAGTCATGTGATCCTGCATGTATGTGAGTTGTAATTATAAAAAAAAAAAAATTCTGTATAGGTTTCCTGCATATCTGTATTTTTGTATGTTGACAGACATAAATATGTACGATAGCGAATGAGCGGCGATCCTGCGTTGGACACTGTTCAACGCGAAAATGATAGACTTCCCATTCCCCTCGGTGAGGCACAGGAGTTATGTTCCTCGGTGAGTGTGTGGGCCTACAAGTCAGTGACGAGATTGCCTGGGACATGGAAGCATAAACAATAGAAATACATTTCACAAATTCCATTTGAAATTTCTATTAACTGCGTAACAACAAAAAAATATAATGCAAAATCATTTCTGGTCATAGGCTATATTTTGGTTATTATACCCTGGAGATTCTTTTAATTGATTTAGAGTTTATGGTATGTTGCACTTCGACAGGAACAGCAGTAAACTTCCTGAGTTGGAAGAAAACCTGTTTTTTGTGTTTAAAATTAATTTTGAGTGTGCCGGAACACCAACGTTGGGTTTCAAAGTCAACACCCTCCAAACACCAGACCTCACTCAAGAAACCCTGTTTTCTGTGTTTAAAGTTCATTTTGAGTGTGCCGAAACACCAACATTTGGTTTCAAAGCAAACACCCTCCAAACACCAGATTTCACTCACCAGCCTCCAGATCTGGTGCCTCAGGACACAAAACCAGTGTGTTGAAACTTTTTCTTTTAACAGTGTAGGCCCCGAGGTTGTGAGAAGGATGGACAAGGTTAAAGCTGCTTTCACGCCGGACGCGAAACGAATTTTTCGCACGACAGATTACATTCATAGTCAATGCAAAGACGCGAATGCATGCGTTTGGCGTGTATTCGCGTCTTTGCATTGACTTCGAATGTAATCTGTCGTGCGAAAAATTCGTTTCGCGTCCGGTGTGAAAGCGGCTTAATGGAAACAGGTTGTGGTTAGATGATGGCTGGCATTTTGTATCCAACAGGGCCACAATTTGGTGTGAGGGAATTGAGGAATGTCATCCCAGAACTGAGGGTATGGAGTTCAGTGACTTTTAATATGTTACAAAGTATGCTTGTATGGGGGTTGGAAATATACTTGACTTTAGAATTATATCTTCCTCTATCGGTTGAGAGAGACTGGTTAGCCTAATTTATCAAGGGTTTGTGCTGTCTTTAAGTGTACATCTCGCTGATTGGCTGTGTTTGTGCCGTCTCCATGGTGTCCGAGTCAGGTGGACTGGCAAAATTAGTGGCAGTTTCCAGACGTCCTGAGAAAAAAGCTTGAATTAGTTAATATAAGGTTACTTGTCAGGGTAGAAATTCAATTTGACTCCAACTGCAAGAATACTTTCATTTTAGTAATAATGATAAAAGCAACTACCCAGGCACTAACAGGATGTTAAAAAAAAAAAAAAACTAGCATAGAGCATATATTGATAAATATCGTTCATGAATACTGTGTGCAGTTGTAATGATGCAGTAAGCATTTGTTTTACGCAACAAAAGACTGATGCCTCACTTTAATAGGGATTTGAACATCAGTGACTCCCAAAACAAAATTTTTAATTCCCATTAAGAGCACCTTTGATCAATTATTATTCATGTTGCTCAGGTACTGCTCAGTATCAATGTTCTTTTGTAAACTATGAAAAGACTACTATAGAATTTCTCAAGTATTCATCCATGATTGAGCTGCATGTGTGTTTTTCAAGTCGTAGGTAGGATTCATTTCCAGTGGAAACCAGTTCTTTAGTTCCTTAGCTGGAGGAGAGCTCTTAGTCAGTTCTGTCAGTAAGCTTTACTTACCAGAAAGCCTAGCTTTTCCAGTGTTCAGTGTTTTTCAGAGCAACAAGTTACACCCCATGTCCTCTCAGTATTGTCAACAGTTTATCTTTTTAAAATTTTCTACCCGGTGAGGACACTCCTTTGGAATTCTCTCTTTATTTTGCGGTTATGTCATGTGAGTCGAGAAATTCCTCATGCAAAGGTCAGAGTATTGTTTTGAATAGTTGGATAAAAATGGGCATCCTTTTCTTCATAGTTTTCATACAGGGATTACGGCGTGACGTGCCGGCTGTAATTCCACCTGTCAGTAAGAAAACAATGCGAGCGCCGACCTGGGGACAACCTGCACGAAAACAGGGCTGGTCGGGAACACCACCTACCCTGTACCTGCCAACGCAAACAGCTCTCGGCTGATGAGTTACGCATAGAAAGAGCAGCACAAGGACAACATAGTGCTCTATTCTGTGAGAAAAATAGACATTTTTAAATATTACAATCATATGAATATTATTTTTCATGATTTATCAATTTTGCATTTTGTCAATCATGGAGATTTGTTCCTCCTCTCTCTTACACACTCTTACTTTCACATTTACACACACTTTCACACCTACACTCACACTTTCTCACTTGCACACAGGCACACACCGACATGCAGACACACACACACACACACACACACACACACACACACACACTTGTAGTTTGCAGATTTGTATGCTGAGCTGTTTAACCAATGTCTAACGATAATTCAGCTAGAGAGAAAAGTATTGATCTGTAAGGCAGATGTTGCCATTTTTAAATTTTATGATTCCCCTTTGGTATTGACCAGTGCTATTATTAAAAATCGGAAGTGCAGTTAAAAATCGGCTAATCTCTCAGAGATAGCCAAACCGTACCGGCCTACGCTGCTCTTATGGGTTAATCTGCATTGATTCTGTGAATCTGGAGTCACTGTTTACCATTGCAGGTCATTAGTAAAGATTAAGCACACTTTACATGTGTACTGAAGCCACAAGTTTCAGATATTAAACTGGAACACATTTATCTGAGAAGAAGCTAACATTGATTTAATTCTGTTTGCTACAACCATCTTTATCAACTGTTTTATGACTTAACTTTTTGGACACTAATAACAGGTTAATTTTTTACTGATATTAGTCCTGTAATTGGCCATCTTTGGTCATAGTAGAAACCGCACACAGATTAAGTCAGGCAGAACACATATGAAAGCTTAATGTGGCACTGCACCATGAGAGCATAAAATCTTTTGTTATCTGCCGTCTTACACAAAGTTTAGGTTTATGCATTTCAACTTACATCATCCAGGAAAAAAAAAAAGGCCAGCAGTAGAAGTGCGACTAGAGTAGAGCTCAAAATGTAGTTTCCACAAGTTTTACAGTTTGCAGAACCTGGAAGCTCGAAGTAATCAAAGCATTAATCGAGGCTCAAAGTGAATACATCATAGTAAACTTTCACTATAAACAGACTAACTAAACTTCATTCGTGACTTGGCACTGTGCCACGGTTCTCAGTGCTCAGAAACTTTACGCGAGCAATAAGCAATGAGTGAGAATACCAATTCAGACAGGAGATAGTTTCATTTTGTTATGAGCAAAGGGTGAAAAAATTGATCACCTGAGCATAAGGCTTTTAGTGTAGAGGAGTCAGAAAAGTAGAGTTTTTTTTGTGCAGAAAAAAAAGAAACCGATGGAATAGGAGTATATTAGCTATCGTGAATTTGATGTAAAGAAATGAAGGTTATGTTTGTGCATTGCATCTGTCACAGATGGTTAAGGGAAGGACTTCATGAACTGGAGTGCAGAATTGATGATTAAATACACCTGGGCAAAAGTTGAGCACCAACCTATTGTGAAAACAAGTTCTTCTTCACTGAAGGACTAAATTAATAACATCAATAACCATTTCCCTATTCTTGGAAGTTTGGCTTGGACGTACCTTTCCTGGCATACAAATCAGTATGAAAGGAATTTGACCTTTACGTCACACTTCATTAGCTTTTAAAGAAAGGGAGTGTTTTTAACACATTTAATGCCGTTAAAAGGGCCTACTGTCCTTTAAAGATGGCAAGGAGAAATGTATTCACAAAACAGCTTTCTCTGACGTTTGAATATTAATGGGAAGAAACAGCATTATCCAAGGTGAAACCAAAGTTTTTATAACACCCAACTGCTAACATTCAGCCTTTTGAATGTGAAATGCTTGTGGAATGCATGCTAACACATTCATGCAAATGTTCCGAGTTCAGGACTTGCCAATCCTCGAAAGATTTCATTTTAAATTCGGTGGAGCCTAACTTTTGCCCAGCTGCATATGTAACTGTTATCTCACTGCCTGGTGCATGAGAGAGCTTGGATGCAGCACATGTAATACAGTTACATTTTGTTGCCTTTTACCAGTCTTTCTCTCCTGGGTATGCAAGATGTTTTTGATGGGGCTACTTTATTTATTGAGATAGAGCTAAACCTTTTATTTCTCTGCTAAAATCCTCAATGGCAAGATCTTAACCATAACATCTCGATTGTTTTCCTTGTTGGTCTCTCTGCGACTGTCGGTGTCAGTTTTGGTTCTGTTACATTAATTTATTCTCATTAGTCAATTACTGTCTCATTGGTTCTCTCTCCTCTCGTATTCCATTCCCACCTCACACGCCTATTCCACCTCAGGGTTAATTGTTATCTTGTGTATTTAAGTTCCGCGTCCCCAGCCTCCCTTTGCTGGATTGTTGCATTGCTTTTCAAAGTGTTTCATGTCTACTGTCCTCGGGAATACTCTTCTAAAACCAAAAACTTGTTAATCTACTAGGATCATCATCTCAGGTCCTGCAGTCCTGAGCATTTGTTTCTTCCAGTCTGGTCTTCTGTACAGTGTGAAGAAGCATACCTTTCCTGGTTCTTCCAGCTCGCCGCCTCGGTGCTGATCCCACTCCAGACCCTTCCTGTCATTCAAATACAAGACCTGGTCTTGGCTCCTTTCTGTGATTGTTCACACTTTACGGGCTACTGGACTCCATGTTGGAGAAAAGTGTCTTTTTGCTTGTTACTGACACCTGTGCCATAAAACATTGTTTTGAATGTCTGTGCCTCAGTTTGAGTGACTGACTGAGAGAAACATGCATAGAGCAACAAAGGTTTTTTTTCTTTAAAGAGGCCAAAACTGACCAGAAAAAAAAACATTTAAAATATTTGGGCACTGTGTGCAACAATAGCCCATTAATCCCCACATTCCAGTGTAGATGGATTATCACTTTGATGAAAATCTCTAACAATGTTCCTTCTTTACGGTCACAAATTTTTTGATCTTCTGAACTCCATAAAAGGAGTTTAGGCGAAAACATCAATCTGCTTATCAATTAGTGTTTTGGGCTTTGAATGGTGCATCAGGGCATCTCATCTAGAGTTGAGATGTTCCATGATGATAAAAAATGCATAATCAACTGAATTTCAGATAAATCTGAGACATTCCAACCATTATCTTGGGTCATACATGAGACAGGGCTCCTTAATTGAATCTGAGAGGATCCTTAGAACGTGGCTCCCCAAAAGTGCATGTTTTCCTCAACTATTACATCTTTGAGTGACGGTCACTCATCCATGCTGAGATAAATATCAATGACAACCCAAAGGAGCCAAATTATTGTGCAGTGCCACTAGCAAAGTCCACGGATCAAAATCACAAATATGATCATTTAGTCTGCGATGTCCTGATGTGAGATTTTGGCCATAATGTCTCTTTTTCACAAGCATTGGAAAAAATGCTTGAGCGTAAATATTTCAAACCTTTGTTGCTATGAGAACTGAGAAATTCTTAAGAAAAAAAAAACACACACACACACACACACACACACACACACACACACACACACGCACACGCACGCACACACAACACCACCTTTGGCAGCCCTCGTGTTTGAAAGATGTGGAATCATGTTTGTCACAAACAGTGCTTAACAGGAGAGAGAATTATGCGCAAGCAGTGTTCACTTGAGCGATGGTAAATGGCCCCAAGAAAACAGCCTTCAAACCACTTTCTGAATTACGTGCAGCAGGTGTTGGAGGGCAATCCCTGATCCGGATAAAACATTTGGAAAAGTTGGACCCCCCCCCCCACAAACAGCTGCAAAACAGAAAAAAAACAAGAAGAACCAGAAGAGAGGGTGAGATAAGCATGAGAGAAAACCAATCACTCAATCAACCAATCTGCTCACGGTTCTCAGGAACCTTAGGGGTCTCTGGTCCATAAAAGGGCCAAGGGGCAGCAGGTTTTCGATCAAACTGAGCAGAAGCACGTCTGATACAACTGATCAACTGTGCAGAGTAGCCTGGTATCACATGATTACTTGTATCAGGTGAGCTTCTGTATGGTTGGATCAAAAACCTGCTGCCCCTTGGCCCTTTCACAGACCAGTTAGAGACCCCTGCCCTTTAGGATTACTCACTGATGGATATTACCCATTTTAATAATCCCAGCAGTCAAAGAGCACAGTCAACCTTGGAATCATTTCTTCTATATTCCCATAATGATCAAAAATTGGAGAAGTAGAAATACAATTGGATATAAAATATGGATGGAGGACAAGACTTCTCTGATTCGAAACCCAGGATCAAAGCAAGGCTAAACTTCTTGCAATGTGAGCTTTCAAGATGAACATTGATTCTAATGGATCACTCCTCACCTACATAGCTGTAAAGTGTATTACTACATATTGAAAATAAATTCCCTCTTGGAGCAGTTTTTTTTAATTAACAGTATCAAAAAGTGGCCATTGTTGGAGTCCATATAGTTAAGGCATTTCATATGAAGTATATGACCAAGGTGTAGGGTGATGAAATTCTCCTGTTGTGGTGTCTTTCCCCCTGGGTTTTGGATTACATATGCAATAATTAAACTGGAACACACACCACTGTAATTTATGAGTTTTGGAAAGGTGACATATAATCTTATTAGATTGAAATGTTGGCAATGAGGTCCCTCATCCCTGAATCTCAGGTTCTTCAGATATGGGCAGATCACTGGTAATCTTGTGCAAAAAAAAGTACATAACATTGTATCTCTTTTTTTGGCAGGTCATATTTAATCTTGCACCTCATCTGCTTGTATTGGAGTTGAATAAAGTTTTCTCCCAACCTGGGAACAACAAATGGTAACTATTTATATAGTTACACCTGACCAGGCACCTGGCCAAGCAGAGGTTCTGAACCGAAGCTCGCGTGTATTCGTAAAGCAGACAGACGATAAATTATAGCGATGCCGTTTGGATGTCGGGGTGGGAAGAGTAAGGATTAGCTTGCCTCGACAGCGTTCCACTTGTTTGCTTGTTCCTGCACACCCCTCCCCCGCCCCTCGGAGCAATGTTCGTGCAGACAGAGTTTAACATTTCTGACTGTGACAGAATCCCCCCCAGGTGCGTTTCACCTACACAGGTAGATAACATCGCGGTTACTACATAACCTGTTTGGGTTATTTTTGAATGCCAGCTACAAAAGCCCTGACTGAGTGTACCAGTAGCAACTCCCAAAAAAATTAACCTCGGGAAAACAAGGCTTTGCACGAAACAGCCATGCGGCAAACTCGGCAGATCGGACGTTTTGTCTCTCATGTCTGTTGACAATAACTGTCAGGCTATCCACCAATGCATTATTTTTAGTCATCAGCCAAGGTATTATTTTGATTACTTAAATTATGATCAGGGTAATCTGGGGCACCAACTAACACAGGGCATATCTAAACATGTAAATTGTCTTGCATTGAACAAGAATAACATTTATTTACCCCCGTCTATAATAGCTGATCTGAAAACTTTATCATGAGTCATAAACAAAAATATATTTTGGCCCTATTCAAGTAACTTTTATTCACGTTGACCATTTTTAGAATGCCAGATGATGTGTGAATGCCACAGGCTCCAAACATGCACCATTTACATTTAAAACAGTATCATTTGTTTTACTGTAGATGTAACTGTTCATCACTCTATCAAGCAGACATTGTGAGCCAGAGTGGAGAACTAGCGTAGGGTGGGGCACATTGTGACGCTGTGTTACAACATGACCTTGTTCATTATAAGGCACAATAGCTTCATTAGCCTCATGTACCATAGCATATTTCACATATATTGCATGCTTACGCTGTCCTATGTAGGCCACAGAAAGACAATAAAAGGCACTTGTTTTTGTTCATGTCTTTAATTAAGCCAAAGCACTTAATGGATTTGCTGTCCCAAACAATCTAATTATTTTGCGTTTATATACATGTGTGCACATATTTTTGCTTATTTTCTGCTGCGCAAAGCAAAACATTGCTACCTGACATGGCCTTGTCGATATTTTACTTGTTCCATGAGAGAATACTACAATTCTGAACAGATTTTCAAATATGACATGTACTGTATACTTAGCGCCATTAAAAACGAATGTGCGAGGTATGTACTGCATTTGCTGCAAATTAAAGAAACAAATCGGTTTTTATTGCTTCTCCAGTGAGATTTGAGTGAGATAAAGAAAAGCGCATGGTATTGTAATCCTGACGCGCGCCAGGTGGACACGCCGAGCACTTCAGTAATAGCGAACATTGAGTTGTTTGTGACACGCACAGTGATGCTTGACTTGTTCTTAGGGTGTGGTCAATAGCCTATATGAAGCAAAAAAAAAAAAAAAAATCTATGGCTTCAAGAAAATGGTTCTGAGAATGGGAAACGGGCACGGAGAATGACCAACCCCGCCCTCGGCAACCATGAGTAAGATACCTTCCACATGTTTTAATGGTGCAAAGATATCTCATGCATGCGTTTTAATAGCGCAAAATATATTAGCAATTGCATTTTTCTTTGAGTCGTGAATATGTTTTGACATATTGTTCTGATGCCCAGCATAAAAAGTGAAAATAGTATCTTAATTTTTAGCATAATGAATGAATCATGGGTGACACCATTTTCAAATTTTGCAGTTTAAACAAAAAAAATGTATAATTATTTTCATGAAATGCATTTTTTTAAATAAGTTTCTCCATCATAGAAAATATGTTTTTTGAGAAAGAAAGGACACTCTGTGTCATAAAGGGGAATAAAATAATTTCTGGGGTTCTATGGCTTAAAAGTGTTGCAAGCAACCAAAAAAAATCAGGACCATTTGTGCATGATGGGTATCAAAGCTGAAAAATGTAAACATTAAGAAAGATTGGACTACCTTTCTTCTGAAATGGTTTAAAACAAAGCTATTACTAATCCACTTCCTGACAATCAGGACACTGGTACAACATGCCCCATAGATGGGGTAAGTTTTAAGAATTGCTTTTTGTTTAAATCCGACAGCTAGGAAAGTCCTAGAACTGCACAAATTATCTATCATTAAAGCAAAACAGGTTTCTTGCTCCTGGATGAAACCTCGTTACTGGAATATATGGAGATATTTTTTTATCAGTCAAATACCTAAAAGTATCTGGTCATTCCCTGGTCTCCCTGACTGATCTTTCGCAGTTCGTTTATTTTGATGTGCGGGACAGAGGTGTAGTTTGAACACTGGAGCAATGAGCCGCACTGCTGCCTCACAGTAAAAAGGCTGTGGGATCTGGGATCTGGGATCTGGCCTGGGGCCTGTAAGTTTTCCCCAGTACTCCAGTTTCCTCCCGCAGTCCAAAGACATGTACAGTGAGCACCATAATTCATTGGATAGTGACATTTTAAAAAAAAAATTTGGATCTGTACTCAAGCATTTCTGAGTTTGAAAAGATACGATGATAATTAAGTTGAATCTCAGGCTGTCATCTTTAATGTGAGGCCGTTTTTCATCCATATCGGATGAACTGCTTAAAAATGACAGCACCTTTTGTATATGGTGATGCTCTGCCAGGCCTGTACTGCAGCATCTTCACTTCCTGCTTATTTCAGGGACCTTCTGCCTTCAGTTTCCTCCTCAGTGTGTAACGTGCATGTTCAGTTAAGACTTGTATCAGGTGATTGACTTGGCAAACAGATCCAAAATAACAACAATGTATCACAGTGATATGAGTTTTAGTGCTCACTGTATATTTGGTATCTAACTGGTATCCATCGGTCAGCAAATGGTGTGCGATGGTTGGTCAAACTGTCCGAGGTGCATTCATAGGTTTCACCTATCAGATGCTGGGATAGACTCCAGCCCCCTGTGACCCCGCCCAGGATTAGACTATAAAGCTGGTTATAGGATAGATGGAGTGATAGGCGGATAACTGGAAAAGTCCCTTGTGAAATGCAAGTAAAATTTAGCATGCCTTTAAAAGAGTAAGGTTGGGTATGCTTTCAAATGGAACAGGTAATCGGTTGACGGTCAGTTCCCTTATTTTTTTTAAATTAAGCACGTACAATTAAGCCTCTTAGAACAAGAGTGGTCCAATTCATTTTTTCCATCTTGGACCCTTGTTTCATTAAGTACTTTACGCGTTCTTGAATTGTAGAACATATGCCCCAACCTTTGTATATTACTGGAACTACACTGCACTGGTGCATTAATTAGAGCATTATTGCACTACACAGATTGACCACTTTGGAATAATTTTAAGATTAGAACTTAAAAAAAGACACGTACTGTATGGAGTCAGACCACTTTTGTCCGTCTGGCTCAACTCTGGTCCATTCGAAAGGTTTCAATCAGTATCGAGTGCTGTGTTCCTTTTTCAATTGGTTTCGATTTTTTTCCTTGTTTAATGCTTCAAAAATGGGTCTCATTTAAATCTTCTCTCTCTAAACAAAGTGGAATCTAAAGTGCAGTCCCTGGAACATTCACCTCTATGCCCGGGCTTCCGTAAACACACTTCCCAGGTGGTCCGCGTGCGATGACGGCCCAGCAGAGTAGGGTAATCTAGAGGATTCCTCTTACAAGTGCCTGCTCATGGCTGACAGGACTTCTGATGAACGGCAGGGCTCTGAAATAAGGACAAATTGAGGCTGACACAGCTGTATTTAATGATATTTATTTCCAAAGTTGCACACATCCAGCCCTCCCCCATCCCCACTGCACCCACTCTCTCCACTGTTAGGGGCTCAGAGGTCAGCATGACTGTACTTGTGTGCACGGTATGCAAGAGAGAGAGGTCTTCGGGTAGAATTTTTATTGGGAACATCTGTGTTTGTACCCAAGGGCAAGAGATTTTGTGCAAATGATTGTGGGGTGTGCAATAATATTTAAGCTTGTATTACTTTGGTGAAGTGTGTAAATGAGTGCATGCGCACATGAGTCTGTATATGTGAACACATGTACTGTATGCATGCTTACGTGTGTGTTTGCATATGTGCGCACTTCTGCCGGTGTATGTATACATGCATCTGTGTGTGTGTGTGTACGTGCCCATGTTCTAGTGCATCTATATATCAATGAGTGCATTGCTGGCGAACAAGCATGAGCCCGTGTGTGTGCATGTGTGTGTGTACACACACGCACACACACACACGCACGAATGTGTGAAAGCGTGCGAGAGTGTGTACAATGCCTGCCGTGCAGTAATTGATGGGGAAGTCTTCACTGCAGTAATGTACACAGATTCCTGCCTCCGGTGAAATTAGAGGGCTGGTTGGGTAGATTTATGCCCCTCACACGCCCCCCCCAACCCCAGACCCCCCACCCCAGCTAATAAAACGTGGCTCTCAGTGTAATCCAGGCCCAGCTAACAGCCCCCAGCGTTTACAGTGGTGAGGGTAGAGAGGTAAGGGTTAAGGACACACGTACTAGCACACAAAAGGCTCTTGTGACAAAACAAAATAATCAGGACCAACAATTCAGGAAATATTATGAGAACATTTAGTACCAGCTGCAAGCAAATCCTCACCAACCTTTTTGTGAAAAGCAGAAATGCTGTATTACACTGGTCTGGTTGGCATAAGGAATGGAGGGTGCGAATAATCATGATTTGCACTGAAACTAGCAGGGAGACCAAGATAAACAGGACCATCTATACTCAACAAAAAAGTTAAAGAACACATCATTTTGACCTGACAATGTGAGATGTAAACGCTGAACGTAAATCCCAAGTGCTGTTTACGTAATTGGTGTCAATCCAAGACACAAAATGCAAATCAAAATTTGATCAGACAACTTCATTACCCCAAAATAGGGTATACACACGGAAAACCAGAATCACAGCAAGTACAGACCATTAAATCAAAACATCAAACAATGTCCAAAGTCATTTCCATATCTTGTCAGACCACCACATGCTTTCATCACAGCTTGGCAGCCCAGAACAAGAGACAATTATAGAGAAAAAACTCAGAGGTGCTTTTTTTTTTTTTTTTTTTTTTTGTTGAGTATAATACGTCACAACTAGGTTAATCTAAAAGCAATAAACCAGTTTGCTTTTATAGGGACTCCTTGCAGTTTATTTGGATGTGACGTAATTTATTTTTAGTGGCTGTGACGTAATAAGGCAAATGTATTTACCATGCCACTCAATGGAAAGAATTCATTCCATAACGTCTTCATGTAAAAATGGCTACGGGGTGTAGCTACTGAAGTGGAGAATCTAACCTCACCAGTGTCTATTTTTAAACGCAGCAGTGCTATGCTTTGAATGTCATTTTACATAAGTGCCCTTTGTTTTGCAGTGTGATCGCGTTTGTGCAGCAGATTCTTCAGTGTCGCCCGACTGAATGTTTTTCACATTACATAATGTAGGTCCAATATTAGACAATATGAAGCACATAGAGTGCTGGAACAGGAAGAACAATTATTTTTTTTTTAGTTGTTGCCATACATTGAATACATTTTTGGTTAAAATCTAAATATTAATATGTGACACGAGTTGAAAATTTCAGGTTCTCCTTTAAGAAGTACTTTATGGTGCTGGTAGTGTGCTTTGGGTCACTGCACCGCTGTTTGATGAAGCCTCTAAGTTGGAAGACAGAATTTTATTGTGGACTTATTGTAAAATTCATCCTGCTGCCATCATCATGAGTTACATCAACAAGCTCGGATCCCCCGCCAAGGTTTTGGTGTTTTGGCCTGGCAATGAAAGCCAATGGAGGGATAGACAGGAGTATGAAAAGGCTCATCTACACTAAAAGATGTCACTATTCATTAGATTTTATGGAAGAATGTCAAACGGTTTATATCTTCTGGCCTGGAAAAGAAGCGTGATGGAAGGACATGTGGACGGACAGGCACACGGAAGGATAACACTCATTCCTATATCCCCCTTCCCCATTATGGTGGGGGATAATGAAGATTAGTAATCCTGCTCCAGGAGCAGTTATGGAGGCCCAAACCACGACACGTCCATCATTGTACTGCTCAGATGAGCCTGTGCATTTTGTATCATGAGTACATCCCTTCCTTCTCCACATTTTGGGCTCTCACTTTGCTAAGTTAGCAAAATCTTGATCTTGATAATTTGTTAATCTTGATCTTCTGATGAGTGATTTGTACCTTGTGGTATAGCCTTTATATTGTCGTATTATAAGGCTTCTTCAAACGGTTGGTTGCGATACCTTCATCCCTGCCCTGTAGAGGTTGTGATGTCACTGATTGATGTTTTGGGTTTTTTTTCCTTCTCTGTTCCCTAAAGGTTTGTCACCAGCTGCAGTTGTTGACCTGTTTGGTGTCTCTTGCTCACATGCCAGAAGTTTCTCTTTTTATGGACATTTTGAATTGTTCCATAGGTGATCCCCAATGCTTGTGCAATGCTCAGATCATATTCCCTTTTTTTCTCCGAGCTTCAAAATGGCTTCCTTTTCTCCCGAAGACAGCTCTTTGGTCTTTATGTTAGTTTCTCTTTCCGAACACAAATGCCATTTCCACATGCTAAACCCAAACCTGAAACCAAGAGTGAACATTCAGAGGCATTCATACTTTAACCAATCAATCTAACAGAACACATCTAGGTAACAAAAAACACCTGTCTGCTACATGTTCCAACACATTTGCTCACCTAAAAATTGGGTGGTCTAATTCCAAAACTTAGAAAGTGCCAAGTTCTTTAACAAATATCGATGAAAATATTGGAAAATAAAGGAACTTTCGATCTGATGTCTTATGTATCTTATCTTTTGACCTCAAACTCAGTTGTAATCGGTGAACAGCTGAAACAAAGGAAATAAACTTGCTGTTCCAATACTTTTGTAACGTATTTGCGTCTTTGCATTGACTTTGAATGTTATCTGTCATGCGAAAAATTTGTTTCGCGTCAGGTGTGAAAGCAGCTTAAGCAGCTTAAGTCACCCACACTGATTAATACAGGTGATCCAAATCACCATCTTCTAATCAGGCTGAGAAAGGAAAGGAATGTCGAATGAACTGAACACGAAATCGGGAAAAAAACCACAGAATGAGCGAAAACTAAAGAGGACATAAGAAAAGGAAACGACCAGCCAGCACCACAAAATGAGCGACTGCTCCTGTCAGGACCCATTTCTCACAGAAAGTTCCACTTTTGCCTCATCAGTCCAACGAATATTGTCCCAAAAAGACTTGGGATGCTATTGGCAAATGTGAGATGAGTCTTTTGTGGGTTTTTTTTGATCAGCGGCGATTTTTGCACTGCAGATCTCCCAATCAATGCCATTTTTGCCCAGTCTCTTACGGTGGAATTGTGATCAATGACCTTGTCAAATGAAATTGATAGGGGCGTTCACACCTACACACACACACACAAAAGATTTTGAAATCGATTTTTGGATTGCTATCCAAGTCTAACAACATTCATGTGTGTGAACGCCCCTGATAATAGGAAATAAGATAATCGTAGAACTGTAGTTAATAATTACAGAATTATTAACTGTGTGGAGTCATCAATTGCAATTCACATGACTTAGACATCAAATTGAACAATGAACAGAGACTATGTCAAAGGTTATCACCTTCCATCCTAAGATGACACACCCAATTTAACCTGTTATTTAAGTGCTTGGGATTGTTAGGCTACACATTTTAGCACTGATGAAGGTCTAAGTATGACCAAAATGTTTGTTCCTTTCATTTCTTTTTTTGTACACTTACATTTCTCTATGTGAGCTGTAACAAATCTGCACCTTTACGGATCATTTTTATTTATTTATTTATTTATATTTAATAAATTTTTTTGCAGTGAGCAGTTAGCATTAAACTGAGCATTTTTCTTCCTGTTCAGTTTGCTCTTTGCACCTGCTGCGCTCAACAGTCTAGGCCTCAGGGGTGTCCAATCTTATCCACAAAGGGCCGGTGTGGGTGCAGGGTCTTGTTCTAGCCCTGTGCTTCAACACCTGATTCCACTAATTAACTGATCAGGGAGTTCAATCAGGACCTCGATGTGCAGAATCAGATGTGTTAGGATTGGGCTGTAACAAAATCCAGCACCCACACTGGCCCTTTGTGGATTAGATTGGACACCCCTGGTCTAGGGTGTTGATTTGAGCACAACAACACTTTTTTCTCAAGTTTGGTTCCTTCAATCAATGAAAACATTTAAAAATTGCACTTTGTGTTTCTTGAGTCTTTTTCTAATTTTAAAATGAGTTTGATCTGCAACAACTGTGATAAATATTTGAAAATAGAAGAAATTGGGAAGGTTTTCCACGACAGTTACATCAATGTTGTTTTTTTAATATATGCACAAAGATTGCATTTCTCTCAAATTTTGCCAACATCTTTGTTTACATCATTGTTAGTTCGCATTTCTCCTCTGTCAAGATAATCGATCTCCATCAGGGGACTGGCATATCTTGACGTTGATTAAAAGCCATGACTACGACACAAGTGTTCCTCATGATGGTGAACAACATTATGCCACTGATAGCTCAAGATTTAAAAGATCGTGCATTTGTTATGTTGACGGCATAATTTTCCTGAAGAGCAGTTGCTAGAGTAATAAATGTTTATTTCTCCACCATAAACTACTTCCTGCATAGTTTCTGAAACTTTGGATTTTCGTCTAGTCGCCTCAAAGAAGCTCATTAGCTTTACGCCGTCCTCACCAGGGTCTCGATTTGACTGCAGTTCGGTGTCACAAATCGAAGTAAATGGGCAAGAGCTGACTTTCGATGGCCTCGGACAGAATGGGGAGTTGTGTCCTTCATGGATGGATTATGGTTTTAGCTGTGTAGGGCAGATGGCAGACAATGTCTACTGACTACTCTTAAAATTCAGGTCATGAATATTCATTTTTGCCTAAAGCGAGGCTTGAGATGCGTAACGGAATCGCTGGCTTTGTTTACATGGTGTTTGCAATGGCTTGCCCATGGAAGGAAATCGTGATTTGGCATTTGTCCCAGATTTTTCTTCATCACATTAGTAGAGTAATTTTCCCATAGCCCAACTCATGACATATTTTTGATATTACCCTGGGTACATATCACTTTTGCAGAAATGTCATTGAGCGCAAGAGAAAAAATTGCTCTATGTTAAGTCATGCCAAACTGAATACCAACTGAATACCAAGTATAACATCGGTTAAATCAGTATGGCTTAGCACTGGAGTAGGCTAGCTAAGTGCCACTCTCATAATTAAGTAAACATTACTTAGCTAGTGTGTAAGCAGTACCTTACCATAACCGTTATGTAACACTAGTTTGTTAGCTAGTGAGCTAATGGAAGCTAGCTACTCAGTTGACAGCGCAAGAAAACCGTGAATTGGCATTTGTTCCATATTTTTCTCTATCACATAACTGTAGCACTTTTCCCATAGCCCAACTCATGGCATGAAAATGATCAATACACACCCTTGCTAGTTGACATTTGACCGTATTGTAAGTTAGCAGAGTGTGGCATTAGCTCAGTGTTAACATACACAGGAAATTACCATTCAGGCGCTTACGGAAATTACATTTGCTTCCCATTAAATTTTGCAATGCAGTTATGTGATCAACAGAATCTTATACGCTCAGTCGTGACCTCTTCAGGCCACCGCTAATGCCTCAATAAACAGAACCACTGGAAACGTGTATCGCGATCACAAAACCCCTGTAGTTCCAGCCCTTCATCCGAAAACCATGAAAAATAAGATCAGCGTGCAATCTAGTGTCCCCAGTACACTGTGGGACACAACAGTGAAATGCTGACCTGGTCGCAGCCAATCTTTGTTTTGCTAGTCAAGCCTTATTTTGGCATTGGAATGCGAGGTATGCATAGAACTTAAGAGTGGTCAATGGTGTTTCCAAGGTCAGCAGTCAGCTGATGCCAATGTTGAGAAAGAGAGGCTGTAATCATGGTGGTATGGTATGGGCAGGTATGTCAAACAGGAAATGAGCTTGTGCATTTCATCAATCAAAATTTGAACGCGCTGAGATACTATGATGGAATCCTAAGGCCTTTAGTCATGGGATTTATCCACCAACATCACCTCGTGTTTTAGCATAACAATGCTCGCCCCCCATTTTGCAATGATCTCAACAGAATTCCTGAAAGCTGAAACCAAATTGCCCTCCGCGCTATATACCCCGACAGTGTGTCTTACAAGTGTGCATGCCTGACCTTTGACCTACAAAAAAATTTGTTCAAAATCGAAGCTATGACTTTGACATCAAATAGGCTTCTGGAGACGTCCAATATGCAAAACTGTTTCAAATTTGAGGGCTGTCCCTACATCGGATCAGCGGCTAATGTGGTAACAATCAATGGGAGGACAGATGGAGAGGTGGACCAATGACAGAGAAGACGACAATACCCCATCGGCGAGAATTGCTGAGGGGGTTAAAAATCCCAGGTTTTCCATGTTTTCTGTATTCCTCAGACATTTCATCTGTTGAGCAGGTTTGTCACGCTCCAGACCAATGCATAGGATAAAACAGAGTGCGCAACTTCACACAAAAGATAAACAACTTCTTACAGCAATTGAAGAGGTGTGCGACAACATTCTGTGGGCTACAATCAACAATCTGATCAAATCTATGCAAAATACATGGTACCAGTTCATTTCACGGTTCCCTCTTTTTTGGGCAACCTGTTACCAACTAATGCTAACCGAAAGCCATCTGCAAGCCAGGCCATTTTGGAGATGCTCTGACCCAGTCATCGGGCAAAAATGATTTTGCTGTTGTCATAGATGAAGTGATCCTTTCACCCGCCCATTTCACCAACATGTTCACTACATGAACCGACTGTCATTTGCCATCCAACATATCCCAGATTTTGACATGCAACGTGACAACATAAACAGTGTTACTCACTTCACCTGTGAGTGTTTATAATGTTTTATACATTCATACACACACAGACACACACACACACACACACACATACACTGTATACAGGTCATATCAGTTATGGAGAAACATTATTAATTGTCAGAATCAGGCCAGACTACATTGCTCAATGCATGTCTGTTCACTCGGTGAGTCATTCCTCTGTAGATCCACTTGACATTTTTTCATTGGTCACAAGCTAAGCTATTGTATAGGTGGTGTTGCAAGCTGGCAACAAGTTAGCAAATTCTCTGCAGACGTGGGTTTATGCCTGTGTTTCCTTAAACACTACCTGCTAAGCAGGTGAAAATTCTTCAAGTCATGAGGCTAAGGGCTTCCCCAGTCAATCTGGAGCCACAGCTGCTAATGCCTGTAAAGTGGGCCACACCTCACAGTATGACAGGTGAGGTCTGCATAGATGAGATTTCACGCAGGGCGGGCTTATTTATGTAGGGTCTGATGTTGCATCAGTCGCAATCCCGTCATCGTTTTCGCAATCATATCGGCAGCGCAGATAGCGCTCCAAAAATAAATCCTGGCCCAAATACTGTATGTTCCTGAAGTCATCTCCCCTCCCATGCATAGACCTTTGCGCCATTACTGACCCTGAAACGATTTACAACAACAGCTTATTTTCATTAGCCATTGTGTTAAGTCTGCTGTCGTTTTATCGCAAATGCTGAATTATCCCCAAATTCTTAGACTTCACCTCAGGGATTAAGTTTGTTCTTTAATTCTTCAGCAATTTAAAATCAGGTTCCCAGTTGTCTCTTGAGGATGTCTGCTCGAAAATGCAAGCAAAGTAATTCTGTGACACTCCCTGGGCGTTCTCTCTACTTTTTTTTATTGCACAATGTGTTATCAGGGCACTCCAACAAACTTATTCAGAGCAGAAAAAAATGCAGAAACCCAAATCACTGTGCTGGTTCTTAGATGCGTCTGTAATTTGTGAACTGAAATGAAACGGCTTTGTGGCCAAAAATAGGGAGGGAGGGGGTGTAGAAACATGTACACAACGGCTCTGTTTGTGAAGCCTGGAAATATACAATGGTGAAGGCTGGCACAAAGGCACAGGGACCACATGAAGGATATTATACGCAGGCATGTTTGATGTGGATACTGTCAGTCGGATGAGAGTCAGAACAAACGGAACAGAAACCCTTTTCTCCGCCATGTCTTCAAAGGCAAAAACGCAGATGCCTGATGGGACACAATGCTGCTTTTGTCACTGGCTGATCCGCTCCAGTGTAAACCTTTTGGGCAGAATACAAGGCCTTGAAAATAATTTGAACACACTCTACCTATTGACAATGTTCTGTTCCCGACAGTGACGGAGAAGTAAGAAACGACAGTATGCAGTCAGCTCCAGATAGACAGGAAAAATAAATACCTGCCTGTTCCAGACAAGGATTCCATAGCAACCAAGTTTACGTGTTAGTCCGCCCCGCCATGCAAATTTATAAGAGGATTAGTGCGTTTCACACTGGTGAACCACCAGGAAGCATTTAGGGAAAAAAAAACTACCCTCTCATAGGCTTATGAACAGTGAACGATAGCAGGGGCTTTGCAATCAGAAATGACAAGCTGAGTTGCTTTTTGTGTGTGAGGCAGTGTATATAAACTGAAAATACTTCCCCTAATCACGTGCTCAGTGCAAAAGTTAAATTTGAATAATAGCACAAAATGGTTGTGGAAAACTAAAGTGACCAAATAATTTACCCTCAGCTTTATCGCAGGGCGTTTTGGATTATGCACAGGTAGTGTACTCCAGTATTTCTAACTATGAGCTTCTTCTGATTGAGTCTGGTGGTAAGCTTCACTATATCAAAGGAGCCCAGTTTCCATACATGTAAGGGAGTGCTGTGGACTTCCCACATATACTGTCCAAACACACGACAGAGAGTGAGCAACATCCCTAAAGATTGAGCAAGCTCAAACTGCACAGCAAGGAATGCCACTAGTGAATGTGACATGTTTGTAGCGCGAGACATGGTGGAACTTTTTTTTTGGTATATGATCCCTCTGCTCAATCGGTGTTCACCAACTTCAGTCAGGTCTTGACAAAGTAACCAGAAGAAGTGCACGTAGGGGTAACGGTTTTGACGGAACCGCTGTGTTGATCGCAAACTTCAGAGGCACTCTAGTTTTCGTTCTTCCCTTCTTCTCTTGGACTGACTTGTACCTGGGACACGGGCGCACCTCGAGCCAGTGGCTGAGGTTAGGTATGAGCCGGGGATCCTCAATCTTACCCAGAAAGGGCCAGTGTGGGGGAAGGCCTTCATTCCAACCAAGCAGTTACACCCATGATGCTGGTAATCAGCCCCTAGAGTCTTTCCTTACGAGCTTGATTCGTAGTATCAGTTGTGTAACTGCCTAGTTGGAATGAAAGCCTGCACCCTCACTGACCCTTTCTGGATACGACAGTGGATGCCTGCTACAAACTGTTGATGAGCTTATTTTTGTGCTTGTCCCCCCGAGAGGATTCCCAAAGGGATGGACTCTCTTCTGACTGGCGATGACATTCCCAGCACTCTTAGCATTCCATACACTCAGGCCAAAAATGTAATGAAGGGGCCATCTTTCGAGAGAGAGAGAGAGAGAGAGAGAGAGAGAGAGAGAGTGAGGTGTGTGTGTGTATGTGTGCGTGTGTGTGTGTGTGCGAGAGAGACATATCACCAACTTTCTCAAACAATATGCAATATAGCTTTCCTTCAAGAAGAAAGGTATTCCAATACGCGTCCGACGTTCCATCAAACTTGTGGGAAAGCTCAACAGAAAAGGCCCGGTAGAATGAAATGGAGGTCGCCGCGGTTATCTACTAAAACCGCGGCTTTAATCCTTGTCTTATCGGCTATCGCCCTTTAACATTAAAACAACGTTTGCTATCAAGGCTTTTTATTCCGCTGTGTCCACATCTTAAAATATAAACCGCTGAAGCATTCTGACGCGGCTCTGCGGGTACTCTCTCTCCCGGGCCACCCGCGTTCAGTGTCCAATAGAAAAGCACACCTTTGCGTGACTCCCCAGTTTATCTCGCCCGCAGTCTACATAATCAGCACCGCCGAGCTCCTTTCAAAGAACCCTACAGCTGCAGACACGACAGAAGCATGTGGAAAAAAATAGAGAAGAAAAGGGTTCGTGAGAATCTTTCGCACTTGATTTAGAGCCGCTCTGCCCCACCATCAGATAAGCGGCGATCAGATCGGGCATTTAAGTCACTTTACATAAACATTCATGATAGATTTCAAACATGAGGAAAGAAAAAAAAAACAAAAAAAAAACACAAAAAAAAACACGAAAGGTCTGGGGACCTTGATTAGCGTCCTGGAACAGGTCCAGGTGCATGAGCACCGTAGGCGAATATCTGACGGCTCCTTCGCGGAAGGTGATTGGCAGGTGTGTACAGTGTTCCCCAGAGCGAGCTCCCTCGTGCCCATCTCCGCTGAGAATTCCATTTGCCAAATTCCGCTGCCCGCGTGTCAAAGCTGAATGCTCCGCATAGTTGTCCATGCAGAGGTTTTTTCATATTTATCTTTCCGTCAAACTGTGCTGCTTCAGCGCATGACCACACAGGTATTTGCGCTAAATTTCACTGGAGGCTACGGCGGGGGCAATGCCCTTTTCAATAATTCATTTTAAAATGGGCCAGGTGAAAATTTTACAAGCTGTTAATCTCTAACCACGCAGCACACGACACGCACCTGTCAGCTAATGGTGAGTGAAATCTGTAGTCAATCAGTCAAAACGAATGAAGCACCAAGTCCAGCTTACATTTCACATTTAGGCTTTTAAGCGCTGTTTGAGCCAGTGGAATTTATTAATTTATGTTATTTCTATGATTTTTATTTTATATATACTCACACACATACATGCAAACAGTGGTATAACTACTTTGTATTAAAGGAATGACGTGAAATACCATGGCTGAGCCCTGCCCGAGATTTGAACCTTTGAATTATTCTCTTTATAACACTACACTGCCTATTAAAGCAGTGCTCCTATAATAGTGACCTTTTAAGAATAGAATAATGCTGCTCAACAATGCTGCACTACTTGTGGATTATGTGTCAGGTGTCTGTGGTGAACTATAATTAGTGCAGTGTGTAGCTTAGGAATGTAAACAGATGTATGTTTACAGCAACCCTGAGTAATTAGTCACCTGTCTGCATTGTCACGCTTGTTTTAGCTGGAAAGGGGTTTGTGTGGTGTCACGGCATGTTCTGCCCTGTTATCGTGAGTGGAGATCGTGTACGGGGCCGTGGCTAAGAATTTTGGTCCCTATAAAAGTACAGTACATTCCTCTGGGCCTTCTGTAGAACTGTATGTTTTGTGGGTCTTCTCCACCTGCTTTCAACAAACATTGGAGACGTGTATTTGTACTAAAAGTATTTTTTCTTGCACTTTTTTGGCCATATAAGACAAAATATGGCTAATAGGTTGAGGTAGTAAGAATCGTATCCAAAGTTGCCTGCGATGTAGAAAAATTTTCAAATTTCAAATGTCAAGCAAACAGCAAACTTGAAAAAAGCTAATATTTTCTACTTAAAAGTGTCCGGTGATGTGTTTTCACCACAATTAGCATTTCATTGTAAGTTGCAGCTTTTGAGGTAAACTAGCATTCCTCTTGCCAAGATGTTCAGGTGTAGATCTTAGCAGTGTTTGATCAACACCTGAACATCTCGGCAATCATGGCAGTTCTGTGTTTTTCTTTTTTGGATCTCATACCACTTTCATGCTGCTCTGAGAATTTAGGCCCAGAAGCAGCCCAACTTGGTCCAGCCTAAAGTTATTCTATACTGCCCTTTGCGACCACCCGGGGTGCGCGCTAGACTGATGTAGCTGCCACGGTAACCCATCCCCCCCCCCTTATGTATGCATCACATGCACACAAAATTTCAAAAGGTTATGCATACATACATGTGAGGTTAAGATATGCGGTATATACGGTTAGGCCTACGCAGCAGTAAATAGTACGTCACGTTCTGTGTGAAATTCAGCCTTTCTTTGAATATTTAACGAAAATATACTTAATATACTTGGCGCTTATCTTTTCTTGAAGGATTGAACATTGCCTAATGTTGGAGATCACCTACATATTGATATATGCGGTGCTTGCAGCTCACCTTGGGCATCACGATTTACGGCCCCCGAATTTAGAGCGGTCTAAACATTCGAGACGTTTCATACTGCCACTGAAGCGCTTCTGAAGCGGCCCTGAACCTCCTCCGAGAGCGCTCTATCTGTAGAGCGCCCTAAAATTTTAGGCCGGTCTCATGACCCATTCATACTGGGATTTAGAGTGCTACAGATTGAATTGATGTCAGTTGAATCTTTGTGCCAATCAGAGGGAGGAATGAGATTTTGACAGCACTCCCTCCACTCTACCCTACCTGCTACCCCTCAAACCTCAGGGGCCATCCATGCCAAACAAGTTTAAAGGGCACTTTCACAGCCAAGCATATGTTGTAAATTTGAAAAAAAAATTGGCCAGTTTTCTCTATCCTCACTGGCGTAAATTGCTAGTCTGTCATATTGCAGTTAGTCATGGCTGTTAATCATCACTGTACTTTCCAAAAACAAATAATTCATTTTAGGGCAGGACTCATAATTTTTGTTTTCTTTTTTTTTAAACACCCATTTTGCTTGGCAAACTTTGAGATTTTTATTTGTTTGCTGCTTTGTCCGGCCATGGATACTGCAAACTCAAGAATCTCTACTGACCTCTCTATCCATAATACTGGATCACATGTGGTATGTTGGAAAATAGACACAAGGAACACAAAACGTGAAAAAATCTGGGTATTCCAAGGCATTACATTCTCAATTATATGTCAAGAGATCAAAGTCACATACTAATACCAAGATTGCAGACAGCAGAGCAATCTCTCTGATAACCGATGACCATCCACCATGCATCCTGGGCTGTAGCAGTGCTCCTTGGCGTGGGAATGCAAGGCTTGTCTGGCGGACTCTGGGCAAATCTCTTCTGCTCAGCACTTCTGTCTGTCACTTACTGAACATTCTTAATAATGTAAAAGATATAAGTGAGTGCACAAATGCCACCGAGTCAGGTGTGTTCTTGTTGCTTTTTTAAGAAGTAATATGTGGTTGGCGCTTGCTTTTGAGAGGTTAAATTAGCAGAAAAATTAAAGACAAAAACTACTAAAAAGTTCAGAGAAATCATTAAGTATAAGACAAAAACAAAAACCAAGATGTAGAATATATTAATATAACTTGAACATTTATTTTTTTTTATTAAATATTAATTTAGCCTGCAAATTTTGAGACTTGTCAATTCATCTGGAAATAAAAACTAATTTCTTTAGCATGTCTGTTAAATCTGAGAGAAAAAAACCCCTAATGTTTAGCATAAATGCCCTATTGAAATTAAATCTGAGAAAAAACAGTGGAAAAAATGTGACATGTTTTACTTAACATTTGGTGCCCCATAATTTAATGCCTTCATCGTGCTTATTATAGGTCTTCTAAAGTCTCAACAATAGAGGTACTAGGTTACCCATATGACTCAACATGCTGAGATATTTTTAAAGCTCGTTCCCATTGATATGTGCTCCACCAACTCACCGCACCTTTGCTGATTAGATACCTTTCAGATACTGTTTATCAGTTTGGCCTTCCATTACGTCTTGTCTTGCTTGCGTTTCACTGCTTTCTCTGATGCCATGATGCTGTTCTCACGGCACGCCTCATTTTACAGGTTGCGTTCACATGGGACTGTCCAGGTCCTTGGAGGACTCAAAACTCGCAAATCAATACATTTCCCCAAATACTGTGCATTTGGTATCTTTTGGTTTTTAAACCCCTTAAACTCTATGTTTTCCCCTAAGTAGGTTCGAAGTCAGAAAAAGCATTTTTTTTCATATTGTAGGACAACGTAACATACATATTCAGTATCAGCTGGTTGCAGCGCTTCACTGAAGCTACATCACTCTTATATTGAGAGAAATATTCAAACCCAGGACGCCATGTTTTTTATGGCCACAGACTGTAGTACATCAAATAGAAAATGTCCAGATCTTGCACATCATTTAATACAGAAGGAGATATTTGGGATCATTAAAAACCTTGAGATCTTCACTAGGACTTAAAATAGGCCTATAGTTCCACAGGTTTGAATACAGCAGCTGCATTGGACAGACCCATATATGGGTCCATAGGTTTTAAGGGTTTAAATGAGAGTCTGTCAATGGTGGTGTTTGGCTAGAATGTTCCCTCAGCAGTCCCATTCATACCTCGGTTCATTGTTGGCCCACATTTGGGCCCCAGCCCTTTGTCCACCCATGGTTTTTCCATGATTGGACTCCAGTCTGTCCATGATTGACCGACTGCACACAGTTAGTTCCACTCTTGTGGGCCAATGAGCTTTCCCTCCATTCTCGCCAGGCTATAGGGCCGAACCCTTGGCAAGGCAACTGACGCAAGTCAGGAGGAATGCGAACGGAGATTCCGCCCGTCAGAGGCATTCCGTACACGAGAAGACGGGCTGTCCCAGAAGTTGCCAGACGCATGGAAAACTTGAGACTGCATTCCTCAGGTCTGCCTTGCATGCTTACGGGCTGATCTAAAGCTCAGGCCCTTATTTTTGGGTTTTTTTTTTTTGTGGGGAGACAATGAGCACAAATGAGATAAACACGAACGTGGAAAACATGAGTCAATTCAAAGATTTTTCCCCTCCCAATCTGTCTCCTGTAAGGCGTGCGGACAGACACTTTGGGCTCAAGACATCGCTTGGTGACATTTTTTAAAAGTCACCGCAGGAACTTGCTCTACTTCTTTGCCTGTAATGTGATAAAACAGTTGTCTGCATTGTTTATTGCATCAACATGCATGACTTTGTATTAGTTGACAGTAGTCTCTGATTAATGGTCACTTATGCGGCTCTTTGCCAAAAGCTGTGAGATAGAGACGTCCTTAGTAATGGGATCCCCAAATTGAAGGTTGCGGGTTCAATTCTCAGCTGACCCAAGAGTGAGTTACAGGTTGTGAATTGGTTTGGCACTTGGTTTTAAGTATGCTCAATTTGGGACCGAAAGGTCATGAGTTTGAGTCCTTACCACAGCCCTCATGGTATGTTCTTGGACAAAACACGTCACTCCCACAGTGCCTCACTTCACCCAGGTGTATAATTGGGTACCAGTAAATGGTTATGGAAACCTGACTAAGCGCTGGGGGGGTCACCTAAAATGGACCAGCATCCCGTTCAGTGGGAGTAGCAATACTTCTAGTCCCTTTTTGCTATGGAGTTCAGAGTTAAGCACTGGTCTGATGTGTTCCAATGAGAAACACATGGTTAGTGGTTCATGCTCCTGTATTCCCATTAGGACAGCTGCTGGGTTCTTCAGCGAGGCCTTTAACTCCTTATTTGTCTATAGGGATCACCCCCCTGCTTTCTTTCATCAACTGAAAGTCACTTTTGAATAAAGTGCCGGCTACAATTAAACTGTAGCATTGATAAAAGCAATGTAAACAACAGGTTAAGATTGCCTTTTTTGCAGTGTAATGTTAGCTATAAGGCTAACGGTGGGATGAATGACTCCGTCACCCTCCTCCCCTCTCCAGCTCTCAGCCTGCACTCCTCCCCCCTCTCGTTGTAGTCTCCTGTTTACAGAACGCCGTACCTGTGCCCTCCGCCCCTCCCCTCCGCTCAGGTACCTGCCTTTGAAGTTCTCCAGCACCACGAGTCACACCAGGGGAGATATGCATCTGCAGCATCGGGTTACACACTCGTGACCAAGCTGGAATACACCCCGTGCTGCCACCGACCCTGTGTCCCGCTCCCCTCTCTCTCTTGTGTTTAGCTGTGTGTTAGCGGTCTCACGGCCAGGAACGTGGAAGGTTGGTGGTTCTCGTCCCATTCGGGCCTTGAGCACAACCTTTATCACCGCAATGGTCCCTTGCTTGGTCTGTTCAACTGTAAGTCCATCAATCCATTATCTAATCTGCATCCTGGTCAGGGTTGTGGGGGATGAAGGGGGGGGTTTGGAACTTATTATATCATATATTGGGCAAGAGGCTGCAGTGCACTCAGGACAGTTCGATTGGTCTCCTGGATTTATTTTATTCATTGTACCATGGGGCCACTCTCCTGTTTAACCCCTCCTCACCACTGGTCTTTTATGTATGAGAAGTTGAACTGTGTGAACTTCATGCAAATTAGTGGCAACAACTCTCTGCATCAAATCAATGGGGGGGCAGCTCCAGATCGAAGTTGTGAACTTTCGAAAATTTGGCTCCTATCTGACAAAATCGAGGGGTAACTTGTAGTTGCAATGTGAAAGCATAAAGAAGTAACCTGACTTCATTCTGGAGCAGGATGACGGTGCGTGTGCACAAGGAAGGGTACTCCTCTTTCAAACGAGGTCGCAGCTCATTTGATTGAACATCACATCTTTCAGGGTAATAAATGTCTTGTTGGCATTGTCGCTAACTTTTTAAATCAAAACATTACATGTAGATGACAGCATTAACAACAAAGACTTGGTACTAATGACGCTATTTCACCATGCAGGTTAATAGTATTTTTGTTTATGTAATTGTGGTGCTTATCATTATCTTCAACGACCAAACGGACATAACCCAACAGTCAATGTAACCTAACTGCTGCCTGAGTGGAAGTGCTTCTGGACCGCCGACGAGCAACTAGCTTCTCAACAGTAAGCGAGCAACCTGGAGCTGCTGAGCGACTTGAAAGCTTCTCATCATTTGTGGTGTGAACGTAGCATAAAGAACCGCCATGTGCATGTAATGGATAAAGTGACTAAATTAGCCTTAGTCAGTCAACACCACTCTCAGCTGCATCCTCAAAATGGAAGTTAAAGCTTTCCTATGCAAAGCTGAAGCCATCCAAAAGTGTTGACCTCTCTGGGCTGGGGGTCACGAAAGTAGCCTATTGAAACTTTAAATTATGCACAATTGTACCCAAGCCAAGGAGTGACAGCCAGCAGCCCTTCAGGATTGGCATTTAAGACTCCTGTCTTACAGAGTCTTATCCCTGTCACGTAAGAGAGGGATCATGTGGGTTGTAAGAGTAGATGTAACGCAACTCATTTTACTGTCGATACCACTAACACACAGACATGAATGATGTGAAACTAACCGAGGCAGTCTGCTTCATGTGCAGTCCCTGTCAGGATCGCACAGAGCGTGTGAGCGTTTAAATCGCGTGGCGTTTGATAAACTGCCCTCTGCAGATGGCGAGATTTCCGCGAGAAGTGCGCTTGAGCGAGGCTTGCATCACTGTAGGGGCAGATGGAGATAGCTTTGAAGCACCGGCCAGGCGCTTCTCCCTATCGCAGCCGGGGTTCAGAGGTGGAGAGAGGGAGGGGGTGGCCTGCGTATCTCCTATCAGGGCCCCATTGACGGGTCGGAGGAACGTAAACAGGGCGAGGGGCGAGCGGAGATCTCACGCACGGAGTTGCACACGCTCTTCGTCCGCACGCTCAGGTTCTCTCCGGGAATGTCAGCTCCAGCGCTGTCCTGTTTTCCCCCATGGACTTCAGAGACAAACACTCGCTCAATGCAGCCCCCAGTTTCGGATTAAGAAGGGGAAGGGGGTACATCCTGTACTCAGGTAGCGAAGGTGAAAACACTGTGTTCAGAAAAATTCCTCCTCAATATTTTTCTTCGACGGTCTGGGTATGATGATCAGCAGGACTCTACAGCCAGGAGCTCCTGCTGACCAGTGAAATCAGCAGCTGAATTTCTCTCTCTCTTTCTCTCTCTCTCTCTCTCTCTCTGTCTCTCGGCTTGTCTCTCAAACACACAGACACAAACACGCACACACACACAAAGATACACACTATGTTTTATACCTGCCAACTCTAACGCATATGGTATGAGTCTCACGCTTTTTAGTAGCATATGACGTTCTCACGCCGTGGATCAGCAATCTCTGGCATAATAACAAAAAGAAGATTGAAAGATTAAATTTGACAAATAAAATCATACTTTTTTTCCGAGCCCCACTTTTTAATCAACCCATGCTTCACCGAGAATGATAGTCAATATTTCATTGGTAGACAGATCAGTCAATGTTCAATCAACCCGTATTTAACCTCCTCTACTCCCGAGTTACTTGCTAATGGAAAGGCTATTGCCCGGCTCTCACCTCGCCTTAAAATGCATTTATTCTCCAAACCCGTACCCATGAACACTTCCTAATTAGTGACTAAGCATTAACGCGTTCAGTTGCGAGGATCAATCAGTCGAATCACTGTTCGGTGCCCCTCAGCTTACATTACTGTTCATTGCAATAGTAATCATGCATTTTCCTATCCACACTAGTGGTGACATAGAACTTCAATTCTATATATTGGTCTTGATTATTCAGTAATAAATACTGTGATTATTAATCTAGCGATCTTAAACAGGAACAGCTCGAAAGCAATTATGCGTTTAAGGGTCAGAGGCTCGCAGCACGCCATTAAAAATCCCGTAACGCCGGTATTACCGCTAGGGGGACATTTAGCTTTACGGAGTTAAGAGATTCTCGCTCCGAATTCAAATCCTTTGTGTATAGAAATTTTTCAGTTCACGTGCCTTACGCTAGATTTCACCATGAGTTGCTGTGAAAGTGACAACGATCCAGACTTCTCACGCTTTTCTTTTCTTAGGGGTTGGAAGCAGTGCATGTGTTTGGTCTCCTCCCACACTGTCATTCACTCTCTGTTTTGATTCATCTCAATCTGATCCATTTCCTCTCTCCGTCAATATCATCTCTGTCTCTGCTTTTCTTTTTTATCATTCTCATCTTCCCTCTTTTTATCAACCTTTTTCTTTGCTTCCGTCTCCCTCTAATCCTGCCTCTCGCCCCCCCACCACACTCGACCCCTCCCTCAGAAATGGATGGTGTGATTCGCCGGCTTCTGGAAGCGATGAGACCCCTCGGTGTATCAGAAGGAGGGAGACACCCAGCCACTTCCTGTATGAGAGAGAGAGCTCAGCTCAGTCTGCGGCAAACTACAGCTGGGGAAGGAGAGGGACTTTAAAAACCAGCAGCAATCATAACAAGAATGATCAGTGCTGTTATTATTAACCAACGCTTTATAGGGTTCAATAACTATTTAAATGGATGCAGAATTTTAACCCTTAGAGCGCTATACGCAGCTATTGTTGCTCAATGATGTAAGATAGCAAAATCAAAGCTGCTGTGGAGCTCTTTTAACCTATCATGTGGCAACTTGTTTTTCAACAGCACAAGCTAATTAAATTTATATTCTTTAAAAATGTATTTCAGCGCTCTAAGGGTTAACGGTTTGTATGCATTTTCAGTCAATAGGCATGTATGCACCCTTGAGTTAATGTGTCAGAGGTCATATATGGATGTAATGTCCAATTTTGCGTTAACTGTACATTTGGTGTGCTTGCGGCATAAAGGAAAATTGTGTCTCTAACGGTCTAAATTGTCATGGTCTTGATGCTGTTATTATAATGACTGTATTACTGTTGCCTCGTGTGGAAATATTCATTATCACCTTCTCCAATAAGGTTTGGATCTTTCCAAACACATTCTTTCACTACTGCAAGAAGAGAAGGGGTTAAGCAATCCATAACAGCGCCCTCTACAGGGATTCTCCTGTCAGTGCAGGGGGTCACCACCGTCTATTCTCATCAGTTAGAAGGCCTCCCATGCAATGTGCGGTACAAGATTGTGTGTGGCGATGTGCGTGTGATGTGTGCAGGTGCATGACAGAGAGAGAGTTACAGGGCGTACAGTGACAGGCTGTCTGACAGAAGCACGCAGCATCAGGCCGCACATAGCGGTAGTCCTGTAGAGTGCGTAAATGAAAGCAGCAGATTATAGATCTGCATGTTTTGTAGGTGCATGTGCAGGAATTCTGGCACGCTGGTGATGCGTGCGATGCATATCATGTACTCGAAGTAGCCTCAGCAGCTAAAGATGTGGAGGGACAAGCCTGTCCTCCTGCGAAATACGCCCCCAAAGGTCGTTTGCACAAGTAACTTATTACGACCAAAAGGTACGTTAAAGAGTTAATTGACCTCCAGCGATCGTTAAAATAATGACAATCTGGTTTCATTCCTCAGTGTCGCTGCCACTAAATCCCTAACCTAACCCTAACCCTAAACCTAAGTCTGACTTCCTGCTGCCAGTGGGGGCAATGTTTTAGGAAACGCTCCTATGGCTTGTAAGTCAGGGTAAACGATTTATTTGGGTGTATGGTTGGAGGACAGGTAGGGAGGGAGACAAGAATCCCCACAACTACAGTGCAGGTTCCATTAATCACTGCGGTTATTGACATACACCACTGTAACAGGCCGAGGAGGACTCCAGCGAGGAGATGTTTGGAGGAAGGAGGGGGGGTGCTTTAGGACGGGGTGGGGGGGTGTATGGGAGAGAGAAAAGGTCACGGCATGGTGACAGCATGGCCAACAACCCCCCTCGTCCCGATCGCTCACCTCTCGACCCGGCGGGTCTGGAGAAAACAAAGGAGACGGGAAACAGCTGACCGCCCGCTCCTGGGGCTGAGCTGCGGAGGTCGAGCTTTGATACAGCCCCCCCCACTCCACCCGGCTGGCTCGTCCGCAGGAGATAAATCAAAGCCAGAATATGCCCCAAAGGCCCCCCGCCCCCCGCCGACTGCCTCCGTCCCGTTCTACCCCCGAGGTTTGGCGCACCGCTGTTTTTAAACGGGGAAGTCCAATCACAGGCCTCGATTTTACCTTCTGTGAGTCGGGCAGTTGGACAGGATGTTTTCTTTGCTGTGTATTATTTTTTTTTTTTATTTTTTTCAAAGCTGAGGGGAGGGGGGAGGGGTTGGGGGGGGTCGGCCTCTCTATTTTTGTCCCTGGGAGGGAAGAAGTTCCCGTCCCAGGAGTGGGGTGGGGCACGTCTGCGTCTGACCCGAAGCGCGTCACCGGGAGGAAGTACGCGTGATGGACGCTGAGGACGGGAAGGAAACCTCACCGTTATGATGTCGTACAGTCTATATACCCCCTCCCCATGAAAAACCCCCCTCGACCCTCCGTACTGGATAACCGTCCTCTCCTCTGACTGAACTCTGTGCCACATAATTCCAGGAACCCGTCGGCTCTATTTTTAAAAGGGCTTTTAACGGTGGGCCGGACCGGCAGATGACGGCAAGCGCCCTGGGCATGGAAATCCCAGTGCCGAATCAGCGGCCCGAGAACACTTCCTGTTACCCAGCTGCCCCCTGCTCTGCCCGCTGGCGCTCACCTGAAATGTCGTCTCCCTGCGGACGCGTTCGACGCATGACCCCGCACATTCAAATTCAATTTGCAACTTTTTTATCTTGTTTGTTTGGGGCTTGCATCAGAACGTTATACTAACAAGAAAGAAAAAAATTTGTTTTTGTCTGTTTTGGACCAATCCTTGTGAGCTAGTGAAGATAGGTCAGTTATTATTTTACCTCCTATGGTTATTTATTACAATTCATTCATCCATCTATCCATCAATTATCTATACCGCTTTTCCTCAATAGGGTCTCGGGGGAGCTGCAGTTTATCACAGCTGACTCTGGGTGAAAGGCAGGGACACACCCTGATCAGCTTGCTAATCCATCGCAGGGCGCACACACCATTCACTCACACACTCATACCTGTGGGCAAATTTAGAGTCTCCAGTTGGCCTGATATTCATGTCTTTGGACTGTGGGAGGAGACCGGAGTACCTGGAGGAAACCCATGAGAACACGGGAGAACATGCAAACTCCACACAGAAAGGACCTTCTTGTGAACCTAAGGAATACCGGAAAAAGATATATATTTGACCCAAAGGATTATTAAAAATGAATTCTATCACATTCATTCAATTTTTGTTAATGTTAGTAAGCAATTTTGTCACATTTCGTGCCTCTGTTTATCGCTTTCACATTGTTTTTCGCTGTTTTGTGTGTCCCCCCGGGTTGGTTTTGGAAATGGAATCTATTAAGTGATTAATTGTATTGTGCATAGGGATTGACGAGGTAACATTTCTCACAACATTTCCCTCTTAGACAGACCTTGCCTTTGACCCTGGCACAAATCATCGACCATATTCTGCCAGTCCCACGAGGTCCTAATTGCCACCATTCGACCTATCCTGTCCCAGGACCATTATCGGAGTAACCTGCGTTACTCGGGTTGTCCTGTCCCATACTCTGGTCCGTCAACCTAAAATGAAAAGCTCTTTTCACTTTCTCTGGGTGTTGCTGGTGATGCTTTCTGCCCTGTTGCCCCTGACTTAGGGAGGATCATTTTTCTCATTGCTGTTCTCGGGTAATGTTTTCCCTGCAGTAGTAAACTGGAGCATGCAGAATGTCCTCCCTGCAACAAAATTTTAACCACTGTCTCAGTATCCACTGGAATAATTTATGGAAGGGAAAATCTTAATTTAAGCAGTTATTATCATTTCCATGGGCAATGCGGTGGTGCAGCAGATAGCACTGTTACCTCACTGCAAGGAGACCATGACTTTGATGTTAGCCTGGCACCTTTCGTGTGGAGTACGTTTTAACCGTGTTCCTGAGGGGTACCCCTGAGCTCCATGGTTTTTTCCAACAGTTGAAAGGCATGCACAGCCGGTGAATTGGAGACTCTTGATTGTCTATAGTGTGGGAGTAAATGTTGTGTGATCCCAGTGTTGGATTGGTGGAGTACCCAAGGTGTTGCGAGTGGCACGATGGCTTGAATCCCTGCTAAGAGCTTTCCTGTCGAGAGTTTGCATGATCTTCCCATGTTTATGGATCTTTCCTCCAGGTCCTTGCTGGTTCCTCCTTCAGTCCAATCACATTGAGTAGGTTATCTGAGAAGAGTCAAACCAGCCCTAGTTTGTGGATGAAGGAGTATTTTGGGACTAACACTAAATTAGAGGCCTGTCTATGACTACATACATGCTGGGACAGACTCCGGCAACCCTTAGCCCTGACCAGAAATGAGCAGGTTAGAAGACTGATGAATGGATGGATGGAAACACAGCTGACCATGAGCTCTGGTGCAGCCAGCTGGCTGCGCCACTATGGTGTCCTGGTGAATATTCAGTGATTACATGGAGACAACCCTGATGCTATGAGCTGTCCTGTTTCCCAGGGCAGAGTGTCCATCTAAAGCAGCCTGGGATTGAGCTGAGATGAACATAGACTGCAACAACTCAAGTGAGGAACTCGACAGGAAACTGAGTCAAGTAGATGATGTAATATTGATTATGACTTTGACAGTAGACATTGACTGTGTCCAAATCAGCTTTGTAACTTCTGCTCCCTGGAAACATATTGTCTACTCAACTTACTGATCACTGTAACTGCAGTTTTTTTGGACTTGCTGAAGGTGCTGTTTGAAGGGACGTGCAGAAATGGCAAACATTTTTCTTCCGTTTCTGAATATGTGCCGTAAACACTTGCGAGTTCTGCCACCTAAATTGAAGCGGAACAGACCGATTTCTGTTTAAAGTTGATCTGCGGGTAAAGAAAATGAAAAGAATGGCAGATCACGTCAAAAAGGCAAAACTAAAAAAGCACCAAGAAAGTGGGGGCGTCATGGCCCAGCTGACGGCTGACACGCACGGCTCACCCTTCTGTTTGGTTTAGCTCTGAATCAAGAATGCGAGAGCCGCCAGTTGCTCAGGTAATTAGCTGGCAACAAACGGAATCGTGTTTTCCATGGATGCCAAGAAAAATAGTCTTCAGGGTGATGCTAAGGTCATGATACCGAGCCTGTTTTCCAGTCTTTCAGTTTTCGTGACTGGGTCACCGAGCAAGACTAAGCACGTCCCTTCTGGAGGTCATCTCCACCGATGAGATCGCATGACACATAGTAAATATTATTAAATTAACCACCTCAGACCACATCGTGACAGGAAAAAAAAACAAATCCATTTTTTTATATTGATTTGAGTCCAAGTTACATCCTGAAACTTGTCAATTCTTATTAGGCTCTTTAGTTTTCCGCCTATATATTAAATTGAAATATTCGTAATCCCTGGTACCTCCCTGCCAACACCCCTCTCCCCTCAAATCGTGAGAACATAACTTCTCGTCAGGCTTGTCTGGATCTGAATTACAAGCCCGGTTATGTTTAGTATTAAGAACATAAGTGCTCATATCATGTAGAATTCAAAGCAGCATTAAAATGCTTTTCACAGCCAATTAGCCGATGTTTTGTTTTGGAGCAGCGGCGGAAGGGTCCGCCCAGCAAACGCCCCGAAGCTCGAGCCCTGGGAAGCCCAGCCCGAGGACTGGGTGGTGTGGTTCATTTAAGAGGTGAAAGCACCAGCAAATTGCACAGTCCATCAGGCTTAAGAAAAGCGATAAAGATAAAGTTTCTTTGAATGCTTGGAATTCCTTTCAGTCTCAGCTGGTTTTATGCTGCGCAGGTGTGCAGGGCCTGTTGTGTGTGTGTCTGGTGTTCGCGTGTCTTCAGCTCGGCGGAGTGTTTGTGTATCAGGGTGCATGTGTCCGTGCACGTGTCCGTGCAGGGTGCATGTGTAGGGTGAGTTTGCGTGTGAAGGTGTAGACATATATATGTGTGTGTGTGGAGGTCTGTGAGTGAACGCACATTTGCTTGAGCAGTTTGAGTGCTCGCCGGTCTATGAGACATTCCATTCAATTTATGACATAATTCTTACAGTGCTCTGTTGACATGTTTTGCATAACAACAATAATGCCATATAAAATTTAAAAAATTAGTTGGATAGCATCCTTCATATTTCAATTTTCAGGGACGGGCGGAAGGTTTTTCATTGTTTAATTTATTATAATAAGAGTTTGAGATCCAAATAGTGCAACTAATCCAAATAACAAGAACATTTATTAAAAAAAGATTCAAATATGCTTCACCTGTAAGTGGCGCGGTGCTTGAAAACAAAACTAATCATCTGCTACATGGACAGGGATTCTGAGCATTTTCCTCACTTTCTTTTTGGAATTATTTCAAAATACAAAATTTGAGACGACGGATTTTCTGGGGTGGTCGAGGATGCTGACTATTTTTTTAATTAAGGGAGTTCCCGATAACGTAGGTTAATGAACAGGGCCACTCCCAATGCGCCTTCCTATTCGCCTTACGCCTATATATACCTCCTACATTCCCACAATCCCCACTCACCTCGTTTCTATGCCCCTCCCACCCTTCCCCTCTCCAAGAAGGAAGCAAGAAACAGCCACCAACTGGGGCCCCGGGGGGGCTAGGGAGCCACACTGACTCCGACAAGAGATGCGAGCCCCACCCTGAGTCTCGCCACCCGGGGGGCGCCCAACGTCCAATCACAGACCAAGTCCAGCGCCACCCGCCCCGATCTCCTATCCGCCCGATCTCCGATCCGCAGTCCCAATGAACACTCTCCTCTACTTTGGGAGTGGCCCAGAATTCATTAATTATTTAATAAGGCCTAATGCTGTTCTGAGTGTATGCAATACCTATGAAGCTCATTTTAGTGACTGTTCACCCTTAAGTTTTAATTGAATATTTCACATTCGATCTAGCGTCGCAACAAGTATGCACTATTGTGCTAGTTTCCTCCAGCTAATAGATCCTTAAATGTTGGTAAGTACCTGGGCCCAACCTAGGAAGACTTACCCATGTTTGCATGGTTATTTTAAAAAGCCTTTCTCAAGGGCTGTCAAATAAAACTCTGGATGACCAACATAAACCTACCCAGATATTTTCACACATTTAAAAAATTACTGTTAGTTTTGCTGATGCAAATTCAACTAAAAAATGCCATTTATATGATGATAATGACATGATTCATATGTTGCTTTTAAAATGTAACCACCATGACTTTTTTGTTATTTTATCCTGAGAAGAAAACCATATGAATTATGATGATAGTCAATGGCCAAGTAAATGATGGACAAATGGACTCTTGAAACACAATTTCAGATCTAATGCATATAACATAAAACTTTCTCTTCCTTTCAAAAACACCAAAAAGTGATCCAAACAGGGCGGGGCGCCCCGGTGGCTCATCAGTCCAAGTGCGCGTACCGTAAAGGCTGTGTCCTTCCCGCAGTGACCTGGGTTCGATTCTGGCTCGGGTCATTTGCTGTATGTCTTCCCCCATTCTTCTCCCCAACTTTCCTGTCTCTCTACACTGTATAACTGTCAAATAAAGGAAAACTTCCCCGAAAAATAATCTTTAAAAAAAAAAAGTGATCCAAACAGAAATAAAAGTTTTCCAAAGGAGAAAAAACTGGAGCACTTTTTTTTGCAAAAGAGCCTTTTTCGGGGAAGTTTTCTTTATTTGACAGTTATACAGTGTAGAGAGACAAAAGTTGGGGAGACGTTTCATCTGAAGACGTGATAACGTCGAAACGCGTCAGTTTTTTTTCTCTGATTCGTACTATTAAAGGCTTTTTGGTATCCGAGTGCTCCAGTTTTTTTTCTCCTTTTCAATGAAATTTGTGTCCGAGACTGAGAAGCACCGGATCTTAGCCTTCACTAGCTGATGCGCGAGGATCCTTCATTCACAAGAAATAAAAGTAAGTGACTAGTATATGATTAAAATACAACTGGAGACTTCATAAATAGACTAAAATTACAATAATACTTAAAATTCGACCCAAAATGAGCCCTTTAACACAATGCTGCCTGCAGTAAAAGTAGAGCTTCTTTCCCAGTGAGTGGTGTAAATATTGGCCACCTCCTCTGCCCAAGGTGAACGAACTCCATCTGAGCACCTGCTGTTGACTGGGCTGCAGGCATTTCACACACCAAACAGGAGACCGGAGGTCAAGGGGCAACAGCTCATTTTAACTGAAATTAACCCCCAAATGATGAATCTCTGTTGCTTATATAAACACTACCCCAATTAAACACCTGAGCTGGTTTTACTGATGTACCAGACACACCTACTAGGGAACCATTTAGACTAGTGTGAAATGTTCACATGCAGAAAAACAATGAGTAACAATTTCAATAGCATGTTTACTGACACCAGGAACTTTCACATTGGCCACAACCCTCAACCCTCAACCCACTGGCCTGAACGCTCAAAAAGCAAGCAGTTTTCTGAGCCCAGATTAAATGAATCTCAACAGTGCTAATGAAACTTTAATATGAATATCTCGGGCCTGCCTCATGTGACGACATCGATTAATAACATGCTTTTCCAAACCTTCACATCACGTTGAATTCATTGTTGATTAAAATTAATTTAGGAGTGGGCAAGTTTAAAATCAAAATAACACTCTTGTTAACTCCTGGAAAAGCTGTTTGTGAATTAGGGACCGTTCATCCATGCCAAGATCATATTTATCTTACCGCCCACATTCATGCTAACGGCAAATTGATTGATTGATTGATTGATTGATTAGTGAGTGACGCTCGAGTCTCATCACAACACTTAGCCAGGAGTAAAAATGAGAATAATGGTGTTTATTTCTGATGCGCGATGAGAAAAAGAGCACAGGGCAGGCTGATCGTCTGATGCAGAGTTAACGGCTGACCAAGGAACCACTTTCTCCAACTTTAATTCTTACAACAGAAAAATATTTTCCCGTCGGCTCATAGTAGTGTTTGTTGCCCGTGTGAAACTGTATTCGTGTGTATTTCCTCGAGTACCCAGTCACTCCACGTCATCCACTCTCCTGCAATCAAAGACAAATACGACCGACCCGCCACACAACAGTGTTTGCTCGAACATATTAGTGCCCCTTTCCCACGAGATTAAGGAACGCACACAAAACCATTATGACAAGCGCTGTGCGTTACCTCTCATAAGCACTTTTACCACGACCATTGAGTAAATATTTTGGAGCATTAATACATCATGTAAATCTGTTTTGTCACAATTATTTCACCGAAGTCATTGTACCCAGCAAAAACAAGTCAGTCTTTACCAATATTTCAGTCTGACATTTAGACGTGGAATCTGTGTTATATTTACCTCTGCCAAGGAGGTTATGTTTTCACCCGTGTTTCTCTGTTTGTCAGTTTGTCTATCTGTTAACAGAATAACTCAAAAAGTTATGAATGGATTGGCACAAAATTCAGTAGGATGGTAGGTGGTAGCCCAAGGATGAGTTGATTTAAATTTGGAAGGGTTATGGAGCATACTCTGGATTTTAGGTCTGGACGAAATCAAAATGTACTTAAATAGAATGATTGTCCCTTATGTAATGAACAGATTTTCGTAAAATGTCAGCGTTAAATAGAATCTACACTAATGTAGAATTGATTATAGTTGTTGGTGATCTGGATAACATTATTGTGGATCCAGAACCAATAATACTGACATACGACGTGGCAGAGATATGCGCTCAACCGAGAGCCCTTCTAGTTTAATGTATGTCACAAATTAAAGGCAATATAACTGAACATGAGGTGAGAAAGTGTTAAAGAGAATTGAGATGACATTTAAAACACCATGTAAAAGTTTTTAGGTCTTTGTTATGCAGAGGTGGATGTAATTACGGCAGAGATGGTCTAAAGTCGTTTAATTTGCTTCATTCTTTATGCTTAGGAGCTGATTAATTTTAATGAGAATTCAATAAGTGTTGTGTTCATTTTTCCCATTAGTCTCTAATCTTCATTTTTGGTATTTTGTCATTTAATATATCAAAACAATGAGAGAACTGAGTGCTCTACCACAGTTGATGATGTATGCACATGGCAGTGCAATGGCAAGACAATCAGAAGTGACATAACTCAGTGTTTTATTATTGATCAGAAACTTGAGGAACTTTAAGTGATTCTGGGAAGGCCAGAATAGGCTTTATTTCCTGGTGGGATGGGGGGGGTCGGGTGTGAGCACCGTGTATGACACCACAGTGACCCTCCTGCACACTTAGGGTGACTGCTTTCCGCAGATGAGCAGAGAGCCCGGGTTTAAACCTCATTCTTAACATGAGACTAAACTAACTCCACTAAGCAGTCAGATTACTCCTGAACCCTGAGAATGCAGATGGTACTGCGAGGCGTGTGTGTGTGTGTGTGTGTGTGTGCGCGCGTGCGTGCAAATTTGTGTGTGTGTGTGTGTGTGTGTGTGTGTGAGCACGCGCGTGTGAGTGCATGTTTGCAAGGGCGTGTGCTTGTGTGCGTCTGTCTGTATGTCTGTGTATGAGTGTTTGTGTGAATGTGTGTGTGTGCTCGTGCGTGCGAGTGTGTGTGTGTTTGTGTGTGTGTGTGTGCGAGCACGCCTATGTGAATGCATGTTTGCAAGGGTGTGTGCGTGTGTGTCTGTGTATGAGTGTTTGTGTGCATGTGTATGTGTGTGTGTGTGTGTGTGCGCGCGATATAAGTGCTTTGTGTCAGGATGAAAAAGGGAATAGTAGAGGTGAGGAGATTCAGGTAAACTGTGATTTTCTGGAGAGTGAGAGGTGATAATACAGGTAATCTCCGCAGGGAGTATATCTCATCTCCGAGGCTATTTTCACCATGCAGTATGGGCCAGGTGAATCGTGCTATTAAGTTGAGATCATTTATGCACAAAAATAAACATGAGTCATTTTAAAACAAGGTGAGGAAACCAAAAATATAGCCCGGGAAACAGACTTTTATGTGACCACAAATGAGATGGCTTACTGGCATAATGTCCCAGAAGATCATACGATATTTAGCACCAAAGGCAGTGGCCAATTTAATTCGCATTTTCATCCTTTTTAATTTTTTGTTAATTATATAAGCCCCTCGCGACTGTTGCTTTCATCGCAAATATTAATTACAAACAATACGTGGTAGGCCTAAGCCTGCAATATACAGTTTTAGAAGTGCATATATGGATGTATATGAATAGTACTCTTACCATCTCAAATATACTGTGTGCTTACAAGCAGTAAAGGAGAGAAAATGCCTTTGAACTGTTCCGATGTTTATTCATGTCGAGCATTGTTTGGAATTCCAATGCAGAGAGTCTACAGCGAGTCGACCGCAGATTACAGCTCGCCTTTTTACATGAGGTTCCACTTTTTTTTCTTTGCTTCAGATTTGTTCTGTTTGCTTCTAAGTAAACCAAGCTTTGGCAAATACCGTATGCATTTATACGACAAGAAATAATGTGAAGCCTTGTGTTAAGGATAATGAAAAACACATTCAAAGTTTAGGATCAAAGGACCTCGAAATAAAACGGGGATTTAGAGCGTTGGAATGATCATCATTCACTGACAGAAATATTGTACTTTCTTCTTTATAATCTCTTTGAATTCCTTTACTGTTCAACAGGCTCATTGTTGAGGGCGGGTTTATCTGACCGACCGCGTTTTCAAACTGAATATATTCGGGTCTGTTCTGTTTTGAGGGCGAGGTGTGGCACGGCGGTTAATTTGACATCAAACGGACATCAAACGTCAGGCATTAGTGTTCTGCTATTCCACATCGTCTGACGTTGTGGCTGAGGTCGTGAGCGCGATCATTATGCAAACACAAAGTTTTTGTTGCAGATGTGATTGTGTAGATCTGCCGAGGTTTTTGACCGTCGTTGAGTTGTGTTTGATGTTTCTCCCGGCCCCACCTGCTCACTGTCTGCACTGGAAACGGGCATGCTCACAGTTATCTGCAGCATTTACTTACTGAAGCAATGCTTAGTGGCCCAGCCCATAGTTTAGCACAACAGTAGCCAACTCTGTTCCAGGATATCCACCATCTGGCAGTCTTTCACTCAGATTGTCAGTAATTGCTATTAATTCAGCTGTTGGATGCCTGCATTTAAGTGCTAATGCAAGGAATCAGTTGTGCCAAATTAGGGATGAAAGTAAAAGCAACAGGATGGTAGATCTCCAGGAGTGGAGATGGATGCCACTGGTTAAGAGGAATTGATGTACAGTCAGATCCACAAATATTTGGACAATAGCAAAGATATTTGTTATTGTTGCTGTTCATGATATAAGATAAATATTCTTTATTGAATCTTTATTGAACCCCGTGGGGTAATTTGTCCTCTACATTTGGCCCATCCTAGTTACTTAGGAGCAGTGGGCAGCTACAGGGCAGCGCCCGGGGACCAACTCCAGTTCTAAAGCCAGTCCCTTGGTCAGGGGCACTGGTAGGAGTGTTCCTATAGAGTGTGTTTTTCAGGGTGGTGGAAACTGGGGCAGAAGGAGGAAACCCACGCGAACACAAGGAATTACAGAATGTTTTATAGATGCCCCCCCCATGTATGGAACCAAGTACTTGAACAATTTGCTGCTCACCTGGGCCCGGTTGTTCAAAGCTCCGTTAATTTAACGGCTGGTTAGCGCTAAACACCTGACATTATGACCACTCTCTAAATAAGATTCTCACGATTGCTCTTCACTGCTTAAACTAATCAAGGGGAAACCTACAAAATGCAAAAAAAAATATACAAACATTTGTGTTTTCATTCAGAGATATAGATATTGTGGTTTAAACTTAATCACCGGTTAAAGTTAAAAAAGCTTTGAACAACCAGGCCCTGTTCTTTTGCTTTTCTGGATCCATTTTAGTCTTGCAGAATTTTGTAATGTAGTCATTTTCAGGTATTTTCACTTACAGAAATATATTTAAATTTGACTCTATTTTGTCAGAAACTGAGGAAAATCATGAGTTTGGATGTATTTCATGCTACGTACTGTATTTTTTTATTTTGCAGTGCTGTTTTCAAGAATTTTTACAGCAGATTTTACTTATTGATTTATTTATTTTACCAAGCTATAATATTTTCTTTACAATGGAAAAAAAATAAATAAATTTTAGGTATGAAAAAAACTTAAGCCAAATATACATTAGTCTGAGGCAAAGTTGTTGTCAGTCCTTTGCAAAGTAAAAAAATATTCCTTCCCTTCTTTAGTGTTGAAAAATCTGTCTCAGGAAGACAGTTTGTCAACTATTTGCACCTGGCGAAAGGTCATGTCAAATTAACAGCATGCTTGAGCAGTGAACAGGGCACTTAATTTGTGCTGTCTGCCCAGAGCGGAATGTTCCAGTCTTTAATTACAGTCCTACAGGCTTTACACTTCGTCCGAAATGAGTACAGTGAGGCGTGCTTTTGTTTCCTTGTCTTGTTTATTTTCAGTCCTCTTTTTGACCTGCTGCCCAGCGCCTCCTTAGAAGGAGCAGACCTTTCTCAGAAGCTGTAAACAGGATACCCAGGAGACTTCTCTGAGCTGTCAACCAATGATGATTCACCTGCATTTTACAGTCTAATTAAACCTAGCAAGACATACAGTATGCGTGCACTCACACGCACTGACATACACACCCAGATAAACACACACACACACGGACACAAAAACTCGCAAAATCTGGCTACCTTTTCCCCTTTGTTATCAGAGTGTGGCGTGACCTCTTGCATTACCACCTGAGGTAATCATAATGAGCTCTATATTAGGTGCTGAAGACACAAGAAAAAGATCCTGACTAATTGCAAATGTAAGGGCACATGATGGATGTGTCTGCACATTCTCAAGTTATGTCGAGCCTGTCAGCCAACTCATGCATAAATAATGAAATGAAGAAATGACTGATACATTTCTGGTACTTTGGCATCTAGGTTCTGACCCTGGTACACCCGTGTAGCCTTTCCTATGCAGAAATATACTACATAGTGAAGCTGTCAATGAGTATGCCAGGCACCTATATATATCTTTTTTTTTTTAAATATTGATATGTGTCTCTCAGACATTCTGATGTATTGGCAGCAGATGACTGCATCCTGTGTGTAATAACTTAAAGACACGTCATGACGCGTGGTTGAATGTTTTCCAAAATGCTAGAAAACTTTTTGCGCGCCCAGTTCCTTTCACAAATTTACGTAAAACCCTCAGTTTGATGCTATCTTACACAAACTTACATTCCGTAAGAGCTGAGTGACCAGAGTGTTGCAAATCAGGCTGGGGATCATTCCATGGACTTCCAGGGGTCCATAGTCGTCCAGTGGAAAAACAAAAACGTACGGAGCAGGAATAAGCCATATTGAACAATAACCATGTGTCTTCATTCTGTCTTCAGGAGAGACAATGTTATATCAAGGATGTACATTTTACTCCAGCCATTTAGCTGAAATTTAGTTACACTGCGGTGTCAGTGTGGCCAATTACCGTCATCTTCATCTCAAACCATTATCACTGCTCTACCTAGACAATTTGATTTCCTGTAATGCTTCAATAGGATTCAAAATGGAAGCCAAATTCCTTCAGGGAACTGGAGAAGTTCCTTTGAAATGAATCTGGATGACCTAATCAAATGTGAATTTGTTAAAAAGAATCGGATTGCTCATTCAAATAAAATGCATTCTAGATTCCAAATTAACCCCTCCCAAAAGTTTTGTTACTTCAGTTTATTTTGTCTGATGTCTGTGTGATTGAAGTGTTCATTTTAGGGGCCTTTTTTTCTTATCTTTTTACTGATAGTCTCCTCGTTGTCTTCAGATTTGCTCAAGCTCGGAGCAGCAAAGATGCATGGTAATTGCGCATTGTGACCAGTATTGGAGAGGTTTATCTGAATGTTTGTTATGTTGAACTAAAAGGGCATTTAAAATAGCCTCTCTTCATGGGCTTATTTTACTCCAGCGATGTTCTGCTGAAACACAGTGTGACCTGTATAAAAAATGATAAAAATATAGTGTTTTGGCTCCTACTTCAAATATCCTTCAATATCCTTCCACAGTAAAGTTAGCAAAGTTCTCAAGACCACGGCAAAGCTCATATGGAAGACTTCTCCCTCACAAAAATACAATTAAATTTTTGAATGTGGCATTGACTTTGATTGAATCTGGAAAGATTTCACACATACTGTGAACAAACACTCAGTAATTTCTGTTATTGACATAATGTGGTCAGTTCAATGAATGAGTCCACAGTTGTTGATTAATATTGTTATTGGCATTACAAGCCTCGCTGTCACCCTCTAGTATCAATTAAAATTGCAGCTACAGGTGTAAATCACACTGCGATTCATAAAAACCTTCTTCAGGCATGCTTCAAATACAGTGTTTGCATTTGAGAACTGATAGTTCCGCAGCAACTAATGACTGACTTTTCCTGGTTGCGACAAGGGGTCAAAGGTCATCACTTGCTCAGGCAATGTTTTGCTGTTGCAGCATCTTTTACAGAGCTGCCACAGAAGTGTACAGAATTATGGAAACTCATGAGTGAAGGGTTCTGGTGTATCTATAACAGTGTGGACCTAATATTCAGTCATTCCCTTATGATGCTGAATTTTCTTCCAACTCTTCAGATTTTCGCATGGCCAGGGAGTTCACCTCTGCTGTTGGAGTTTGCAGTGTAAAAATCACAATATTTCACAATAAAAGCTACACCACTGCGGAAGACTCTGCAACACACGTATGATAAGCCTCGTCCCCCAAAGTCACTGAGGCCATTTTTTTTCACCTCATTGCCTATTAAGTTAGCTCTAAAATTTCTAACGTTGTCTCTAACAAAAAAATTGGACCGGCTATTTTTATGGGGAAACAATTACTGTTTGCACTCAAAGGGTGATATTTAACATCCCAGACCTCGCACGCTTGCACAATAATCAAGGGCTCAAGGAAAGGCCGTTACATCAGAGACGGCAAGAAGCTGGTCTTCAGCACCTGTGGGGACGAGTTTAGGACAATGGGATTTGGTTCGGATTACATTCCAGCACCTTCTATTGTGACCTGTAATCTACGGTGGGAACTGCGAGTTCTCAACAGATGCACGCGAGGAAAGAGCATGTCTTTCACAGAAAACCGCAGGGCAGGTGATTATTACGGATTAGGGCCAGGTGTAATTTTGCTCATTTGAAATAAAGTTGCGGGAGTCTAGCCTGCTGGAGTGAGAGGTTTTTGTGTTACCTAAAGATGCAATCGAGCTCAGTAGATGGCAGATGCCTCCCTCTGACCTGTCTGATGTTTAGTTCAAATTCTATCTGGCCTAAAAAAAAAATGGACTGGGAATTTCTTGATTTTTTCAAGACTGTGGTCTATCCTTGGAAAATGAATGTTAGCAATCTTCTTTGACCGTGAAATGTTGTGTTGTGTGTGTGTGTGTGTGTGTGTGTGTGTGTGGGTGCGTGCGTGCATATATGTACGTATGTGTGCATACGTGCATGTGTGTGAGTCTGTGCCTGTGTGCTTGTTTGTACGTATCTGTATGCATGCACGTGTGTGCGTGTGTGTGTGTGTGTGTTTGTGTGTGCATATGTGCCCATGTGTGTCTGCATGTGTATACTTTTGTGTTTCTGTTTGTGTGAGAGTGTATGTGTGTGCGTTTGTGCATGTGTGCGTGTTTCTGAGTGTCATGAGCCTCTGTTATGCACTGAGGGGTAGGGAGTGGATGATGTTGTGTAATTGGCTCATTGCCTACACAGTCTCTGGGAACAGAGTTCTCGCCTTATTTCCTAATGCTGTCTCACTCTCTGATACTCTTTCTAGCCATGAGGCCGTGGGCCGTTGTGTAATATCCAGCACTGAGTCAGTCCATTTCCACCTTCAGCAAGCATGCATGTCTGTGGCACATGGTTTAAGAGATGGCCTCTCACATGCAAACTTGGCGATTCCTGCTGTCTGGACCTGCCGTCTGCTCATGTTCATGCCTTACACTGTATTCATTTAGCAGGTGCTCTGATCTAGAACCATTTAGAACAGGAAGAGAACATAAATGCATCCATGTGAGTCATGCCACAGACCAGCCTAACAGCATTTCCAGACCAGTGAGTGCCTATGTGTAACATTATTAAATGATTTAGGTAGGCTAGCTCATGCTAACCTATAGCCATGATATAAATCAAAGTTTCAGAAACTACACTGTGTGTATTTTTATAATGTTTGTTTAGAAAAACATAAATACAAAAATAAAAGAGTGCCTGTCTTTCTGGTTTTTGCATTTCAGGAGAATAGATTTTGTATTCAGCTTTTTTGTGTGATTGCACTGAAAGTGTAAAGCCAGAGTTCCCCTTTAAATTATGTTTCATATGCTTATTAGAGTTTACGGTTCTGAACTCATTTAAATTATATTCTTTTTCTGTTTTCATAACCTTTTTGGCCGCATAATTTAAATTATTTTAAAGCATTTTGGAATTGCAAAGGTGTAGTATTGTCTTTAGAATTGGCCTTGTCATTTCAACTGAGTTTTCAAATGCGCATTTCAATGGCGTGTGTACATTCTGTTGATCTATGTGTTCATTCTGTTGAATACTCGATTGTGATTAGTTGAAGGGCGGTCTAAGTGTGTGTATTATCTTCATATAACTGCACACCTCTGAAGTAGTGCCAAACATGCTAACCTTTTGACACTCCATGTCAATTTGCCAATTTTTAATTCTTTTTCAAATTTAAGTATCACTTTGGGCTCTAATTTCTTGGCGCAGCGCAGGGTGGAGCAGCGTGGTGCAGCCCACGCAGTGGTAATTTCGTGCGGTACAACACCGTATGCAGCCTCTTTGGCAATTTGGTTGACGGACGCGCGCCGAGGTGGGTGTGGCGGCGTAGTAGGGGGAGGTGTCACATATTTATCATGACGCTGTGACAATTTCGTGGATAAAGGCTCTGATGAAAGTGCGCAGAGAGCTCGCCAGCTCCAACCCGGTTTACTTTCTGTGCAGTGGTAATTTGGCTGACCCGGCGACAGTGCAAGACACGTCACCGAAACCTCACAGGCAGGTTTCCAAAATGTCAGGCACATTTCAATGCAATAAATAATTACAGCAACCACTATTTAATGTAACTATCTGAATCAGGACATAATTTATAGTATCTATATCGATTGTCCTGATGTCAGATCAAAGGTGGTTGGCACGCGTAATGGAAACTCGACCTGGTTTAATCAACGCAGCTGAATCTGTGATGCAAACTAACGACTTCACATCTTTCGCAGCCAACCACAAACTGCCTTGGCATCAGGCAGTGCGTGTATATATATATATATATATATATATATATATTATTTATATATAACGCTTGCGTTCTATGCTCAGTAAAGCCACTTGCACACTGGACGCTAAGCGAATTTTTAAAGACGACTGATTACATTCAAAGTCAAAAGCAAAGTCTTTGCATTGACTTTGAATGTAATCTGTCAAAAAAATTCGCTTTCCATCCAGTGTGCAAGCGCTTAATACTACTATTATTGTCACTTAGGTTTTATCGTTTTTAGTGGGGGAAAGGAATACAGCCTGATTGCTATGATCTTGTACTGAGTTAAGATCACATATTGAAAATAAATGTGTAATGTGTCTTGCATTGTTGTCCATGCATGTTAATCCCAAAATTTTAAGCAGCAACAGGGTGTAATTATAGGAAAGCGCTATCCATCATTTCTCTTCCCAATGATGCAGGCAGAAGAAATAAATGAGCAACCATCGTATTTCATTCCAACTTCATAAGTTTGAATGATCTGATGTAGTTTTTTTTTGAAATTCCATTCAAGTTCGCTAATGGTAGTAATTCGCGAATGCTGGAGCTAGCCAGCTAACTCATCTTTGTAATGCTTAATACAGACATAAGCGGTGCAGGAAACATGCCTGAAGCAGCAAAGTAAAATGCAACATTAACGCATCATGCAGATATAGGACAGAGGCTTCTTTATTCCAACATTTTAAAGGTCAGGAGGGAGCTCATTTGATTGGTGAAGATTTGAGTTGGCTGTGTTAAACCCACTCAGGCCTTCTCTCCTCTCTCTTTGCCACTTGCACCGGCAGGAGGGACAGAGGCGGGAGAGAGGAATACTTGCGCCGAGCACAAAATTGCAAAATACGCCTGGATACACCCCCTGGGCGCGGCGCTCCCCCCATTCGCCCTGTCTGCGCCGCGCCTGCGCCTGGTCAACGAATTTAGAGCCCTTAGTGTTATAAATTTGCAATCATTCAAAGTGAAATCTGAAAATAAACAAAAACAACATGTTTCAGTTCTCCAATGTATCTATTCATATCCTTGGCAAGATTGATAAGTTTTACATCTGGAAAAAAGCACAATGTAAGAACAATCATCCAAAAGGAACTATGATAATGTAAAACTGGAAACTGTTGCTCTTGAAACAAAAGAAAAATTAATTTAATGAATGCACTTCAAAACATAGCAATGGTATCTTCCGCTGTACCAAGGCAAAACAAATTAATAGTTGCACAAGAAAATAGTCCAGTCATAATCACTATTTTTGAGCAACAACATAAAAATTGTCTTAAGATAATAATAATAATAATAATACTTTATTTGCATAGTATCTTTTAAGAAGACTGTTTACAAAGTGCTTTGCAGAATAAAAAGGCATAAAAGTAAAAAGGAAAAAAGAAACCATTTAAATCACCTATTTAAAAACAATAATAAAAAGATATGCTGTAGGATGTGTCTTGAAAGTAATGAATTTATCAATAGCTCTTAACTGGAAGGGAGTTCCAGTGTGTTGGTCCAAGAAAGCAAAATGCTGCCTCATTTAGAACAATTTGCAGGAGAAAATTGGAGCAGGGAAATTCATCACTAAGGTGGATCTTTGTAAGGGGTATCAGCAGGTGCAGCTGGAGGAGTCAAGCCGACCATACATAGCATTCAGAATGCCGGCCGGACATTTTCAGTTAACTGTAATACCATTTGGACTCCACTAAGCACCAGTCACTTTCTAGACACAATGATGATTGGAAACAAAAGTGTCTCACATAACATAATCTGAATGATCTGTGAGATAGGCTCTGGACCGGTCTAATACTGAACTTGTGAGTCCAACCCAGTGTTCAAGCCCGCACAGTAAAATCTCATGACCAACCATATCAAATGCAGCATTGAGATCAAGAAGTATTGAAACAGACAAGTTGCCTGAGTCTTTATTCATTTTCAAATCATTTGAAACCTTTACCAGTGTCGTTTCAGTTCTGTGGTAGGCTTGAAAGCCAGACTGCAAGAAATTATAAATGTATTTAGAATTTAGGTAATTATTTAGCTGAATGAACAGTACTTTCTCAATTATTTTGCTGAGGAAAGGAGGATTAGAAATAGGTTGGTAATTGTGAAGCACACCGGGATCAAGATTCCTTTTCTTAGGCAAGGGTTTAACAATGGCTGTTTTGTGACTGTGAGGATAGACGCCTTGCAGCAGTGATAGATTTACAATATTAACAACATCAGATGAGAGGGAACAAAACAAAGCTGGTAGGGATAAGGTGAAGAGTACAGCTCGGGAAATGCATCGGTGATATCACCTTGGTAAATTTGTTTAAATCAATTTGAGAAAAAGAGAACAACTTCCGAGGAGTAGTATGGTGTTGAGGTGGAGTGACCATAAGATGATGGTGGAACCTCACAATGCTATCTTTAACAGTAGTTATTTACTCAGTGAAGAATTTAGTGAACTCGTTGCATTTTCTTTCCAAAAAGAGTCCAGGCGTTGTGTGAAGAGGGGGGGTCAATTAAATTATCAACAGTGGAAAAAAGGAATTTAAGGTTATAAAGTTGACTGTCAATCAGGTTTTAGCCCAGCAAGCTTCATTTCCCTATGAGTATTTTCAATTTATCTTATAAAAGATAAGCATATGTGCGTAGTAAGCTTGGTATAAGCACAAATTAAAACTACATGCCAGTGTTTGTGTGAAAATAGCTGCACACCTAAATTGTTAACAAACTGCACCTCTCAAGTGCATAATTATTTTGTATAATGATCAGCAAGTTGTTGTATATTGCTTAAATATTTTCATTGGAACTGAAGGTTTAATTTTAACTTAGTTTCATACAATATCCATCGAATTAGTGCTGTAATTTACGTTCAGTTCTGGCATTTTCTCATGTACATGTATGGACCATTCAAATCCAGCTTGTAATTGACTGTAGCCTGGTTAATATATTACTTTGTACCAACTCAGTAAGTCTAAAAGTGTTTCAGAGGGTTATTTGAGTCGAACCTAATGGTGGTAGTAGAGTTAAAAGAAAGTCCTTAGGACAACATCCAAATGACTCCAAACTTGTTGGGGGGGCCATAATAACATTTCAGGCATTTGGCAAAGTTTGGAACAGTTTGGGAACCCCCGTACCTTTGTGTTCTAGTTCTAAAGGAATGCCCTCATTCAAATGCTTAAATTCCCCATCTCTTACTGAGGAAGCAGGAAAAACAGCTGTCTTCATATGAAGAGTCTCCTACATAGTCATTCCGTTTCAATTTAAATTCCTTGATCTCAACATAAACAGAGCAGATTGCACTCCCTGTGAAGTAATTTAAACCACCAAACTTGATGGCTTTTTGCAGTTCTTTGCCCTTGGCTACTATTACTTATTGATGTCACTCACAATTTGTTCTGGGTTTTGGGAAAAGACAATGAGATCTGAACATGAGCAGGTGTATATTTTTGCTGACTATCCAAAATGCATGGCAAATTATCCATCCATCTGCTCAAAGCATTTAAACCGTTTTTTTATTTTTTTTTTTTTTTTTTTTGAATGGCTGTGGTTTAAAAAAAGAAGAATGTGCTCCATCATGGAGTTTTCATAAGTATTAAAAATGTTATTATTGTAAGGTGTGGGATTGAAAGAGGCCAAAAATTAAATGAAAAATTGAGAGACTTCATTAAATAAGGGGAATTGGGAGAGACTTTGGTGTTACGGTGTTGCATTGTGTTTTCCTGAAACCATGACCTTCTCCTGATGTACTGACACCAGTGACAATGGAACAATGCAAATTTACTCCCAGTCTTCTGATGAATTGAATATCAATTCATTGCCTGACCCAAAAAAAATTCTACCTGACTGGAGCCTTTCACAAGGGGAGGAGGGGTCAGAGGGTTTTCTGTTGTGATGTAATTTCTAGTGTGCAAGGGCAAGCACGCACTGGCTTTGCCACAAAGGCAGTATGAATGTACTATGTCATTTCTATTACTGCCATTGCTTGTGAAAGCTGTAAACATCCGGGCTGGCTACCCATGTTTGTGAACTATGTTCACATTACAAGGCTCATTGTTTAATTGCGATTTTATGCTCTGATCATATTTGTCTATATTGACGGTTCACATTCATAATTACAAGTGACCTGTGTCTAACCGTAATGCGAACGCAAGACTTTCCAGTGGTTTAGATCTTGTGGTAAACAGATGCACCTCTCTTCCAGAGAGCATTATTGATCTGGTGAACTGTTGTGAAGGGGTTTTTCCTAACCGGGGAAAAAATTTGTCTGTCATCCACCACACTCATTATCCATAGTCTCGTGGGTAGTTATGTGTTCCTGAGGTCACTGGTGTTCTGTAAGAATGTACCAAATAGGCAATTTGGTCTCGCCTCATGTTTTTGCTGTTTTTCTGACAGGTTTGTTTTGATTTTGATTTATAAGCCCAATGATGGCTGACTTCACCAGCAGGGACAGCTCTGTGGACTTAATGTTGACACCTAACAGCAATAGATCTCAAATGCCAATGCCACGCAGGTAATCAAGTATAGACCTTTTATCTGCTTTTTTTGTCAATGGAATAATGAAGAAATACCACACGACTGGCCATGAGACAGCTGTTCATCAACTTGTCTTCCTACTTCTGGGACCCTTTAAAGTGTGTGTGTGTGTGTGTGTGTGTGTGTGTGTGTGTGTGTGTGTGTGTGGAGGTGGAGGGGGGTGGGTGGGGGTTTACACATCAGGAGTTCCCTATTTGCCAAATTTACACTTAAATATCCTCAAATTACGGCTGAAAGTCTGCACTTTGTGCTCATATTCAATTTCATTACTTCATTTCAGCTCCTATATGTCGCGGTAGACAGCTAAAATATCAGCTGTCAATGTCCAAATATTTATGGCCCTCATTGCCTCTTTTTGCCCTTGTTTTTCCTGCTCAGTTGAATTGGAGTCCCTCTTTGACATGACAATGAGTAACTGGGAACTCAAAATTTTCAGAAGCAATGTTTACTGTCGTCTTTATACACCGAAATACATAGCATTATAATTGCCCCTGATGACTGACAGAAATATGGCGCTGTCAGTCGACTCTCGGACAGCGATGAACATTTTGCTTTTAGCCTTTACACCATAGAATAGTTTTGAAAGCGATGAATATGATGTTGAAGACTTTTTGGTAATGCATAATGGTAACACTGCGTGTTCACATCAGATTGTGAAAGCGGTCATTGTGAAATGAAGGTTTGACCATGCGAAATTCACATTTCATACCTGTAAAGTAGCATTCATATTGACTCTTTTAGGTGTTTATGAAAGCAGTTGAGATGTGATGCATTGTTTTGCTGAGCCAGGAATAATTTGGATGTCATTCCCCACAATTCTCGATGGTCACAGCTGTCTGTCATGAAAGGCAGAACATTTTCTTGTAATGATATAGAAGTGGTTTTAAAATTTATAGTTTCCTTTGATTCTCATGAAAATATAATTTCACTTTTATACCACAATGAACTAATGTCAATTCTGGGTTTTGTATGCATATTCACAGAACTTGGGAACAAATTTTTGTAAGAACAAATTCTTGACCAATGACGTTTAACACGAGAAGACAGAAAATTGATTTGTGGAGAGCTTAAACAAACTTAGAGCAGCTTGTGCATTAATTGCACCTCAATAAATGTATTAGTAAGGGCAATAAAAGCCTTATCAAGCAATTGAGAAATCTGTTATTGTACATGTGAGCTTCCAGTCCTGGGGGTCAGGGGTCATATTTCTTTGTTCAACTCTGATAATTGTTTCACAACCATTGAGCATATCGGCCGACTGCTGCTTGTTAACAGCCAAATAGGCTAAAAACCAGAAGCAATTGTTACTCAAAGGCAAACATACACTGCTGCATCCGGAGCATGATAAGTCATAGAGGCTGTATTGATTTTAATTCATAGAAAATGTTTATTCTCCGGTAATTATTGTCACACGGATAAATGCCAAGGGCGATTGGTCTGATAGAGGAGGCTGCAGAGATTGGGGATTTATACTGCCGTCATAAAACAGTGAGGGACATTTTTTTAATGTTTGGATTAAAGTCTTCAGATAAAATTATTTTGGAACAGAATTACTTCATGATTTATTTTAGATAATAAACTCAATGATGTACCTTAAATTTTAAATTTTCTAGTTCAAAAAAGTAGTCTCCACCACAAAAGTTCAAAAGCCACTGAATGAACACTCACACACACAAACACACACACACACACACACACATCACTACATGAAAAAATAAACAAAAGGAGAAACTTGATCTGAGTGCAAGAAATTAACTAGTTTATTGAGCTGGTTTTTGTCTGTTTTCTGGTCTAAGTCATTATTCGAAAGCAGTTTTGCTATATTGCCACTTTTCTGGCCTTGTCTATACTCAGTTTCCTGCTTTATGTTCTCTAACTGGGTGGCTCTAAAATAATTCATGTCGTACAGAAATAACTAATTTGTTGTAAATGCAGACCATATGCCAAGAAAAGGCTGTGCTGTAGCAAAGTTCACGTACCTATCTTAAATCACTGTTGGGTTATATATTTATATTGCAGAATATTGTAGCTTTAAATGTACATTTAATACATTTAACCCCATTAACCTTGCAGTTAATATCTCCAGGAGGTAAAGTTCATATTTGGGCTGACTAATTACCTTATTAAATATTTATTGGTCAGCAACTGTATTAACTCTTTACTGTTAACTCTTGCATGGACTTTAAAGTTATCCAGTGGTTTCACAAATATGATTCTTCTAGAGTCCAGACATTAGCAATTTCTTTCTTTTTTCTGTATTTAACTATATTTTAATTTATGTTTAGCCCTAAAGAAAACTGTATTAACTGATATTAAATTGAAGAGCCTAGTACTAAAAGTGCTTCAGTCATATTTTCACACACCATGAGGTAAGGATGGGAAAACAGCTTTTATAATTACCCAAGTCAATTTTCTCAAAATGGACACTTTGTGACTTAAGTAGTTTTAGCACCAGGGTCTCCTATGCAGTCATGAATGTAAATCTACAGCAATTAATTCATTCAGGAAAGTATTAACCTAAAAGTAGAAGTTAGGCCTAAATTGCAGATGTAGTGATATAAGAACAGTATGTATGCAATGTCATCAAAACAGTGAACAAAAATACAGTTATTGGGATTATTGAGATTATTGACTCTGATGACCTTCCAGAGGATAGTTTCCGCTCTACGGAAGACTTCAAACTTTCACAATGCATTTGTGAAAAAAAAAAAACCCTGAATCTGCCGTAGGGTAAATTTACCGCCGTATGAGTCACTTAATATTGCAAACCTGCAACCACAGAGTGGGAGTAACTGCTCAATTATTTATCCTGTCATTAACGTTATTGCAAACGTGAAACCACTTTTGAAAAAACTTACAGAATCTTGGGAAATGTGTCACCTTCATTTGTATTATTTGAAACCAACAAACATGAGCACCATCCTTATGCCCATTGCCACTAAACTGATAGAAACTGACAAAAAAAAAATTTGGATGGCGGGTGAATGGTTTTTTGAAGAACATTTTTTACTTATATTTCATATGCTACTGATGCGTTTTTAGAATGAGAGTGATTTTTGTAAGAGGAAGTGTTTGGACATAAAATAATATGATTAATCAAAAACCTGATTTGTTGATTTTTACTTTTCCGTCTTTCGTTTCAAGGATTTCAGGATAAATGATGGTAGATATCCAGGGCTAGGAGAAATGTCCTGTTGGCCGATCTACCAAAACACATTCATACTAATGTAACAAACAGCCAGGAATTTATGTGGTGAACATCTGAAATAGGCCTGGGACATATGAATGTTCTTTTTTTCATAATATTTACAAGTTTTTGTTTTTTTTTTTTAAAATCAAATTACTGCGTGTATCATGAAAAAGAGTCCTATCCTAATCAAAGAGACAGATGCTGGAATTTAGAATAACCACAGAAAAAAGCAAGTACTGCACTTGTGAAAATCTGATCTAATGGACTATGTCATTCCAAAGTTCATTCCAAAGAGCTAAATCATTCCAAATGGACTATATCATCTCTCATCATTCCAATGAGTTACTGTATATGATTTCAAGGTTTCAAACCTCTCGCACCTCTTATGGCAACATAATGTCATGTTGTAAGTTTCTGTACATATTACTGCTAACTTTTGTTGTGACACAGATTGCTTGACTGTGCCTTAGCTTGTTGCGTAAAACCTTGTGTTTGCAGTTTAGTTAATGACTGTGGATAAAAGCTAATCTGCTAAATGCCCAAATGTAATGTAATGTAATGCTTTAAGAATTTGTGTATGTTATCTGGCCATAGTCTTGGTCCTCTGACTCTGTAGTATCTGGGCTAGTGTGATCTTGAAAGGTTGGCAGGAAGTGAGGGAGTGGACTGATCGTATTGACAGGAAATTGATGAACTGAAGATTTTTCACATCCAGTGTCATTCGATGAAAATTAATTTAATGACAGGGGATGATCACCGTCTCATGAACAACAGTACTCTATCACTCCCTGAAGACAAAACCGATATAAGATTGATATGATATTCGCAAAAATATAAACCATGCTTCTATGTCAATGCTAACACTTTTGCCCCATACCATAATCACATAATATGGCAATCACATGGTATAGTTATGTATTTCAAGGGCTTAACTAAATATCTCATTCTAAAAGTTGTCATACAGTATAATGTCTACTGTTCTTGATGTATTTCTTGAGCTATACTATTTTTGTGTGCGTTTTTTTTGTTATTGTTATACTCTGAAAAATATGGAACATGAATATATGAGGAATATAGTGCTTGAACGCATACAGGACAAAACAATATCAGTGTCTGTTTATGTTTCTTTTCAATAACAGCCTCTCATTCAGTAGTGTCGATAGTCAAGGACACAAGCGTACTCCATTAAAAATGGCTCTCTCATGTCTTTTTGAGGTGTGTTATTGTAACATGGAAAATGCTATATGAACAAGCTGATACAGGGGCGAGACCGGCCGTGATAACGGTTGAAATACCGATCACACCCTGCATTGAGTCCTCATGTAGAACACACACCTCAGGGCCTCCTGCCATTATGCTTGATAGGCCATGACTAATGAGTGTAGATACAGGGTAGGCCTGTGCTTCTTTAAACCTCACACCGTTTGCCTCATAATTCAAATTCAATCAGTTTCGAGCATGTAAGACAACTGTTTTTCTTTGCATTATGAACGGCATTGAATTGTTTCCCCCTTTCTGACACAGAAATATATTAGTTTAACTCTATTAATTGAGTTCATATGAGGTGCACTCCAGTAATTCCTATTTAAATTTGTCATATGTCTCATATGTCATTTCTTTGTATTATGATTCTTCATGTAATCTCACAGTTTGGTATATGATATACATCATCAAAATATGCTTATTTCATATGTGCTAATTCCAGAGAATATTGCAAAGAGAAATCATTCGATGTCTGGGCAATAAGTTAAGGGAAATTATTTGTTTTATAAGTAAATAAAAATGAGAGCTTTATTTATTTAAATGAGCAGAAAATAACTTAAAGCTACAGGTCACTTTTAGCTTTCATAAGACTACTGCTCACCGTCAGGTTTAACTGCTGTCAAAAGATAGAAAAACAGTACAAAAATTCTGTTTGAACAAAACTTAGGGACTATAGCAAAACTGGGGTGCAAACAGCAACATGATTTGCCTTTTAAAACTGGAAAAAATGGTTCTGGTTCGAATGCTTTTGTGGGAATAACTTTCATCCCTACAGTGGATTTGACAAAATAATGACGTTGGCCGTACATACACATCCATGTGGTTGGTGTGAGACCTTTGACACCAGGCAAACACGGATTAAGTTTAACCGAAAACTACACAAGTGAAGATAATGGAGGCATTTTTATCCGGTGTCTTCATTACCACAGCTGTGGACACTCATGATCTCAGTCATGAATCAGCAGTACAGAGGGAGAAAAACAACATTAATGAATAAATAGGTTTCCCTTTTTATCAAGCCATAAACAAAGTTCAGCACATGATAAAAGCAAATGAAAAGTGCAGTTTTCTGGGGGAATTTCAACCACCTCAGACCCAAAACAGAGGGACAGCTTCCATTCCTCTTTGTCTGCCTGACCGTTACAGGACAACAGCTCCTTGCACCTTTAACTGGGAGCTTGTGGAAGGCAAAAATTGCGTAGTTCCAGCCAGGTTGGGTAATAATGACATTGATCAATACTATGGGATGAAGGTAATTAGACTAACAGGCATCATGTCAGATTTCATTTAAGCCACAACAGGATCCCTGGCGAGTCAATTCTGCCTGTCCGCACAGTAATTAAGTTGTTATCGGTACTTAGCTGTTATTGTGAGGGTGTGTGTGTGTGTGTGTGTGTGTGTGTGTGTGTGTGTGTGGGCTGTGTAATTTGCGTAAGAGAGATCAGGAGATGAGAAGGTCCAGGGGAGGTTGCTACAAAAAAATGTTAGCTTAACCCCCCCGAGCACCGAACACACACACCTTCTACGGCGGGTATCAGGACGATACAGTTTTCTTGACAAAAAAGATTGAATCTTGTAACTCTCATGCTACAGTAATAACTGCAAACTCTTCAATGACTATGTAACTCTTCAAATAATTTTTTTTTTTACAGAACTCTGTCTTCAGTTCTTCCTGTTGCCTTATTACCTTGCCCGTGACTAAGTCAGAGGTATTGTAATCAGTTTGTTTGTTTGTTTGTTTGTTTATGTGTCAGAATTTAACAATCTAGCATATACATGGTTGCACTGATTGACTTCAGACTTTCACAGTCGGTGGGCAATGGTCCATAGATCACCTGATTAAATTTTGGGGGTGATCGAATCGAGTTCAAGGTCAAGATCATCGGCAATGTCAAATTTTTTTTTTTTGGCAACAATTTCCCTCAGAATCATCACATTGACTTAAATCCAAAATCAAAATGTGCATCTTTCAATTCTGCTCCCAACCATATGTTGTATGATGGGGTAGCTTTCAAAATCTCCGTTGCAGTTGGGGTTTAAATGTCAGGGGGGTCAAGATCATTGGTGAAAATAATATATTTTAACTCAAAAACGGTGACAGATTAACAGATGTTTACTATTTTGACCATATAGGAACTTCTATATGGGCTTTTATTTAACACCATGACCTTTCACCTTGAATGACCTTCAAAGGTCAAACTGAAGAACATGGAATCTCAAAGGACTATACATCGAAAACAGTTGAGGTCAAACTTGTAGAAATGAGTCAGTATGAAATCATTAAAATAAGTGACGGCAGGTGAGGTTTGTTTTGCCTGGCAACACTTGTTTAGTCTTTTTAGGGGGGTTGTTGGTTGGTTGGGGATTAAGCTCTTAAGTACACTTAGAACACCATAGGAGCCAAATGCAAGGAAATGCTGTGAAGACTTTTTATTATTATTATTTATTTACGCTATTGGTATGCTATTGTTTATAGTAGTTACCTAATAGATGTACTTACTGATTGTTCATTGGCAGTTTGTTTGGAGTGCTTATCGCACATTCAAAACCATACTAAAATGGTAGTTAGTGTGGCTAATCTAAGGCAGGTTGTTCTTAATCATTCTTAAAGAAATCATGATATATTGAACCTAATATTATGAAATTAGCCGGAGGATTTTCTCCCAATGAAATTATAATTTAATTTTATGGACTTATTATTTTCACAAGTGGTCTATTATTTATAAAAATATACATTTGCCTTTTTCCCCAAACAGATCTACAGAGAGAGAGAGAGAGAGAGAGAGAGAGAGGGGGAGAGAGAGCGAGAGATGTAGTGACTACTTTGCCAGCATTTTTTTTTCTTAAGCCAGCATTTTCCTCTTTATCCAGCATTTTATCAGCTACCTGTATATAATCTGCGCAAAACAGACAGCTTGAAGCACGAAAGAATGATTTCTCCTGGGCGAACACAATGTCAAGAGGTTTATCAGGTTCATCTGTATTTCCTGCCATTGAATGTTGCCGGTCGTTCGTAAGTTCAGACGCTGAGGAAACATTGAGAGAAGTGGGTAAGTGGGTGGGTTGACAGCCAGCGCTTCGTTTGTTTACCCCAGCGAACGCATGCCCCAAACGCAGCGGCGCTGAGGGTGTGCATGCTGGGGTATGGGGGTGGGTGGTGGAGAGAGTTTGGAGGGTTGCTGCTGCTTGTTCGGCCTGGTGCTTGTGGGTGATCCTGATGGCGTGCTTACGAGAGGTAGGTGCTGAGGTCACAGAGGGGACTAACTGCAGTCATATCACTCAGGCTGCCGTTCAGACTCATGCCAGGGAGAGGGAGAGAGAGAGAGAGAGAGAGAGAGAGAGAGAGAGAGAGAGAGAGATGGGGGTGAAAACACAGTAAAACAGCATTTTTGATGTTTCACCAATGTTTATTTGATTTTTATAAACTAGACACACCTCAGTTTTGATTCTTGCAACGCGTTACAAAAAAATTTTGGACATTTAAGCATTTACCTCTTTATAGGCTATCATTGCTATTCCTTTTCATAACACTGGATAAATCTTTGGGGACTGAGGACTCCAAGTTGAGGCAGGCCGAAGGAGGGCCCGGGCAGGGGATCAAACCCCAGACTCCCGGGTAAGAGTCACACGCGCTGATCACATCGCCAAAGAGCCAGGCTCGTTGGCAAGGTAGCCAGGGTGTGTATTTATTAGGAGGCATTTCTAGTGACAGGACCCATCAACTGTCACATCTCTCCCCCTCTTTCGGGAGCGTGTCCTCGCACTCCATGCTTTATGCCTGCTGCCAACCAGTGGGATTCCCTGAATCCTGCCGATTACGCCAGAATGTGGCAGGCTGAAGGAGGGCCCAGGTGGGGGATTGAACCCCAGACTCCCAGGTAAAAGTAACACGCGCTGACCACATCCCCATAGAGCCAGGCTCCTTGGCAAGCTATCCAGGGCACGTACTTATTAGGAGGCATTTCTTGTGACAGGACCCATCAACTGTTACAAAGTGATAGACTGTTTCAGGTGTAATTTTGTCCTAATATTCCTGCAAACAAACAAACAAACAAGGAGTGCAACAGTCTGAGGTCTTTGTTATTGCATTTTGCATTTCAAAATGCTCCTCACATTCTCGAGTGGGGACTGCAGGAAGGCCAGTCCAGCACCCACACTCTCTTCTTATGCAGCCATGCATTTGTAAAAAAAAAAGATGACAAAAAGTGTGTTTAAGAGAGTGATGATCGGAAGAGGTATAGCAGAAGTGACAGGAATAGAGAGCAATGGAGGGGAAAAAGGAGAAAAAGGAGGTAAATAAAGATTAAATGGAAGATGGAGAGATTGAGAGCAAAGGACAAAAAGGGCAGAAAGAAAAAATGGATGGGTGGAGAAAATAAGATGAGAGGAAGAGAAGACAGCATTAAAATGGGATGAACAGTGTTGAAGGGAAAAGTTATCTGGAGGGATTAAGAGAGGCAGAGAATCGGAGAGACTGCTGATAAAAAGGTAAAGAGAAATTGGCAGAAATGAGCTAAAAAATGAGGAGTAAAGAAAGAATGAAAGAATAGGATCACACGGTACAGAGATAGAGTGAGAGCGGTGAAGATGTACTACAAGTAAAGGAAGTGATGGAGCGAGTGATGATTTTCCACTCCTCTTAGGGTGGTACAACCCAGTGCTGCCCCTCGAGTCACAAAATCCTGTAAGAACATTTAAAGACCCCTCTCTCTTTCTCTCTTTCCCCCCTTCCCCCAACTATCATCTGATCTGCTGTGGGTTTACTATAAGTGGGGCCCAATACATGAGCCCTCCTGCAGGGAACTGTGGAGGCGAAGTGAGGGAGTTTGTTGGGGAGGACTGTCCTGGGGTATGGAACACACTGGAAGATTGTGCGTTGAGCACTCTCTTTGTACTTAAACTTGTGGCTCCATTAGAGTATGGAGATCATTTTTATCAACATCGTAAGATGTTTAGTGTTAAATCAACTCAGATAAGAGCATATTTTGCACTGATAGTGATCAGTTGATCTCATCTGGAAATATGTTTGGGTTAAACTAGCACCAAAAAAATTAGCTGTGTCGACTAAAAGTGTGAGACAGATCTCAGGTTCTAGCTTGTGTGGTCTGAAATGTGTCCATCGATTGATGCTCAGTTAAGCACGTCTGTGTTGAGGGACTGAATGAATAAATGAAGAAATACATAATAAATACTCACATTTATCTTGAAATTCATTCATATTATTTTTCAGAGCCATGGTCCAGGATGTAAGGGTATTTGTTTATTTTATTGAAATATTCAGGCCTGCGTGCAGACATCATCAATGGCTTGAGAGATGCCAGCACAGGTAAGTGAGATTCTCATTTCGCTCTCTTATAAAAACATGACACAGGAACTGTAGCAGCACTGGAAAACATGTTAAGTCAGATTGTATCAAATATCAAGAGCCGGTCACCATATTTTTCAGGTCATGGAACGGCAGTGACATCAGTAGTAACATTTACCAACAAATGCACTATGTGATTTAACAGTACCTAACTTTATCTGCCATACCATCTTATGACAGCTCATGCGTCATGCATACGACAGCGATATATCAGTCTTATGCCAGGGGGCTGCCGAATTGTCCGGAAGACAAAGCAGTCACTGCGATGAGACGACTGCATAAACAGTTGACTTTGCCTCGGCCATAAGTTGAATTCTGCGGACCAAAATCTGATAAAAAGTGGCGCATGCAAACATGCATCTGTAGCTGAGTTACTCTATCTTGAGTAGCTGATAACAATTCACAAAGCGCGATATCAGAACAGTACAAAGAACAGCGAATTGATTTGCAGTATTGCATGTGCATGCAGACCCAGCCTTCGTGTCCTTGGCAGGTTATGCACCGTGAGTGTTCTCTGCCACCGTTCCACGACATTTAGGTCATTCATTTTGGGCGTTCCTGTCCTCCCCATGGCACTCTGTGTATTATAGTGCATCATAATCAAAGCAGGATGACAGTTTTAGTACGTTTAATCGCAGTTTACATAAGTACATTGGACGGGTGTAACGGGAGCTGTTAAAGATTGCTAAGCCCTTTATTAAACGGTAGCATTGATTAAGTTCCCCAAATTAGATGTAATTGTGCAATATGTGTAAGTCAGAGTACAAAAATTTAAAGTAAAAAAAATACTTCTGCCGCAAACAGTCGAGGACAAGTAGACACATTTCACATGTCCATAATAATATTCAACCATTTAATCATTCGTATGCATACGAATCGGTTCTGCAATTGTTTCTGTGTTTTGAAAAGGTAGAGATATGATGGATTTAATTCAACATGAGGTGGATCACAGTTGCAGTTTTATTTGAAACAGTGTTCCACTTGTGTAACTAGGTTGAAGAGAGATTTTGTCGAACGGGGCAACAGATCTTTGTCGCAAAAGTGACAGTGTTGGGCGCCCCGGTGGCTCATCGGTCTAAGCACGCGTACCATAAAGGCTGCGTCCTTTCCGCAGCGACCTGGGTTCGATTCCAGCTCAGGTCATTTGCTGCATGTCTTCCCCCATTCCTCTCCCCAACCTTCCTGTCTCTCTACACTGTACAACTGTCAAATAAAGGAAAAATTCCCCAAAAAATAATCTTAAAAAAAAAAAAGTGACGGTGTTGATGAAGGCTTGCCTTCAGTGAGAGAGAAATATGACGACAGCAGTGATGGCGTAGTATGAGACCTTTACATGTACCTATGAAGGTCTTTGTATGCCTGTGTGCATCTGTGCGCGCATGTACATTTCTCCAGTTGATCTGGAAAAACCTACTACGTATGTCACTTTTGGTAGAAACTGAGTTTGACCCTCATTTGCTGTAATCTAGAGCAGTGAAAATCTTAAAACACTTGCTATTTGTGTTATTTGAACTTTCTATTATTTTTTGCTTCTAGGAAAAGTCCAAAATCTAAAGGTTTTTGTTCAGTTATGAGACCCTTGCCACTGATAAACTCACTTGGTTTTTCCAGATCACAGGAGATTTGTTTGTGTGTACGTCTGTGTGTGCATGCGTGTCTATATGTGCGCTTGTGTGCGTACATGCATGCGTAAGTGTGTGTTTGCATGTGTGTGCATGTGTGTGTGTGTGTGTGTGTGTGTGTGTGTGTGTGTGAGTGCTCAGGAGTTCACTGAAATTCCCCAGGACACAGGGACAGGAGTGTAACCCCTGCCTGACAGGCGACAGCAGTAGCAGGGCACTCGTGCAAACGTTTCTCCTCAGGCCGACCCCAGCGGCAGGAGCAGCTCAGTCACTGTAAGAACAGTGGGAAACTCACTGCATTCTCCTGACTCCGACTCTGGCGTAAACACAACACTGTCTGGCACAGAGAACTGCCCTATCTGTCATCGGCAGATTCACACAAACACAAACACACTTTGTCCGGTTGGGAATCAAACAGAAAAAAAAAGAAAAGCCCAGGGCTTGCTCGAGTTCAGTAGGGAAGGTTATAGGTCACTAATAGGGAATCTGTATTCATACTGTCTGTAGTTCAGATGATATAAGTTGATTGATTTAACTCCTTCGCGCAGATATAGACGCCGGTGTCCATAAACTCCGAAATTTAATCCCTAAATATTTCTCTATTTGAATTTCCAAATACCTTGCTTCAGTGGAATAATTTTCCGCAGTCTCCATGACACAGATACTGAGTTATAAAGCCTTAATAGGCTCATGCACAACAGGAAAAAAATGGCATTATTTATATTCTGAGCAAAGGGAATAAGATTAAAGTATCTCGTTCTGAAAGTTACAGTTGTTTAGGTATCAGGACTTCAGGGATTTTTATCCCCAAGAGGAACAGTCCCTTCACGAAAAGGCGCCCAGATATTTTTAATTCCATACTACACGAGGTTATGCAATGGTAGCGTGGCACAGCAGCCAAGAACTAGTACCTGAAGCCCCAAATTTGCATGTTTGTTCCAAGCCGGGGTGCTACCGTTGGAACCTCAGGGAGGGTCATGAACCTTGCTTTGGTTCTGCATTATATTCAGATTCTTGATTTGTTAGCATGCAAAAATGAAACTTGAGTTGGATGCATCTTTCTGCGCTGCACGTTCGCTCGTCAGCGTAATTTTTAACCAGTGAAAGGCTGTTCTGACAGGGCGTGTCGGGTGAGAAACTTTTATTTTTTTGAGAGCGAGTGTACAAGTTTCTCACACACTAATATTTCCATGTTCTATAATAGTATATACGTGACTTAATCGCAGAACTCTCCCAGCATGAGAACAGAGCTCAGCCTCGCATCTGAAAAACACGAGGGCAGCATTATCACCATTTTCCTTTTTTTTATTTTAACAAGGTGTGAACTGCTTTGTCATCGCTCCTAGCGCTATTTAAACTAGATAAGGGAGCTCTTTACAAGAAGAGGTGTGCTCCATTTGTTCCCAAATTTACATTTCTTTTCCCCCAAAAGTCAACATAAGCTTTTGGGAATCCACCTGCAATGATAAGTCCCCACACTTGGAAACAATGGCTTAGAACAGTACGGGTTATTTATTAGTGAAAGTAGACGTTATTGCGCAGTAATGTATTTTTCTGGTTTCTGTGGGAATGCTCAACAGCATGTCACCGTAAAGCCTTCGGTGTGTAAACGGAAGGGCTTCTTCCCTGACGATGCTTCGAGAGTCGCAGCTCAAAGACACTGCTTTTTCAGAGCATCATATTTGTGTTCGTGGGGACAAAAGTGTTTCCATAGTCGGTCATTGTACAGACTGCTCCGACATTTCAACATCCAGGATTGGCATAGTAAAAATGTCTTTTGAGGAACATCCTTGAAATTTCAATCATTATGAATATGGTGAATGATTTTAATATAATATAATATAATATAATAATTGATCACGATGGACACCAAACCAAGATGCACACTCACTCTTCCTGTAAGCAGTATGAATTTAACAGCAGGTAACAGCCCTCTTTATATTTATGTAACGTTAGCTGCCTCTCTTGCCCAGCCTGCATTCAAACTTTTGTTTATAGACACAACAGTTTCAGGATATGCTGTTGTGCCAGATATGTTTGATACGTTTGTTGTGACTGAGCTGACTCAAGGCTCTATAACTCAGTATTTGTGTTATGGAGACTGGGAAAAATTATCCCAGTGAAGCATGACGTTTGGAAATTCAATGACAGAATTATTTAGCAATTAAATTTCGGAATTTTACGAATGCGGGCGTATATATTTGCACAACGGGGTAAAAGGCATTCATGGTGCATAAGGTTACATGAACTCTTTCCAATAGCTCTTAAATAATATCAAAACTCGCTTTACAAGCAGATTGACTTACTATGAATCATATAAAATTATTATAAATCACACGTGGTCCCGATTGGTATTATACTCTATGTACTTTGTGAGAGCTAATTTAGCTCCTGACATTTTACAGTGTAGCTGTCCGATCAACAGATCGTCTGCAAAGATTTGGTAATTTTTCAAATCAGGGAAAATATGTATTTAGATGAGAAGACCTTGCTAAACCCCAGCCTACCTGGGACTGTAGCATCAAGAAGAGGAGACCTGTTTGAACATATGGTTAGCATGATTACTGTAACGTCTACCTATTTTCTTTTGCAGCCTGGCAGCCATCCCTGCCATTTTAATCAAGCCCTAAGTTGCTCTCCCTCACTCTCTCTCTCTCTCTCTCTCTCTTGCTCGCGCTCTCTCTCTCTCTCCCCATATCAATCCCCCCCATCTCTTAAGCACTTGTCCTCTCTCACAGTTGGAATGTACGCCCCAGGCACAGCAATCGCTTCAGCGTTAACTTCTGTAAATAAACGACAAGCGTGAGACCACACAGCGGATAACTGCTGCTTTGAGCGAAACAGCAAATAAACCTGCGCAGAACAAGGAGTGAGAATCTTCCAGGCTGAGAGCCTTTAAACACAAAAAAAATTATTAAATATGCCACAGCATGCCAGAACTTTCCATCAGCCTGCCGAAGCAGCCTTTTACATGTTTTTCTCAGGAATGTTATGTCAGAACTGAAGATGTGGGCCTGTGTACCAATACAGACATGCATAATATCTAACTCCAGCAAATACAAGTTGCCAAGACTGCAGTTCACTTTCAAACTTCTGGTATAAGGCACAAGCCACAAATTTGATGCAGCCAGTGTAGATCTAGCTTCAACAGGGACTAGACTGATTACTTTTTATCACTTTTTTTTCTACTACAATCTCTTCCCTGTCGCATGGAGACAAAAACGCTGGGAGCTCTCTTTATGGCAAAAATACTTCTCCATACATTTAACAATTAGTTGTTGTTGTAACCTTAACCCTTATATCATGGTGATCTGTTTATTGTCCTTCCGTCCATCTGTCTATCAACAATGGTAGCACCTTTCATTCTCATTGTGGGATGAAAAATCTGGGGAAGAAATGTCAGTGGGGACAAAAGGACCACGGATGAAAAATTCAAGGACGAAAAATCCAGGGACGAAAAGTCCTGTAACCCTTAAGTATACTTAGTTTTCAACACAGCAGGGATTAAGTCATGTCCAAGCCTTTCATTTTTCTCAAAAACACCTTGAAATGTTTGCTGGTTTTCTTGTCAAGTGTCTGTCCAATCAATTGCTTCGTGTTTTGATTTGGTAAATTGACCAATGAATCTCATTGGTCATTCCATATTTCCCCGGGAGGACATTTTAAGTTGTTTTGGAAAGAAATTAAAGGCACATGCCTGACAAAAACCCCTCTGTATTGAAAACTCAGCAAATGTTGCCTTCAAGAGGATTTCTTTTCCACAAAACGCCCGTGCATGATTCAACAAGGCAATGCAAAACCACATTCTGCATGCATTATACAGGCATGGCTGCATAAGCAGGGGGTGCAGGTGCTAGACTGGCCTGCCTGCAGTCCTGACTTCACTCCAGTAAAGAAAGTGTGGTGCATTTTGGGACATCAAATGCAACAATAAAGACCCTGCACTGCTGTACTGTGCTTTTTTTTATTGTGTCTGCCTGTGCGCTTTTTGCATGTTCTTATTTTTTATTTGTTTTACCTCTGTGAAGCACTCTGTGCATTCATGCTGGGAAGCGTGCTATACAAATAAAGTTTTACTTACTTTACTTACTGTACACCTTAGCCCTTTACTTTTGACTCAAGTTTTTCCTTAGGTTGGTTCAACGTCAGAACAAGCTTTTTTTCATATTGTAGGTTAAGCACATATATATTCTGTATCTGCTGGTTGCAATGCTTCACTGAAGCTACATCACACTTACGAAGAAAAATATTCAAACCCAGGATGCCATGTTTCTATGGCCATAGCATCACATCAAATGGAAAACATTGAGATAAGGTCAATTCTTTTATCTATCATTTCCTTTACTTCAGCAGGACATGTTTGGGATCATTGGAAACCTCAGAATCTCCTCTGTAATCTAAAATAGGCCTGAAGTTCCACAGGTTTGAATACAGCAGCTGCATTTGATGGACCCATATATGGATCCATAGGCTTTATGGGGTTAAATATTTGATAACAATCCAACTGTTGCTTCATTAGCTATCGAAACAAGTTATGTGGAGCAGTATTTGAGCTTCCGTGTTTGAGCAGTTGCACAGGATGGGAATGTTGTGGATAGAAAGAGAGATGCTAGCTCCTTTAGCAGAGCGGGGGTCAGGGCATGCGTGCGTTCGGATGTGTATGATTGGCTGGGGACGTTGGGAGGGGATACAGGGGTGTGTGTGTGTCTATGCATGTGTGTATCTGTCCTTGCATGTGCGTGAGTGTGTTTGTTTGCGTGTGTCTGACAGGCTGGGGGCTGGTCGGAGCTGACGCAGGTACAGACCCACGCTGCACACCTGAGAGCCCTGGAGGAGGAGCGCGATGACAGATCAGCAGGTGAGGAGCCGGTCCAGCCCGGTACAGCACCTTGCGTCTCCGCACGCGGCTCTTCGACAGCCCCTCTGAAGCAGCATTATCTCCGCACGGCAGCCTACTTCCTGCTGGCTTCAGTGTTCACACCCCATTGAAGGTTGCTGGTTCTAGGACAGTTAGTCCTTGAATTAGGCCCTTAAGTCAATAGTGGTCCTAGCAGGATTGGCCCTCGCATAATCTAATCCCCCTACTACTTGGAGAGCGCTAGGTGTGTGTGTGTGTGTTTGTGTCTCTATTTGCATGTCCCAACATTCCTCCAATTCAGATTCCTCCAGTCTTCTCCAAACTTGCCCCAAAAAAGGCTCAGGGGGTCAGACTTTGCATGTGGAGTTTTTTTATTGCTGTCTTTTATTGTTTCATGACAGTTTTAATGACAAATAAATTCACTGCTGTTTTACTTTTTTGTCCATTACTCTGTGTACCCTCAGTGCCTGTATGTAAAACACTGGCTTGTTGAATGAAAGAAAGCCCGTCTGACTGCGGGGTGACCTCTGCCTGTGACGAATGCAGGCTGCACAAATCATTGCTGCATAATTATACACTCACTGTTGAGCCCATGAAATACAGTAACTGGAGCAAATTCTATTATTTCCATTTCCTGCTGAATACAGGGAAGATGAAATGCTGCAGTTTCATGTTTGGAGAGGAGGGGAATATCTGTTCTCAGAAACATTCTCTCACACACACACACACACACACACACACACACACACACACGCAAACACACACGCACACCTTAAAAGTTCCTACCTCATTTTTAACATCTTGCCCCAATAATCGGAACATGTCCAGCCCTGTATGGTTGTTTCCGCTTTATATATTGAATTCCCACCGTTTGATTGTGGATTTAAAGTCAAATTATCACATTGTCAAACTCCAGGATACACTTATGTTCAACCCAATTTGACCGCAGGTTTACAGTGAAAGCTCAGCTGAAGACAACGCACTGTGCCTGCATGTATGATCACTAATTAACACTCACATACTCAAACTGTCATTGAAAGAAGGATTAAAAAAAACAAAGGAATTACTCAATCAATAGTTTCCTAAAAGTTTTCACATTGTTTTTTGAAATTAATAAATAATAATAAATAATAAATAAATAATAATAGTGTTTAATGGATGAAAATAAAATTAGTTGGATTATACTAATTCCGTTTGTGTCGCTCTGTAAAAAGTTAATGAACAAACATATCTAAATGGTTATTTTTGATCACAAATACTAGTCAGTCTCCCTTTTTAAACATGGGGTCAATTCCAAAAAGCTGGACATATGAGTCTGCTAGAAAACTACCCAAAGGGAATTCTGGGACAGTTATCGTTGTACTTCAGGCCCTGTTGCTGATTGGATGGGCCTCAGCCTTTAGTCAGAGTACTTATCCGGTTAACTCCATAATCCCTTTTTGTGAAATCAGGACCTTCAGCAGTGGAGTAAACTCAGTTCTCAATATTAAAAAGAATCTATCAGTGACTGGCAGGGCTGTAAAACTTCTGGCCCAAATAAAATATAATGAATAATGAATGATGAAATTATTTTAATTTAATGCAAGTGAATATTCAGTAAAGTTAATCATTCAAAAAAATACAACAGTGATAATACTAGATGCATTTCTGTCCAGAGCGCAAAATAACCAATCAATAGATCAGGTAATTTCTTTGTTTGAGAGAGGAATGTCCTCCATTCAATGACAGGTATTAACCTTGGAAAATTACATAAATCAATTTACTTTGTTTCTTAGTTCAATTCACCATTTGAGTGAACTGATTTGACAGTTGCACATAAATAAGGAGGGGGAAAAATCCCCACAGCTGTTTATTGACACTGATTTTGACATGATGCCATTTTCAGCTGACCTGAGTACAGGTGTACACCTGAAGTCTTCACCACTGCTCCTACATTACCTGTCAACACAAGTCTTCATCACCCATGTGAACTGACTCCGTATCTCTCAACAACATAATGGCCAGTGTGTTCCAATGTGAGCATTCGCTGGTCACTGCTGTGACTTCAAACGATGCTGTTGTTTTGGTCCAAGCCCATCCTTTAGTGACAATAATGTACTACAAATATCCTAATGACAGCCATTAGCCATAATCTGTTATGGCCATCCGGGCAATGACTGTCAGAGAGAGAGAGAAAAAAACAGGATTTTCGACAGTTCATGATGATTCAGCACTTTTCAATCGGCTATATGCTGTTATGGTGATAGTACTTCTCAGTTATTGCAGCTTTTAAGCTAAAAAAGGATTCATATCAAATTTAATGCAATATATTTGAAGTTTTACCCTTATAAAACAGAATTTTTCAGCAAAAAATCTGCTACAATTTGTACTTTTATTGTATCAGCACAGTGGTATTTTTGCTAACACATTGTGAATGTGTCATGGAGGGTTTGCCAATAAGACTAACGGATCAAGAGAAATGGCATGTTATGTGAGATTGACACCCCTGCACCACTGTAATGTAAGCCCTTTCAAATGAGAACCAATTGAAGTGCATTAAATAATTTTTAAAAATGTTTTTGAACTTTATAATGTGACATATTGAATACCATATTTACAATTGTGTATAAAACAAAACTACATCGCAAATCGCAAAATCGCAATCCAAACTCGGAAAAAGTTGGGACGGTAGGCAAATAAAAATGGTAAGCATCTATTTACTATGTCTTGTATTTTGTCGCAGACAGTATGAAGACAATTTATATTCATGTTTTGTCTGTACAGCTATATACCACCATTCCTGACTTTCAGGCCTGCAACATATTCCCAAAAAAAGTTGGGATTGGAGCAATTTAGGACTAGTAATGAAGTAAAAATTTAAATAATTATGAAATTTGAAACAGCTGACGGCGGTGGATGATTATTCTACCAGAAGTATTGTCTCTTTTGGTCTGGTTTGCGCCCTGTATGCTTTCCTCACCAGCTGTGTCCTATTCAGGTTTCCCTTCCCTCGCGTGTGTTTGCGTATTTATACCCCTTACTTTGAGTTTGCAAGTTGCTGGGTTGTCACTCGCTACATGCTCTTCAGCAACCAATGAGTATTTGCTTGTAAAGTTCTTCATCTTTGTAAATTATTCGTAACCTTTAATGATAGTAAAATACAGAAGTTCTCTCCTTTTCAGTTAATAGGAACGAGCTCCCAAGCCTGTCTCTCGGCCTCCAGGATTGGGACCATGATCCAGTAATCAGACCGTGGCCTGTTCTTCTGCCAAGTTTATTTGGAAAAACCTTCCAAGCCGTCTGCAGTCATCAGGATTGGTGCCGCGCTCCTGCTGAACTTCACTGTCTTGCCATCGGATAGTATGGGTTTGGTGAAATGTGCATTTCCTCTGGCCGCTGTCTCAGATAGCCACTGGCCGGGCACGAACAGGCCCTTGCACCCAAGCCTGCACCACCTGAAGTGAACTGTGTCATTCTCCTCTGGGCTCCGTCCCTCTGTCAATACCGTATCAGAATAAATGGTAACACTTTACAAGAAGAGCACATTAGTTAATGCAGTAATAAGCATTAACTACCAATTAATTAACAGTTAACTAATGCATCAGAGACCTAAATAAGCATTAGGTAACCTTAACTTACCATATATTAATACTCCTTGACATCCTTATTGTCAAGTTGAAAACATCCCTTAAATAACACCTCAAACAATCAAACTATTTAATAATGTATGAATTAATACCTTAGTTAACATGAACACCATTAGTAAATGAGAAGTAGACCCATTACTGTTAATTATCTTATAGTTAAAGCTTCTTACTGCATTAGCTAATGTTAATTAATGTACCCTTATTGAAAAGTGTTACCCAATCAATAAATCCTATAATTGGATTGTACTCTGCCTCTGTATTTGATTCCTGGTCTGGATCATTACTAATATTCAGAGTCTGCTGCTGCTCGCAGTGTTTCACTGAAGCTACGTGATACTTGTGTTGAGAGAAATGTTCAAACCCAGGATGCAATGTTTTTATGGCCACAGCATTACATCAAATGGAAAAAATCTAGATCTTGTGCATCATTTTACACACATTTCCCTGTAATTCAGCAGGACATATTTGGGATAGTTGTAAACCTTGGGATCTGCACTAGAATTTAAAATAGGAAGGTAGTTCCACAGGTTGGAATACAGCAGCTGCATTTGACAGACCCATATATGGGTCTGCAGGTTTTATGGGGTTCAGTATGTTATAGATTGTGAAGTTTTCTGACCGGAAACTTGCATTCATTGATTGTTTTCCAGTGCCACTCCGATCAAGCACCTGCATCCCCCTCCCACAGCCTGGGCGAGGAAAACGGCAGATTTATGGTACAGAACGCCGCTTTCCGCTCTTCGTCCCTTTACCGCAGCCAGGCGTCCTCAAGCCTTTGTTCCAGCCACATAGCTGTGCGTTTAGCATTTCCATTACACGCGTGTGCACGTGTATGCCTTTAGTCATCTCGCAGCCTGTATTGTAAAGTCGCCGCTTTGAAGCTTATTGTACCGTCGAATCGCTAAAGCTTTGTGTAACAGAGAGGAAGAAGGAAAAAGGATTTATCATCGAATGACAATAGGTTTCCATAAAATGAGTCCCGCAGGCTCATGCCGGGACAGAGCGATCTGTGCCAATTGATCGCGTAATGACGGGAACTGGCCACCGGCGGGGAACGGGGTCAGCGAGAGGCGCGGCTAATCACTGCCGTGGCTCCTGTCGTCTGAAGAATCTGGTTGGAGAGAAGAAATCATGCGCCCTAAAATGGTTTTTAAATGGATGGTGCCACCTTCATTCTTCCATTTTAAAAGCGAGTTTCTCTCGTTTGGCACGTGACTGAAAACCAGCTGCTGGAGTCACTGCGAACTCCAGGCTACTTACTGGCCGCCCGTGGGAGGATAAAAGTGCAGATTTTCCCTGGGCCGTAATGTCAGGGAGTGGGGATGGAAGAGGATAAAAGGCGAGGGTCAAAGTTCACAGATAGACGGTGCCACGCAGTCCGGGCAGATTTAATACGGCACTTTTTTATGTAGATAGAGATGTGGGTGCTGATTCTAATCTGATGGGTCCCGAAGAACAGAACTGCTATGAATAGCACAAATTTAATTCATCTGCATTTCAGCGTTTGAAGTAACTTAAAAGTTTTTTTGATTAACTGCACGCCAGGTAGGCAAACATTCAGGCTTCCCTATCTTCGTCAATACAGAGTAGACAAAAAACTTACAGAGTTTTTCCTTCGCTCATCAAATCTGCAGAACAAAACTCAGTCAGTCAACTCAGTCACACAATATTATATTGTGTGTAACCTCGTTTTCATGAAGTGATACCCAAGCGATTCTGGGTAATTTCCTGTTCTCAACGTGGAGGACAGACGGACAAACAGACAGACAAAACTGTAAACCTAGACTCGAACTACCATACAGGTCGCCTTGGTAATTAAAGGCAAAAATGCAGAGGTCTTTTGACTTGATTTGCAAACAGAGTGAGAAAATTTCACTGGCTAAACAAACACTAACTTTGAGCGATTAGCCAATAGAAAAAAGGAACTCATTGCTGAACTCAAACACTTTTTGACAAACTTGCCATGGGAAACGTTTCTCCCATAATGGTGCTGTGCTCTAATAACGGGTCACAGGTGGGAACCTCACCAGACCTAACAGTGCCGTGTGACTGTATCGTCCAATAGGATTTGGCTCTGCAGTTGGAGGCTGTGTCCTTCGCTAAAGACACAGGGCTGCTATCTACACTGCACGTCTTCAATTTAAAAATTTTATACTGTATCTCAAAAGAAAAGAAAAAAGACATCCCAAGTGATATATTTTATAAGGATATCTATCATGATGGCCTATAAGTCATTTTCATACGAAATTGGATAATGGGCGCATGGTAAACAAAACCCTTTCTGTGATTGGTTAATATAGATGGTGCTGTGTGTGTGTGTGTGTGTGTGTGTGTTGGGGGTGGGGGGTGCCTTGTTTGCATGTGTGTGAATGTTCGTGGGCCTGTGTGTATGTATGAGTGTGCATGTATGCTTGTGCGTGTGTTTCTTTGTTTGAATGTGCATTCATGTTTGAGCGTGTGTATGTGTGCACGCATGTTTGTGTGCGTTTGTTTAAATGTGTGTGCATGTGTGGGTGTGTGATGTGAGTGTTTGGTGTTTGTTTGCATGTGTCTATGATTAGTTGCATGTGTGCAGGTATGTTTGCGTGTGTGCATGTGTGAGTGTGTGTGTGTGTATGTTTGTTAGCGTGTGTGTGAGTGTGTATGTCTGTATGTGCGTGCGTGAATCTTTGTCTGTATGTTTGTGTATATTTGGTTGTGTGTGACTGTGTGTGTGCGCGTGTGTGCATGTGTGTTTGTATGTGTGCGTGCGTGCGTGTGTGTGTGTGTGTGTGTGTGTGTGTGTGTGTGTGTGTGTGTGCATGCGCGCGTGTGTGTGTGTGAGGCTGAGAGTACGGGCAAAGAGCACAGGCAGGATGTCTTTTATCCTAGTCAGTCTTGGATCAAAGCAGTCGGCAGTTGACTGAAATTGACCCCAATTTACACCACGCGCTCCTTACTGCTCCAGATCCAGCTCTCTGGCAGGACAGACGACCCGTCCACCTCCTTCCGGGCTCCAGCGTTTCCACGGCAGCGGCCAGTCAATTCACTGACACCCCTGACCTGCGTAACCAAAGAAGAAGAAGAAGAGGAAAAAAGAAGTTATTTGTTTGCACTTGTTTAACAAGGCAGGCAGCTTCGCTGACATATGTCATTAGGTGAGGGCACATGTCATGGATGTTTCTAGAAAAAGAGCTACTGAGTTCAGCTGACTCCTCGCTTCCTGTACGGCCTCCAGACTGTGCAAAGATGGCAGTGTTTTTTAAGAGCACGGTCTCCATAGTTCGCCCCACTTCAAAGGCCAGCGATTGTTTTGCTTCCTTTCTGACTACTGAGCAGCAGTATTTTCAGTACAAACATTTTCTACTTGTGTGCCCTCTCCACCCACTCATTCACCCCCCCACTCACCCCGCCCACCGTCAGCACGGCGAGGATGGATGAAAGAAGAAAGATCAGACCGCCATTAACATCAAACATCGCTCAAAACTCAGACTTACTCTGATGAGTTCTGCAATAATAACATGTACTGCTATTTAAAATGAGATTTTGTGTATTTTGGGACCCAAAAGCTGCAATACCTGATGTAATGACACAACCTGCAGCATTCAACTAACTAATATAATAATAATAATAATAATAATAATACATGTACACACACACACACACACACACACACACACACTCGCATTTGAGAACACATCAAGTAAAAATTGACATTTCATGACACTTTGTGATTTTGAGATAAAGGCTGTGGAAGCTGAGCACGTTTTATGATTGTGGCTTACTTCTTACATGATTCCGTTGAAACTAATAGGTGAATCACTATAATGACATCAAATACTTTATAGATACGTTGTACATTAAACAAACGATAGCAAAAAGTCATATTAGTCCAAGGGTCGCAAAGTGTCACATATACATGTACACATAGTACGCACGCATGCAGAAAACACACACACACACACACACACACACACACACACACGCATAAGTTTGCGTAACATTTGCTTTGTGACTGCAGATTTTGGGTCCACAGCAGTCCTGCAGTGTGGCTCGGTGAGAGTGAGCTTTTTTTTTTGTTTGTTTGTTTTTTCAATAACTTTCAGCCTATACCCGATCCATTCCCCCCTCCCCCCACAAGAGAACACGGTTACCTTTCGCCAGCCACGGCCTTCCTGAGCTTCATACTGTGTTCTGTCGCGCCCCCTACTGGCCAATATGGTAATAACCCATCTCAGTCGCCACCTCACTCCCCGACCTGCTCTCAGTACACAGGTTTTGGCTTTGAACCCAAACACCCTGACGGAACTTCATTTGTATTCGCTTGTTTGACTTTAGCGGCGGTACAACTGATGGTAAAATGGGAAGAGTCACACAGGGGGTCGACTGTCTAGTGGAAGTGTACCCACCTGAGTGCCAGTGCACAGTTGGACTGCCAGCCTGATATTTCTTTAGCTGAGAATTGCCTCGGTACAAAGAACACATAAATGACATTTGTATGCACACACACACACACACATGCATGTACAGATACAGACATTCATGAGCACATACACGCACAAGAAGACATTCGCATATGTACACACTGGCATTCAGTGTCAGGAAGACCTTAGGTACTTTCTACGACTGTAAGAATCTGGGCGAATCCATTCCTTCTTTTGTTAAAATGCAGTGATTTGTTTCAGGAAATTCTCCCTGGCTCAGAGACCGAGTGATCCTGGTTCACGGGCAGCCTGTAGCTTAGGAGGTGAGATCTTTGCCTGAAACTGGGAAGATTAGCAGCTTATGCTCCTGTTTGGCCACTATAAGATCAGTGCAGCTGTTTGGCCCTTGAGTGAGGCCCTTAACACCTTATTGTTCCAGGCTAGATTGGTCCATGCTTAGTCTAATCAACTGCAGGCTACTCCAGTTAAAAGCATCGGCTTAAGAACTGTAATATCAGCTTGTTAGCCTGGCATGTGCTGCGCTGTACAGGACTTCTTTAAATGGGTAGATGGTTGAACGACATTGATGTTTACAGGGGCATTAAACAGAACTAAACAGTAAACTGCACTGTACAGGATAGGGCGGAAAGATCGGGTTTAACTTTGTTAGTTCCCCACAGAGCAATTGTCCAAATGGCTCAGCAGATTTAACGATGGAAAACCTCGTTTGAAGGAGGATGGACATTGGTGGACCAATCAGTGTTTAGGCCTGAACGTCCTTTCATACAGTCCTGCTAATCTAGGCCTCTCTCTCTCTCTCTCTCTCTCTCTCTCTCTCTCTCTATCTCCCTCTTTGTTTCTCCTGTTCTCTCTCGCTCATCTAGTGGACTCAATCCCAGCTTTGCAATTCATCAAGTTTACAATCACACTGATTCCACTTTTTCCAGTAACCTGCATGTCTTTTAGAGGTATTGGCCGTGTTTCCCAGTTAAGAGCTTTCTTAAGGAGTTAAGAAGACTCCAAAGAAGAGTTCAGCTAAAAGGGAGCCATCTTAGGCTAAGAAGGAATCTGGGAAACGCATTTGCTTCTCACTGGAGCCTTAAGAAGGATCTAAAGAAGCTCTTAGCGCTAAGATCTTCTTAAATGAATCTGGGAAACGTGGCCATTGTCTCCTTTATTGTTTTGTTGTCTTGTGCGCCTCCCCTTATCCAGGTGACATCATTGTTTGCCCCGTTCCCTTGTGTTCCTGTGCTGTATATATGTCTTATTTCTGAGTATGAGAGTTGCTGGATTGCCTCTGCTATATGCCCTTAGGCAACCAGTTCGTTTATGTCTTCTAGTTTTGAATTGTACTCCTGTCTTCGGAAATCATCGTAACTTTTATGATTGTGAAATATGCGAGGACTCTTTGGAGCTTTATTAATCGAAACAAACTCACAAGCCGTATTGTAGGTTCCCAGGATTGGAATGGTGTTCCTGTAAATCTGACTCTCCAGTTTGCTTGCCTGCCCAGTTAATTAGGAACACCTCCCAAATCTTCATCGGCCTTTAGGATAAGGACTGCGTTCCTCATAAACCCTTCAGACCAGCTGTCAGACAGTCCAGCTTTGGCGAAGGTGAACACCATCAGGCCTCTGCCCCGCGACGCCACTGGCTGGCCGTGGACACGCCCACCATCCTCATCACTCTATACCACCTAAGCTGGACTGTGCTCATCCTGTTCTAGGCTTTGGCCCTTCCCCTGTGGTTATCAACAGATATCTTCAATGGATTGTACCCTGAATCTGCATCCGATGTCTTGTCTGGATCGTAACAAGGCAAGAGTTTAATCCGAACAACCTATTGGTTGTGTAAAAAGAGACAAAGAGTGACTGTGGACACATGAAAGGCAATAATTGCTGGGTTTGCTTTGGGGTCAGATGGGATAACGGGCTGACACTGAGCACAGTACATCCCTCTGAAGACCTGTGGACCCCCTCTTCCCATCCTCTGAATTAATGGTGAGGCATGAAACTCTCCGCCTGGGAATCCCAACTGATTTTACAATCAGCAGATTATTGTTTTAACCCAGGTTTTTAAAACCTCCATGTAGTTTCATGAAAACCCCCTTAAGTTACCCTACAGAATCCCAGCCTTCACGCAGTAGCCCTGCTTCAGACTGTAGAGAGACGAAGGGTAGGCCTGGCTAATGGAGGGAAAATATTTCTGCATTTTTGTGTGAGCCGCTGTACACCTCTGCTTTCACATACCCCTCTGATACACCTGTGTGGTCCTGCCAGGTATCCAGGATCTTAATCGCTGTGTTTCCTGCTGCTTCATCAAGGTCGTACCCCAATTGTCCCCAGACACGAAAGGTATCTGAAATCCATTACAAATATGAAGGCTTCGGCAAACATAGAACAATATCCAACCGCAATCTCATATTAACAAGCATATTGTTCATTGCCAGGATTTTAAGAGCCATTTACAGGAAATCAAAGTTTGGGAAATGCACTGTATATCTGCATACACACATTTCATGCACAGACCTGAACAGGGTACAATTTTTTGGCCCATAAATACATTGAAAACTTTGATATCACTTATATTCTTTTCAATAAAAGTGCTTGGAAAAAAACAGTGTATTACATGGAACAAACATCAAAAGACATTTTAATATGCATTCTAAATGTTAAATTACCAAGTTATCCAGTTCAGTGATTTTTCCTCAGAGTACCTGCAGAGTTTGGATTTATGTAAGGAGTATTTGTCTTGTTGTAACACTAAATTTCTTTCATTCAATCTATAAGTAAATCACCAGTGATTCCAAAATTTTGAGTGATAGTGCACATATGTAAGGATGGTAGGGCATTATAGGTTCTATGTCCTGCATGTTGGAATGAAGGCAGATCCCTGAAAATATACTCAGTCTAAATGCCTCTCTATCTCTCTGTCTTTATGTCTATTTCCCTCTCATCTAATGGCCATTATGAGGGTACTTACTGGCCTCTTGCCTGCGTGTCCTCACTGTAGACCACCTCCATCTCCGTCCTCATCACCAGTGTAACCAGTTAGGCAGCTGTCCCAGCACTCATGCTGAATGGGGGTCTGTTTTCACCCACGTCCCCCTCATTCCCACTTTATCCATCCTAGGATTTTCCGAAAACCTTGACGAGGTTTAGGTTTCCCCGTGGTTAATGTACGAAAGCCTGCTAGGCATGGAGAGGAAAAACAAATGAAAGTATCGGGGGTTTATTTGAATCTCTCAATCCAACATTAACGCTGGTAATAGGAGGTAATGATTAGATACACATGGGCTCTCTGCTTCGCTTCGTTTTTTCGAACTGGAATTTTTCACTTTATATTTTTGTAGGTGGTCAGTTAGCATCCTGACAAGACCCCAAGGTCTCATTAAATCTACCTTAGCAGTGTATACGCAATATGTACATTGGTAGTGGGCCATGGCGGGTGCATATCAAACGGAACTTGCCGTTTCCAGAAAAGACACTTATCAAGTCCGTTTAATGAATGGGAGAAATAAGATGTCACATCTGTTAACATTAGCGCAGCCTGCTAGACCCGTTAGCCTGAGATTTGATCCAGAAACGTCAACAATTTTCCGCAGAATTCAACCAGAACTAAAGTGAAAAATGCACTCAGGAGGCCGTTTTCGATAATCGAAAATGAGCATGTGTAAAAAAGGAGGCCATTGAGAAACATTTCCGTTGAGTGAAAATGCAGAAGGTTATGCAAACTAACACCTGACGCCATTTGTTTGCAGTTTAAATGCCATTATGCTATAATGGTCAGCAGATCAGAATACTACTCACTGCCTTAAATCTGGTGTGCTGGGGACATTTGACTCCAGATGATATGGAAAGACAATTTAAGACCTCCAACTTTTATGAGGATCAGATTTCAATTCACTCAGGCCCACCAAATACTGCTGAGTTCTTAACACTGTGTCTGGGTACGTCATTAAAGACAGGCAGTGATGAAACTGAGGTCACAAATGTGTTGCAAACCTATAAAATGCAAATGTCCAATCAAGCGGAAGGCTTAGACCCTATGCTTGGGGCAAAGAGCACCGTGTATTGTTTCACAGAATTAACACTTTCATTGACATCCATCCATAGCTTTTTTGAGATATCTTTTGAGATAGCCTGTTAACTGATGAATGAACAAACAAATGAAATTGCTCATGAACTTGGTGAAAACTCAATAACACAAAACAAGACTGGACATTTTTGCGCTCGTCCCTTGGCTTTATCATGTTTTTGAAGCAAGATATTAGTCAAAATGAGCTTTACACCTTTTTGGCGACCTTGACCTTCCAACAGTGAATTAACTCGAGACATTACCTATCTGCACCAACTGTGAAAATATAAAACTGATCTGACCAAGTTTGTGAGTGCTATTGAGCAAACTCACACACAGACAAAACAACAAACAGACTGATCAACATACTTAAGAGTTTTCGCAAGTACCAAACACCAATGAAAACATATAACCTCCTATCAGTGGTAAAATAACTCTGAGAAGGTTTAACTCAAAAAAAAGCATAACAATATCTACAGTTGCTTTGAATCTGTTCTTCTGAGCAAATCATATTCGCCCTTATTAAGTGTAGCTATATTAAATCACCACAGACAATTTTTGAAAAGGAGGGAATCAGTGGTCTAGAAGCTACACGCTAACAGGTGGTGGGCATTCAGAAAGAATATGGACACAGAATGAGGGAGATAATGAGCCATGTATACTCAACAAAGTTGAGGACCACTGAGTTCATTATCTATGCTCTCTTGTTCTGAGCCTCCCAAGACACTGTCAAGCTGTGGCGAGAGCACGTGGTCATCGGGCAAGACATTGAAATGACTTTGGACATTGTTTGACGTTTTGATTTTATGGTCTGGACTTGGTGTGATTCTGGTCCTCCGTTTCAATACCCTGTTTTGGGGTAATAAAGTTACCTGATCAAATGTTCTAATGCATTTTGTGTCTTGGATTAAAACCAATGACGTAAGCAACACCTGGGATTGATATTCAGTTTTTACATTTCACGTGCAAGGGTCAGAATCAAGCGTCGTTTAACTTATTTTGTTGATTATATATCATTCACGGATTTCAATTAGGTGAAGGACTCTTTTGCCTGGTGTCATTGCAAAAGCAGTCACTGATCTGCATTAACCTTCTTCCGAAAGAGCTCTGAGCTGGCATTGCAAGTGCCCCAGGCCATTGCCACTACGAAAGACAAAGCACAGTGGAGGTAATGAGAGAATGTCAGTGATTAATAACACACTGCCCTGACAGCCCTCCCTGTGACAGGCCAGTTGGATCCGAAAGAAAGCGAGTTCATCAGGAAGGAAAAAGTCCGCCTCTTATCGAGATAGCCCACTTCGAACCTCTGCTAGGGGCACGGACAGGATTCTCAAGCTCGATATTTACAGTGACTACTTCCCCTCTCTGGCAGGTGGCCCATGGGAAAAAAAACATAAAGACAAACACGGAACAATGGGCTCTGGGTAACGGGGTGCCACGGTGACAATAGGGCCACGACTCCCACAGTTCCTGCTCTCCATTGCATTAATGACGCTCGTGTGTCCAGAACACAGGACTGACCTGTTGGGACCAGGAAAGCACAGTTGCTCGAGTGACAGTGACATGATTTTGAACTGCTGTCATCCTTCATGGTTGATTTTATATGCATGCAAAAACCTCCAAATACAATTTCTTAAGAAACACCCTTGAGTGCAAAATATCCACATCCATACTGAGTGACCCTGCAGTACTATAAAACTCTAATGCTGTCCACGCGCTTACGAACCTCACTTTATACGTAACTGTTATACGTAACTGCCACAAGAAGTACATATGCTGTCTATGACCCCTGGAACCTGTTTGCAGCCTGGGTCACGTCCGGAAAACCAAGTGATGCAGGAGTTTCAATCCACATTCGGGGTTATTGTACAGTAATTGCAAGCCTGCTCCATTGCTATTATGTGTTCTGTCAGAGAGGCTGCACATCTGTGCGCATAACCCCGCATGAGAGGTACACAGGCGGCTTCAGCTGATGGGCCACCGCGTCTCACAGCTGCACAGTCGATGTACAGCGTTGGTTGACTGCACATTTTTCACTGGCATATCTCAAGTACACAGTTGAAGAGAAGAGTCGATTTGGCTGTTGTACCTATTAAGTAGGAGAGACTGAACATAATCTCTCTAATGACCAAAAATTGTGCAAAAAACTGGCAGTCATCGATTTATAAAAGGCACAGGCTGTGATGCGCTGTAAAAGGGCCCCGTTTCCACCACAGAACTTTCCTCCCTGAAGGGTCGGGCTTTGCCAGTATCCGGGTTGTTGTGTTAGCGAGAGCACAGCGGTCTCCCAACAGAAGTCGGTCGATTTGGGAAGTGGTAATGAAACCAAATGGTGTGTGAAATGTTCGCGGCGGCTCTGGGCTTGATCGCCATGGAGCGAGGGTGGGGGTGAGAGAGAGGACAAGGGGGGGGGGGGGTTGGCGGGAGTGGGGGTAAACCAGGTCATCGTGAGAACGATGTAAATGCGTGGATATTTCAGGGTCACAATGCTAAGGAGAGAGACAGACAGACTGTCCTGTGGGCTGCGACCGACCGACCGCACTTTAATGTCATGGTTTAACGCGGGGAGGCAGCCAGTGTGCGTATAAAATCGGACTAATTCTGTCCCGAGGCCACAGTATTTCTGAACAGTACATTCAATTCTCGGGAGGAATTACACTAAACGTCATGCTTATGTTAACAAACAGCCCTTGCAGTAATTTGGCATTAACTACAGTCAAGCGCTAAGCAACGCTGGATTTGATGGAGAGATAGGACTGCAGCCTATCTGGACCCAGTCCATCTGATTTGCCCCACATAATTGTGAAGTAGAGCTTCCCTGGAGATTCGTTTTTGCCCTTATCAAAGAAATGTCTGCCCTGGACAATTTCATGGAATAAATATATTTCCCTCAGTTTAGCCTGGGTGGTCCCTGGCTTAGACCCAACTGATGCTGTGGAGCTCCCAGAACAATTCGAAACGCGAAAAGGTAATGAAGGGCTAACTCCCTGCTGAGCTAGCAATCCCACAACATTTTTGTTACCCTGTTAAAACGCCTTAATTTCATGAGAACATAGTCTGTGGGCTCGGCTGCTGAGAGAAGAAATTGATTTCCTGATAACGTTTTGGTGGAGATTTGAGTTTTAGTAAGAAGTATAATTTTTCAGTTCTGCATTAACTTGATAATGTAACATAAGATTATTTTTGATCATGCATTTGTCATAACAATACTACTACTACTACTACTACTACTACTAATAATAATAATAATAATAATAAACCAGCCATGATTCAGAAAACTGTTCCTATAGGGTCAGCAAGAATTTGCCGTAGAGTCCTATGTGTCTGAGTCCTATGTGTCACCTGACACTAAGACAAAAAGCCAGTAATTAACATCCTTTAACTGTGAAAATGCAGATAATAATAATAATAATAATAATAATAATAATAATAATAATTGAATATCTCTCAAATATACTCAAATAAAATTTAAGAAAGTTAAGTAATAAAGTAACGGTAAAAAAGTGAGCGGGAATGAGAATTTTAATGCTGTTATTTCTTTTCTTCATGAGAATTTGTGGATTTAATAAGCCGAATAACTCGCTTCCCATCCCCCTCCCTCCCCTTTTTGGCTTCAAATATAAAGTCATCTGATGAATGTTGTGGCAATCAGGGTCCCAGACGTCTCCATAATGCCAGGATGTTTACTCTGTTTGTACAGCAAGGAAAAGCCGTGTGAAACAGAAAAATTAAGGGAGAACTACAACAAGTTAGTTTACATCATCTTCCCTCGGAGAGGTTAGAAGGGCCACATCACAAAGCAGAAATTCCTCTTTGGTGGCTGTACTGAGAACAAGTCACAGATGACACATATATAAAAATAAAATGATTATTTTACGATTTCAAACACAGACATTTCTAACACAAACATTATGATGACAAACCAGTCCTTTGAATCGTTCCTCATGAAATGGTTAAAATTTACATAGCAGCCATCAATCTACTGTGAAGCTTCACATGGACTTCTGCAATGCAACATGTTTCACTCTTTATTGTTGTGCCATTCTTTTTTCAAATTCTCTTTAAAAATGTATGAGGAGGAACAGCTTAAGGGGTCTTCAGGGTAAAAATTTCAATTTTTTTTCATGAAAATGGCAATATTTTTTATTTTCACATAAAATAAATAAAATAAATGAAGGAATGCAGTGAGATGCCAGTAAACACCAAGAATCTATGTTTTTCCTCTGCCTCAATTGTTACTTGTGACTTTAAATGCAAATTACCGAAAATCACAATTTTGACTGATTTTCAACCATGTGGCATTCATAAAATCATTATTATTCATCTGACTGACTTGAAATTTGGATTAAAGTTGTATCTGTTGGAGATCTATGAAATGACATAGGAATTTCCAGATAGGTGCACCGCTAGGGGGTTAATTTTGAAAATGAAGCAAGTTGATGATAGCGATTTTCGTTATGGTTACATAACAGAGCTCATTAAATATTCATAAATCTTCCAAACAAAAAAAATCTCATGTCATCTCATAGAACTACCTTTCATATGATACTAATTTGAGTAAAATCGGACCATGGGTTATTGAAATATCAGTGCCACAAAATATTTTCAGATTTTGTCATTAAAGTGCCGCTTCCATGGCAACCATGTAAATTTTTATCAAAATAGTACATTTTATGAGGTTAAAATCATGTTGAGTATGTTTATTTCTTAGTTTTTACATTATTATGGTTATTTCTACAGTTTACCCTGAAGACCCCTTAAGCCAGATTTAATGCTTTTTACAGGCATTTACAGACATTTAAAAATATTCCTTACATATTTTTCTGTCAAATGATAAACAATAGTATGATGTCCATCAATTATTTGGCATACAAAGTGCCAAAAAATACAATTGAAAAAAAAAAAAATTCAAAATCAGTGTCTCTTTCCAGAAATCATGTCAGAGTTAAACCAGATAATCCACACACCATGTTGCGAGCAGTTTAATATAGGAATTATTTTCCTTCTATTGGACTACACCTGCCAATCACAGGTTTTGGATAATAAAATATTGCATAATAGGATTCTTTGCCCAGTTGAAAAAAAAAACAAAAAAACAACAACAACAGAAACCATTACAGGAATCCTATTGGTTTTGATGGGAACTGGAATGGTTTTAACAGGTATGGCAATGACAGTGGGAAATTTTTATGGAAACTAATATGAACTAATATCAAATCCAAATCCTGAACACAGTACATGATGAGAAACATTATAATGATCGTAGTGGTAAAAGTTAATGGTTTATAGGGTAAGTAGTGGAAAACATTAAGATTTGTTCGTAATGGTGCTATTGTTTTGTTCAGCAGGGACAGCTTTTCAATTTTTCTGTTCATGCAATATTTCAGGTGGTATGCTTCGGATTATGACCAGTTCCTTCGCTTCTCCATAAACTTCTCTTCCCATCATTCGGGTACAAGTTGATCTTTTTTCTTGTCAGTCCAAAACATGTTGTTTTGGAGCCAAACAAGCTTTAGATTTTTTATTTGGCAAACTTCCTGTTCTTAAGGTTTATCGATCTTGTGGAAGCCCATCTGAGTTTACTCTGGTTAACTCTCTCTGGACTGTTGTCTGTGCCTCCAGTATGCCAAACATTAGGAGGATGTTCTTAATCAGGTCAGCGGTTGTGCAGGTTTATCTTAATCAGGGAAAGAATTCTCCTGTCATCCACCACAGGTGTTCTTCATGGTCTTCTGAGCCTTTCAGATGTTCCTGAGCTTACCAGAGCATTCATTCCTTTCATGAATTTATGACTGGCTGATTTGACCACACCTAATGTTTGCTATTTTTTTTCTGATGGGTTTCTTTCGGTTTTTCAACCTACTGATAACTTGCAATGTCAAAATATTTAGGGACCTTTCGTAACCTCATCCGTGGCTATGCGTCCTCAGCGAGAACAGTCAATATACGTGCCTAATATTTAGGGTACATACATTTGACGTCGGTAGCTTCATACAAGCTTGTGGGACAGTGTGGGTCAGATGTCTGTTCGCACTGCCTCCGTGCAGATATGGGTTCTGTTTTGCGTCGCAATGCGACCCTGTGCCAACGGTCAAAGTGAAGCTCCTGAACTGGCCAGACTGAAACAAACTTGGCCCAGCCAAGAGCGGAGAGTTCATCTTTTGAAATAAAGAAATAAATTCACATCAATTATCCCAGTCTTCGTATTTATTACTGTACCAGTTTTGCTGCCATGCTCAGTCAGTAACGATTTAATTTATTTTCCCGAAGAAAACGTACAAGACTGGTTATGAACCACGCATTTTCTTTTTTTGCGATGTAAAACTTTCTGATTCGGTTTCCTTCGCAGTTCGCAGCACCAGAGTAGGACATGAGTGGGAGGAGTTGAACAGTGACGTATGCAGGAAACTGTAACCCGGAAGTTGATGTTAACAGCAACATTCGAGGTCAGCCAGAGACTCTTCCTTCAGTTTGCTGCTGTAAGTGATTTTTTTCCACATATATATATTTTTTACATTATCCCTCATGGAATTTCATAATCCGCGTCCGATAATTTATTTCTCATTCATCTTTAACAGTAGCAAATAGCACTGACCTTGCATTGTGCTGCCAGAGCTGTTTGATTCGCTGCGAAACCAAAGCTTACCAATGTGTTGACATGTAGCTCGCTAACGACAGGCAAACTTACTCTTTTAATCTTTACCAGCTCGCTTGCTCAGTCGTGTTTGATTTGCGCTGATGTACGGAGATGGTAAAGTTAATTTATGGCATTGCTGGATGTAGACTTAAAAGGCAATCAGAGTAAAGCTGCTTTCACACCGGGACGCGAGACGAATTTTTCGCACGACAGATTACATTCAAAGTCAATGCAAAGACGCGAACACATTCGCGTCTTCGCATTGACTTTGAATGTAATCTGTCGTGCGAAAATTCGTTTCGCGTCCCATGAAAGCGGCTTAATGCCTCATGTTACCCTGCTCGCTCTTCCGCTAAGTTGTCAGGTCAGCAGAATTTTCATCCGCCTATCCGAAGGAAACTGACCCACCCTTTGCGTTTTTGGTGGCTAGAAATGAATGCGATGACACTGTTTATCGAAGCAGTTGTTCAACAGCTGATATGATGGTTAGCTTTTCTTATTTGGTAACGATAAGAGAGTTAACCTGTTAACACAGCGGATGATGGCTATCGATCACAATTAGCTATATTTTTCTTCGAATATTTGCAAGCTAATGACCCGACATGGTCGAATACGAAAACAACCCGTAAGCACTTTCCTTTATTACTGCTCAGCTTTCCTGTGCCAGTAAGTTAGTTTTTGATCATTAAGCAGTGTTCTCGGTGGCTGAAAGTCCGGGGTGAGCGTTGAGGAATGACTTTTAACGCTCTTGTCCCCTCCGTCCTCAGCTGGCCAGCGCTGTGGAAATGAACGTCCATATCGGACAATATGCGCCTTTTAAATTTACTGTAATCGTTTTCCAGCTCTTTTTTCCATGTGTTTCAGCCCAAGTATTCTCATTAACGAGAGCAATTATTCCCTTGTGTCCACGTTTGAGCGCAGTATCGAGCTTTGATGGGGAGACGTGATTTTCAAACGGGAATTTACATATTTAATAGACTCTTAATAACTCTCTAGTCTGCTAGTATTATCATGAGCAGACGTTGCTATATTTACATTAATCTGTGAATGCATATGTTGTTAATTCGTTAACTTTAGCCTTATACAAGTCACCTTGGATGATAACGTAATGCTAATAAAGCAATTATTAGATGCTTAATTGAAGGGGATGCAAAATAAATGCTATTACATTCTGTTCCATTTGGATTTAAGTAGGCAGGTATAGCTGAGATTGGCATGTTGGGTTGTTGTGTTGCGGTTCCCCATTCAGACATGTTTTCGTATTTTCGAGGTCCCCTTATCTTCAAATAATTGGTGAGAGGCAGAATCCTCAGGAAATTATCAGACTTCACTCCAGCTCATGACCTAAAGCCCAGAGTCGTCCTTGCATGCGACGAACACTACTCAATCATTCTAAATGGCCTTTTTATATATCAGAAAATTTTCTTCAAATCACATTACATTGGTTATCTCTTATCTCTCTCCCTTATCCTGGTGGTTGGCATGTTCTCTATGGGATTTTCTGGAAAATATTGGTTGCGCATGGAGGTATTGTCCTCATAAAAAAGAAACAAAAATGGGTCATTCCATGCCAAATAAACCAGAATGAGAAAATCTTCCCAGGTCACAATCTCAAAAAAATTTGAAAAAAATCATAGATGTGGTACTACCTGAGAGATGAATGTGTGCTAAATTTTAGGTCAATCTAAGCAATAGTTTCAGATATACAGCTTCCTAAATATTTCAGTTATTTTTTCATTTTTCGAAATTTTTACTTTCGTCCATGTTCAAAGGAGCGTATGCAGCATTCTGTTAAAGCTGCAGACTTGAGATTTTTTAAACAAGGGCAACCTTTGGTGAATTTTCCATTTCTGCCATGATAATGGGCCTATCTTTTATCCCTGATTGTCCAGAGAGCTCCAAATATGGAATAAACCAAATTTTTGAAATTATGCCCAAACTTTGCAGCCCTGCTGCAGGAGAGTGCCGTACAATTCAGAGCTGAAATCATTTCTATAGTTTTGCCTAATATATTTTAACACTTCCATGGTGTTAAAAGCATGTAAATAATAATACCGCAACCATAGTGCGCATTCAAAATAACATACTTTTTAGATTTTTTGAAAAAAAGACCTTTATTCAATCTACCAAAACCACAGGATGACAGTTAATGACAGTCTTGAGACTTTTACAATATGTTCTTATACATGTGAAGATTATTTGCTGCAAATTTCACTCTAAGTATCAAACTGGTTCTATTTTTAAAAATGCAACAAACATTTGCCAATTCTAAGGAAAAACGCAGGTATAAAATATACAAAAAACATGCATAAAGTTGTGACATTTGTACATTTGCATCAAATTTATAGATTTTTTTTGTACTTGTACTCTGTGTTCTCTGTTTGCGTTAGAAATATGGAGTCTAAGGTCTATCATGCTGGTAGCATAAATTTATATCATTATCATTAAATGACTAAAGCTCTTTCAACATCACTTAAGTTATATATGTATATCCAGTTTGCTAATTGATACAAACATATGTATACATTTTACACAATTTTCTCTTCACAGGGACTAATTAAGTATGCAGCATGTTTTATACTTCACTGAACATTCAAAAATTCTGGAAACAGAGAAAAAAAACCTTATTCAGATCCTCTGGACTTAAAGTGTGGTGACGGGCACCTCTAGCTTGAACATTCGGTGCATCAACCACACAAATGATATGTTGTCGGGGAACAGCATTCATCTTTCCTTGACATTAGAGGCCAGGAAAAGACATTGCTGCTGGATCTTTTCATAAAATTTACTAGCACCTCATAATGTTCATCTGATCTGTCCTTAATGTTTCCAACGTACAAATTGGCATCATACATACAGGCAATGTACCTGCCAGGCTGGCAGTCTTGCCACACATTGTCAGTTTCTCTGACCTCCCCAACGCAAACCGTTACCAGCATGATAGACTTTACTCTCGACTCTATATTTCTAATGCAAACTGAGAACACAGAGTACTTGTAGAAAAAAAAATTATAAATTTAATGCAAATATACGAATTTTACAACATTATGCATATTTTTTGTATATTTTATACATGCGTTTTTCCTTAGAATTGGCAAATGTTTGTTGCTTTTTTAAAAATATAACCAGTTTGATACTTCAAGTGAAATTAGCAACTAATAATCTTCACATGGATAAGAACATATTGTAAAAATCTAGACTTTCGTTAACTGTCATCCTGTGGTTTTGGTAGATTGAATAAAGGTCTTTTTCCAAAAAATCAAAAAAGTATGTTATTTTGAATGCACACCATGGGTGAGGTGTTATTATTTACATGCTTTTAACACCATGGAAGTGTTAAAGTATTTTAGGCAAAACTATAGAAATGATTTCAGCTCTCAATTGTAAGGCACTCTCCTGCAGCAGGGCTGCAAAGTTTGGAAGCAATTTTGGAATTATAATTTTTTTTTTTTTTTTTTTTTTTTTCCATTTTTGGAGTTCTCTGGACAATCAGGGATAGAAATAGGCCCATATTCATGGCAGGAATGGAAAATTCATCAGAAGTTGCCCTTGTATTAAAAAACTCAACTCTGTAGCTTTAACAGAATGCTACTTATGCTCCTTTGAACACGGACGAAAGTCAAATTTTCGATAATGAAAAAATAGCTGAAATATTTAGATGGCCGTATCTCTGAAACTATCGCTCAGATTGACCTAAAATCTACCACACATTCATTTCTCAGGTAGTACTACATATATGATTTTTTTCAAAATTTTTTGAGATGGTGACCTGGGGACCCCTGGTTGATTTGGCATGGAATGACCCAAATACATTTAAAAAATAGGATACAAATGGATACGTAAATGGCTTAACTCATTATTTTTCCAGTAATATATATAACTAATGATTCTACTGTACATATATTGATCAAAGCTACAGAAATCAACTGAACAGATAGTGATTAAATCATCTGACTAGATATTAATTAAAGCTACAGAAATCAACTGCTTATGTGTGTGTAAACTGCTCGTGTGTATGTTTGTGTTACTGCTGCTTAAACAATATGGTTACTGATTATGATTATTGATTTAGTGATGAATATGATGAGTAATACTGAAATATGATCCTCAACAGTTGATCAAGCCATAAAGTAAACAAGCCCGAAGTTACCGTCTTGATTTAAATAAATTACCTAACCACCCTGCTGTTTAGCTAATATTTATTTTTGTGTTTGATGCTGAATTTAGCCGAGAAGATAATGATTTGCTGCCATGTTTATTTTCACGAAGAGCTGTGTCTTTATTTTGTTGTGACATGCTTTGGCAGTATTGTGTTTAATAAAATTTGGTATGCAAATACCCTCGGAAAACTCCAAATAAAACTGCAAAAACTTAAACATTTGGTATGGTTGGATTTTTTTTTTCTATTTATTTATTTATTTATTTATTTATTTAAATCCTGTTCCTATAAGAGGTTTAATGGTGATAAAACACGGAAGTAAATCCTGTCTTATACATTTACGGCGTAATAATAGCTGGTTTGGAGTGGAGAGAAATGGATGGAAGCGTCTCAAAGCATTATAATAGTCACGATTACACACAAAATTAAAAAAAAAAAAAAATCATAATAATAAAAAGGCGTACTCAGGAGCATTTGTTAGTCAGGTGCTCCGTTTCTCGCTGCCTGTGCGTAAGGTTTGGCTGTACAAACTGCATCATGCATTTAGCGCTTTTGTGTGGCGACATTCTGCCGAGCACGATTTGAATGGATGAAGGTTTGAGAAAAAGAAAAATCCCCGTATCTCCCCAGCCCTCCGAATGCATTCGCTGGAATGTTCTAAAGCTGCGCGTTTACTCACACAGTCCTAGGAAGCAGAGTAACATCAGTCTTTATGGGTCCAGTAATTTGTGAGGAGCGGGATAAAGGGCTTAGAGCTGTGATATAAACATGCGTGTGACGTGTGGAGCCTTAAAAAAATGTTTCTGGTATTCCTGCTATTTATAGTTTGTATTTATGGCATTATTTTACTTCTTTCCATTACTGCAGCTGTGTTTTCACTTTTCTCTTATAATACCAACATTTCAAGTAAAGTTTATCAAAATTTTTTTTTTTTTTTTTTGGGGGGGGGTTGAAATCACGAAAAGCACGAGTAGCACTCACAGATGCTCTTAAGAGCAAACAAGCCCTTGATTGTGATGCGATTGGAGCCTCCATGAGCTTTCTTTGACGGTATGAGCATTACCTCATTTTTTCCTCAAAAATTTTCCTCTGAAGCGTCTTTGGCATAGTGGTGTGCCATCGCTTGATTAGTTCCCATCTTCTCCCAGATACTTGGAGCCTAATGTAGTCAAGTTCTAACATTCACCTATTTCGACCAAATTTGTTTTTACCACCTTCCAACTTCTGTAATCCAAATTGCCACATGCAGTGAGGATTAGATTTGCATAATGATGGACAAATATGTGTTTTATTAGTGGACATGATGCAACATGCAGTGATTGTGGAGTTTAGCAGGTGCTAGTATTGCAGAAGGAGGTTCCCTTATTAAGACTTTAACCCTTAGAATGCTAAATGCAGCTATTGTTGCTCAATGATGTAAGATATTGTGGAAAAACTATCATGTGGCGACTTGTTTAAAAGAGCTCCCAGTGGGAGCTTTTTTAAAACAAGTTGTCACATGATAGATTTCCAATTCCAACAGCACAAGATAATTAAATTTATATTTTTAAAAAATGTATTTCAGCAATCTAAGGGCAAAGATATGAATTAATTTGACTGTTTGGCTGATCAGAGGTGGTTTTGCTGTGATGGTAAAGGTGCTGTGGAACTCTGCCCCCAGTTTAAAGCCATGTTAGTCCAGCATTGCTGTATAACCATTTATCTGACAGTGAGCCAATGGGCAGTATCTAAGCTCTTGTTTTACACTGCTTGTTTTCTGTCCATGGACATATCAAGGTGTTGGTGGAATTCAGTCATAAATTCCTTATTATTGCTTATTTGGTTATCAATTGTTTATCCTTGCTTGCTCTTGATTTAGTATTGATTTACTTGTTTATTCAGTCATTAAGTGTTTATCCTTGCTTGTTCTCGAGTGGCCTAGGTGACCTAGGCCATGTGTGATTGCAACTTTTATAATCGAGCTTGTTCCTATGTAGAAGCGTCATGAAGTGTGTTACTGAAACAGTGTGTACCTTCTGAGCCTGGAGTGTTCTAGATAAGACCCAGGGAAACGTAAATTTCTGCGGGGGGAGAAACTTTCTAGGATAACTGGAGCCAGACTTACGTGGGGTGCGCAGCTGATGCAGAGGGCATACATCATGACGTTCAGCTTTTACATATACCCAAAGCAAAGGAGGAAGTCCTTTGTCTTTGTTCTTGACTGTAATGAAGACCCTTCTTGCAAGCAGTAAAGGATCCTATTTACTCTCTTCTGTCTCAGTCTGATTTCTTTCAGGAACACAATTTAAAATTCCCACAACACAAGGTTTACCACATCACAGGGATTTAAATCCCTTAAAATAAGTTAGGAGCTGCCGGATAGCTCACTCGGTTAAGGCACTGCGTTGCAGTGCAGAAGCGACTATCACGTCGCGGGTTCGAGCCCCGGTCGTACCAACCGCCAGTGGTCGGCAGCTTTTTTCAGAGTAGCGCACAAATGACTATTGCGCTACAGGGTTTCAAATTGGGAAGGGACTGCCGGGAAAGGGAAATAAAAATAAATAGCTTTGTTCGTTGCTCAAGCACCTCCTGTTGGCCAGACAGGCGCTCGTCTGGAAGATTCTAAGCTTGTTCATGTTCGGGTATCCTCCGCCCTCGTTCTGAACTTCCGAAGATTCAACCAATGAGTGTATAAGAAGCGGTGGCTGACGGGCGCGTGCTTAGGAGGGGAGCCATGAACTGTCTACACTCTCCTGAATTGGCAGCAGGGGGTCGCATACGAGCAAGCCTTGTAGATAGTTCACCAACTGGGCATTCCAGATTCGGGTTGGATTGGAGATGCCAAATTTAAAAAAAAAAAAACAAAAAAAAAACAAAAGGTTAGGAGAGTCGAAAAAGATGTTTCCCGAGGTAATACCAGTTAAGAAACCCAGAGACCATCCTTTTCTGATGCACAGAATGACTGACGTATTTATGACTGCCCTCCAATTCCACCTCTTCCTGTCATGCATCTTAAGTACCTGCAAATTGCTTTAAAATTATGTTTGAAGCACCGAGGATGCACTATTTCACTATTTACTGTCTTTGTCCATCCCATCCTCTACCCGTTGCTTGCGTTTCTCTTGTCTCGTTGATTAGGGAAGTTAAGGCTGGGAAGAGAAAGTGAAGAATGAGTGATTTGAATGAGCCTGTTGCTTCTTTTCTCTTTGACCTCAAGGTCACTGGATTTCATAACCCCCCCCATCACCCCTTCGTCCCAAAAGCTGGGAGACCGTGTTCAGTGGCCAGTGTGAGTGCTGTTACAGCTGGAAGATTAAACTGCTGCTGCTTTCCCTTGTTTGGGAAGCTTAGCGTTTGAAATCTTTTAAAGTCACTTAAGCCAGCGAATGTTGTTCCATGTAAAGTTATGTCAAAACATAACAAATTTTTTCTTTAATAGAACTGAAAACGCATTGTTCCGTAGCCCAGTGCCACTGGTAGGTGGCATGACTGGGGGACTCTGCATTCAGCTATTAGAGGTACGGTTTGGGTTGGAGGGGAGCCATCTCCGCGTGAAAAAGCCCTCGTTCCCGCTCTGAGCCTTCCTGTCGCTGTTCCGTGTCCCCCGACCCGGCCCTTTGACAGATCGCTGGCCATTTCCTGCCTGCCGCACCAGCTCTAATTGGAAATTTGGGTGGCCCTGCTTATTTATATTGGTGCAGTGCGGTGGGTTGTATTTTCATGGCTCCGTTTCTCAGCCGATCTCGACAGAACGCCACAGAGGATGGGGGAGTAAGGGGGGTTTGTCGGGGGAGGGGTGGGACTCGAGCCCCCCGCGCGATACAGTGTCAGTCGCCCCTCTGAGCTGCACCCCAGGCCGGCTCTCGTGTTTTCACAGTCCCTCTTTAAGCGTGGAGTCAACAGCCCGGGGTAAGCCATCTGGAGACGCCCCGAGATGCAAACGACACCAGCCGTCTCGCAGCCGGTCCGAAAAGCACCGTTTTTACTGCGCTATCACCTCACATATTACGATTTGCTTTTACGGCTGAATTGGTATTATGCTCCGCCCTATGCATGAAGAATGTTTGAGAACTTTACTTTGTATGTATTTTATACTTTGTTTATATTTCGACACTTTCTGATCTAAATAAGGCACCTTCTGTTTTTCATGAGCATTTACAACGGCTATGAGAAACGAAGACGTTGCGTAGTTTGCACATTATGTATTGGACCAAAGATGAATCTGCTTTTTTTTTTTTTTTTTTTTCTAAAGCAAAAAGTATGGTTCTCTTCCCGAAAAGTGTTTTATCCAGTGAGATCCCAAGATTTTCACCGATCCCAAATGCGTCCTGCTGAATTAGAGGGAAATGCGCATAAAATGATGTATATAGATATTTTCCATTTGATGTAATGCTGTGGCCATAAAAACGTGGCGTTCAGCATTTGAATATTTCTCGCAGTGTAAGTGTGATGTAGCTTCCAGCAGACACAGAATATGTATGAGATATTGCCCTACAATATGAAAAAATGCTTTTTCTGACTTTGAACCTACTTAAGAGAGAACTTAAGAGTTAGAGTTTGAGGTGTTAATGAACTTTTCACCCAGCGTACTCAATGCACTGCTAGGAGAAACGGTCTGTATTTGGGTGGGTAGGTGGTAATCGGTTGTGAGTTTAAAGGGTCAGTTCATGTTTAGAGGGCAGAGCTGTTTAGGCGCCATTTTGGGTTCGGCCCAGTAATGTTTCTAATGGTTAAGCCTTTAAAAATACGTTAGTAAATTCATTCTCCATGGTAATGAGATTGAGTTTGTTTCCCAGCGGGTGAACATGCAGTCGCTGCCTGACCAGGACATGGAAGGGAAGGAGTAATGGCAAACAAACAGCCTATGGAAACATGACAAACAAAAATAAACAATGCCTGGGATCGACCTACGTTGGTGCAGCTTTTCATTTGCTGGATGAAAAAGGAAGTTTTCTCATGGATTGAATGAGTCAGTGTGATGAAAACGGGCCCCTCATTCCGTTTGAATTAAAAACAAAAATTTCCTCAGGTGTGGCATGTGCATCGTAATAAAAAGCTAGTATGTGTGCCCATCATGGCTAGCTTTGAAAAGAAGGTTGTGGCATTGTCAGTGCATGCCACGAGACGGGCGCGATCGCACCCGTCTCGTGGCATGCACTGCGTTGTTGATTAGCCTCTTTTAGCATGCTTGTATTGGCCTAATAATTTTGTTCTAGTAATGTGAATGTAATGCATTTGCAAGTGCATTAAATTCACATTAGTGCATTCACAAATTCACACAGAGTGCATCTGTGGTTCCCTCGTTAGGGACCCTGTTTTAGTCACGGTTTAGCAGGAAAACGGCAAAGTGTTGCATAGTCTGATCTCAGTGCTGAACAAGATGCGACTCTCCGTCCAGGGCTCTGTTTACACTCATAAGGGAGTGTATCATGATCCATATCCTCAGTATTTTATTGAGTGAATCATGCTTTAACACGAAGCATATGTATCACATGTGCAGTTATATGGTACGCAGATGTGATTGGGGCAGACGTGCATTCGTGAGTCAGATGTGCAGTAATCCAGTCCGCATCAGGATTCGCAGAGTCGTATCTGCCGATGCTTCAGAAGTCTCCATTCACCCTAAAACGGGCAGGTACCTGTATTCAGGACTGTGCCACACTGCGCCAGTGTCGTTCTTAAGTTTTTAATCGGCATTAACCTGTGTGCATCTCTCAATGGCAGTGCCCTTTGCTGCTCAAACAGACACAGATGAATGAATGATGAGGTGGGACGAATGGTCATTGGTCAGATCAGCAACAGACCCCTTTGTTTATCTGTTTGATAAGCTACACACCCACACACACATCCTTGTTCCCAGGAAGGTCACCTTTGATGCTCGGTCTTGGTCTTGTATTGCATTGGGTGGTTTACTCATCCAAACCCAGCCCGCACAACTATGCTCTACTTCTTAGAAGAAATATTTGGCCATTCTTTGATGGAGGGTTGTCCCACATCATTTGCTCCCGTAAATTTGCTCTTTAGTACACTTTTCTGCGTAGTCCTATCTGAGAGGCGGTCAAGGTGTTATCTGCCCTGCCACACACACTGCATTTCAACAGCTGTGGCGCTGCTGTTTGAATGGTAAAGCCGAGCTGTGGCGTTTGGTTAATGGATCCCTGATGGCGCAGTGTTTGTTTGAAGTGTGAGGTGTGGACTGCAGGTTGTTGGGCTGGTAGGGGACAGAGGTGTGTGCTTTTGCGAGGACTGAAGGGGGACTCTCTGTGGACAGTGCGATCATTCCCATATGTGCTTACCTCTGCGACAGGTGAAACGGCCCTCGGCGCGCTTCGCAATGAGCCTCATAATCGTCTGTGCTTGAGCCTGGCCAGGGTTACACCCTGCTGTGGGCTACTGGAGACGACATCGTTTCTTTTTTCATGAATACAGCTTGGGTGGGTGTTGGCGGAAAGTAATGGTAAAGGTTTGTAAATACTGTAATCTCGATCATTTTTATTCTCCGTACAGAGAGGGCAGTATTGCAGTGGAGCTCATCCATCTGTCTGTCCTTCCGTCCATCCATCCATCTGTCGGGATGGATTAGATTGTCGGGATTTTGTGTGTGAGCTGCCAGTCATGACCTCGATGGGGTTCGAAATCGGGTTATCACGGTTGCGGGGGTCTTTGATGACAGTGTTGTCTTCTGTTGGCATGGTAACACCGGCGTGTTTCAGACAGTGGCAGTCATGTTGATGATTTGTGGTCACAGCTGCATTGGTGTATCTTCGGTGCGTTAAGTCGGCATTTATGTTCCCCCTGTAACTTGCGACTACGTTCATGTGGGAATGTATGTGCGATTCAGTTACTGTTGTGCAAGCTGTTAGCTATGAAGAAAGCTAATACAGACCCCCCCTCACCCTCACGCACCAGCTCCCATTACTTTTATCTGTAATGCACTGTATTCATGTGCTTTATTCTCATGTTAAATGTATTTCTCACTCATATGTAGGTATCATGCATGCTAAACTGTGGGAACTCTGCACTTTACAGTGTTGGCTCCTGTGAAGGCAGGAACAGTGGGGGAAAATAAGTGTGTTACTGTGGACGCTGCTATAAGCACGCAGTGAAAAAGTGAAAATATCACCTGCAGTGTTTGTTTAGTTGAGGGTTGATGGTAAACTGCACTCTGGGTAATTACAGCCTTTGTTTCAGAGCTGGCTCTGTGCACTCATCCTGATACTCTTCATAGTACGCTGGGAACCCCCCCGGTCCACAGCAGGACCCCCTTCATTAATGCTGGGACCCCCCCATCCATACCGGGACCCCCCCATTCCTCCATGTGCCGTTCAAAGGCTGTTTGTGCAGGATGCGGGATGAGGAGGCATTGTGTTTGGGCCTGATTGTGCTTCGCCCCTCGGTGGGGGGTAAATGTGCGCGGGACGGCGGCCCAGGTCAGGTTGGGCCTTTGATTTGGGTTGTGGAGTCAAACCCCTGCCCGTGTGGTCAAAAACAACACCAGCGTATCTACAAACAGGACCCCCTTAGTCTAAGATGGGAAGGTGCAATGTTCTGCCAGCAATGTAATCACAATAGGAATGTTGCATTCAAATTAGACAAAAATTACAGCAGGGCTCAGTTTAACACGTAATTTAAAAATGGAATGTGCGAAATCTGAATAAATTAGACTTTTAAACAATTTCATTACTGCACTTGAGTTTAACCTCTGCAGTTCTGTTGTAGAAGTTTAATTACATATGGACCTGAGTCTATCTGCACACATTTTTTTCCCTCGCTTGTTCGACTGCACTGAAATCAGAGAGGACACTTTAAAAACGTAATCATATTTAATCCGTTTATGTGCTCTATAGTTTCAAGACAACTCACTCTGAGATTTTTGTCATATTTTTCAGAATTTTAATGCTGAATTTGGGACTTGACATCCACTTTAGCCGAATACATCAGCCATTGCCATAACATTTTACGGAAAACTTCATTCAGAGAAAATTTTCTTGATTTTAAAGAAGCCCAGGTCTCTTCTCTTTGCCGGTGAACTACGGGGCCCTTGGTTTTTTTTTTTTTTTTATTGCATTAAAGCAAAGTAAGCTGCCAGTTTACATATTGTCATTCGATTGTATTTTAGAATTATATGTAAAATACAAGCCCTGACAATGCTTTCTGAAAAATATGCAACAATGTGTTCGACTTCCTCACCTGTTGAGATTACAGTATCGTGCTTTACTGAGGAGGAGGGTGCAGAGGGAAGGTGGGATGGGGGGTCATAGAGAGAGGGCGAGAGGAAGAGCGAAGGAACACTCTTTAGGAAACAGGAGTCAGTGAGAGGAGAGGAGAGCACTGCACTCAAGTATATGCAAGGAATAATAACATGTCTGTCACTGGTGTTATTTTCCATGGTACTTTTTAATTCGTTACTGCCCAGAGTTTTCAGTCGTACCTCACGACATGCCAACGCCTTCTAGTGTCTCTCTACCGTTTAAAACAATGCCTTTTGAAACTGAAAAGTAGCCCGTATAAACTCATTTTGATTTTGAACATGGAAAACTAAATGCATTTTGGATAGTATGTTGCCAAAAAAAGGCTGCTTATTATCTGAAAGAGCCAGACGATGAAGCAGGTCCTGGATTACGTCATATTTTGTCAACTTTTATCGTGTTTTGCATGTTTGCAGTTCAGCGCAGGCGATTCAAGATGCTCTTTTGCCAAGTTGTCCAGTTTGCGGCCTCTTGCTTGTTTTTTAAGCTGATGCTCAGTGCCGTTTGCTGTGGAGCTGGTTAGCCGAGCTAGATCAGCCCCTCAGACGCCACTTTTGTGGTCCGTATCCATGTGCATCATTAGACAATTGTTTCCATCTGCTTGATGCGTGAGCTCGTGTCCGTTATAATCCCGGTCGTGAGTGCACGGTGAACCTCTTCCGGTGACATTCCGTAGCCACTTAAGTCTAATTGCGACGTTTGGCGCGTCGCTCGGTTTGAAATCTCCACGCATGAGCGCGCTGGAAATTACTGCACAGCAAAATAGCAATTGCCGGTTTCAGGTCATCCGCGGTATTCTTTCCACATGGAGAAATCGCTCACGCCACTTCTTTATCTTTCGAGGATGAGCACTGACTGAACCAGCTATGAGTCCTCGCTGAAATCAATGCTGTTTTTCTCTGAGAAAATGATTTTCTGATTGAGGTCCATGTTTGGAGGCGCCAGCATGACGTTTCTGCTGTGTCTAACAGCACTTGTCCTTCGGGATTAAGGGTTTTTGCGAATAGTCAGTGGACGGTTGAACACAGAAGTTTTTAAACATGTTTTCAAGGGAAAAACACATTTCCAATCTCGCACCTGGTAAAAATGGTTCATTTTTGACTGCATTTGCAGCGCCGTGTTCACAGAAAAAGGTTATCCATTGTCTGCAGTGTGCTGTATAATTCATTGGATAGTGACACTTTTTATCCCCCTGGCATATAACGCAGGGGCTGGGGATATAGTCGTCAGTGCGGTTGTCTGGTCGTCCGTCTGTCCGTTCGTGGACATTTTGTTTCTAGAGCAGAACTCAAACACTTCAATATTTTTTAATGAAACTTGTTTTGCGTATTAAACAGGTCCTAGATTGGTGCCCTTTGATATTTTGGGATTTCTCAGATTAGATTTAGGGGGGATTCAGAAGACAGATGTCAGGTCTTGGTGTGCTTAGCCTAATTTAACCCAATTTAATTTGGTAAATTGTCTGATTTCCATTTTGGCCAGTTGTTACTGGAATTTTTTTTTCCTTTATTAAGTGAAGTGTTCAGTCAAAAAATAATGAATTTTGTGTTTTTGCGGGTTACAATGATCTCATATTGACTTGAATTAAATTCACATTAAATATGGAATGATTAAGTGTGACAAACACACAACAGTGGTTGAAAGGGAGCAAATACATTTCCACTGCAGTGTAGTTACACTGTCCCCTGGGGAGTTTTGGAGTGAAGCCCCCCAAATGTGCTTCTTAAACTGACCTCTCCCTCACTATCATTTCTCATTGATTGAAAAAATGATTATGAATCAAAATTTAATTCACTTCCTGAACTGAAAAATAGCAACTGAGCTGTTGCTGGGTAAAGGCACGCCCCGCCCTCTCTTCCCCTCCCATCACCTGTGGCACAGACTGATGATGACACAGGTCTCAGGATGCTAATTAGGGACTAGGTTCATGTCATGAATATCCATGAAGTGTGACTGATAATACTGCTCTCTGATTGGCTGAGCTGCTCAATTCATGAATATTGATTAACAATGAGCCAGAACACCACAGTGAAGCGTCATCCACTTCAGCGATCACTGCTGCTTCGGCAAATCACTATTCAGTACATCGTCGTGAATGCATATATTAGCGTTTTGCCCGCGCCATACATACAAAAAACAATTTTGCTGTCTGGATATTGGTCCACGAACGATGCTGTACCTGCTGTTATACAATTATTGGTTTTTGAGTATTTTTTTCCATTGACCTGTAGTGAAGGACCTTGCAGATTGGACTTGTGTGTGGATCTGTGGGCGATCTCCAGCCCTAGAGGGGCTTTGAGAATTGCGGCAGGGGGGAGGGGGGCTCATTGTCACCCTTGATGGACTCAACAGCCTGCTTTGGCAAAACAGGAAGCTGGGGGGCAGCCTGTACCCCTCTCTCCTGATTGGGCCCCTCCTCAGTGGCAGCCCCTTGCTCGCCCTCGCCTATGCTTATAGCGGAGTTAGCGCAGCGTTAGATTAATGTCCTCCATTACCCAGCTAATCAATCTCACTGCCCCACCGCACACCAGGCCTCCAGGGTGCCCTCATTACCCAGTTTATAAATGCGCAGAGCACAGGGAGTGTACTGAACATGTATACACCTTTATGTGTCTTGTCTTTCTTTATTTCTCAGGTACGCTGCCATTTCTGTTCTAGAAGTACACGTGAAGTTAAAAAAATGTATATGTATTCAACCAGCCTTGTGTTTAGTGGCCATAGTGATGTAGTTACTGTCTATTGCTTGAGCAAACTGAAGCTGTATTTGCGTGAAGTACATGCACGCACTTCTCTGACTGAAGTCGTTAAAAGAAAATGACGCAAATCAGATTATTTGGGACTAGGTACTATTTTAGGCTCATAGTTGATCAGCGCTGAGCACTGCTGCGAATACCGCTCTCTGGCCGGGAAGGCGCTTCACGCGGCAGCTACTGCCGTAGTCCTCTCGCGCAGCGGTAACAGGGTCCTTTGCTGCCCCCTGTAGGTTACAAATGCAAACTGCAGAAAATATACTGCTGACCTAGGTTTTTTTCTCTCCAAGGGCCTGGAAGATGCTGCTCTATGAACCAGCAAAGTTCGTGAAAACTACATGGGGAGCTATTGGTGTCATTGCTGCATGTTGTAAGATATGTCCTTCACAGCAGTTTCAGTTGTTTACTGACTGTTTAGTCGTGAAGGATTGTGTTCAGGAGCTGTTTCTCCAATGTATAATTGTTCTTTTTTATTCCTGGGGTTAAGATACTGACAGTGCAGCATAGTTCTGCACTGTTAAAAATGCAGCATAATGTAAACATATCAGGATTTCCCTATTTCATATTTTTGCACTGTACTCTACAAACTGGCTGTTTATTCAGATCAGGACTTTGTCTCATTCAAATCATTAGAAGATTGTTCCCACAGAACTGTCCTGTTTCGTTTGAAGCATTCTCCCTTCTTGGGAATAAACATTGCCGACTGAACATGCTGATTACCTCAGGTCTCTGTCTATGGCAGTGACCTGCTGTAATGTGGCCTGGGCTGGGTGATGTTGGAGGGGACAGGCCGGGTGGTGATTGGCCGGTGCGGGTGACTGACAGGACGGAGGGGCGGAGCTCCAGGCTGCGCTGAGGAGCTCTCTGGGCAGGGTTCCCGTGGCCGCGTGAGGCCCACAGTAATGTAAACACACTGGGGCTTCTCTGGACCCCGCTCCTGAGACCACACACCCAGACCACACAGAGCCGTCCCGGACCCCTCGCACGCAACACGGCCCCCGAGCTGTCACTCTGCCCGCAGTGTGTGTGAGAGAGAGTGTGGTGTGTGTGTGTGAGAGAGTGTATAGTATATATGAGCTCGAGTGAATGGTGTGTGTGTGTGCGTGCCTGTGTTTGAGAGCTACAGAGCAGATGCTGTGTGCTTGAAAGAGAGAGGGGTATGGGGGGTGTGTGTGTGTGTGTGTGTGTGTGTGTGGGAGCGAACGCACTGTTGGTGTATGAGAGTAAGAGGGAAAGTGAGTGGTGTGTATGATGCTGCGTGTTTCTGAGAGAGGAGTGTGTGTGGGTTCGAGAGACAGCAAATCGAACACGGTGTGCGTGTGAGAGAGAGCAGGGCAGTGGAGGGGCTCCGTCCTGCAGATCCCCGTTGGGAAAACATAGCGGTCGTGCCCTTTGCCGAAATGAGACCCCCCCGCCCTTGCCGCTCACAGTGATGGGCTCTGATGAGTGTGTGTGGCAGTGCTCCTTTAAAGAAGGCCGTTACCCCCCCTGCCTTCTCATGCCAAACTCCCTCTCACCCCCAGCACAGCACAGGACAGGCTGTCAGGCTCACAGGGGGAGATTGGGCTGTGGAGATGAGGCCTGTGTGGAGGGGATGTGGGGGGTGGGAGAGAGAAAGACAGGTAAAGGTGCAGGTATCGCAGCATTAGCGCTCTGCCACAAAATCTGTAACTGTTAGCAGTGTTTGGATGGTGACAAGGTTTATCTGCTTTTTGGCTCTCCATTCAACTCATTGGATTGGACACTCTTATTTTGCGTGTATTTTAAATGTGCTTAAGTTACTCTTAATACACTAAATGAAGCAGAATTGATGTAAATACATTTATTTCATGTGCAATCCAAGTTTAAATTAAATGCCAACTTTGCTACACTGATCATGCGAATCTCGCCGGAATTGCAGTGTCACTGTTTCTGACTGGCGGCGCTGTACGCTCTCTATAAAAGTTTTTCGGCACTTTTTGCTGTGTTTTTGCGGGCTTTTTTTTTCGTTTGTATGTGAAATTTCGATAAACATTTGTACAAATTCACATGGGACACGATAAACGGGCTGTATCAAGCTGTTTCTTGCGATATTGTCGGTTGTCATGTATTAGTATTAATAGCTAGTGAGTTGCTCCCTGCGGACTCCATCTTGTTTGCTGAGTGGTTTTGAGTGGCGTCGTTCGGCCGTAAACACGTGCTCAGCTACAGAAAGGCCTTGTGGACAAATGTTTTTATATGTGCTGTTAAGCTGATTTATTTCACCTCTGGGATTCCGGTCTCTCTCTCTCTCTCTCTTTATTATCAAGGACAAAAAACGACCTGTTGATGAGGAATCCGCGGATAACATCATGACTGACAAGTTGATGTTACTCCGTGGAAAAATTTGTTCTTTCGGAGCGACTTTATCAATGAATGCATGTCCGCTTTTCTTGTGTTTTTTGTTGCGAGAATCTGGGTACTTTCACACATTTTCATATTTCCTTTGATCAGTGGGGCCTATTTAGCATTATCATCCAAAAATAATAATCATGCTGCAATTATGTGCGCGGCGTGTTAGGCTCCCCTCGAGATAGCCCTGGCAATGAGGCCGTTTCCTCCGATTCAGATAACTTTCAAAAACCCAATTATTTGACAAAGAGCATGCACAATTCCGTAAAATATTGAAATGCTTAAAAGGGAGAACTGTTTTTGCCTGCTCCGCAAATGGCTGCGCAATTGCTGCCGCACAGCCTGCATTTTATTCTCCATCGTGTACCGGAGGATATTCGCTGTTTCACTTAGGCCTTATCACTGTTCAGCCTTTCATCAGCAGTTTTGCGTGGATTGTCTGAGCTATTTTTTAACGGGTTCAAATGGGTCTGACCTATTCGCTGCTGTTTGTCTTACTCTGGTTTTCCTCGGTACGCTAAAGAATAAACGAAGAATGCACGTGCATATGCGGTTTTGTCAGTGCTCTATCAGAGCAACGCAAGCGCAAAGATTGTAGTTACATGCGCTTAAACCTCTATATTAAATTATTTCAAGTACACAGTAAGTCAAACTTTGTTTCGTGGTTTACTGCCATAAAGTACATAATCCATAATAGACCCGCAATTCATTACGGTTACAATAACAGCAATTGCTTCTTTGGAAATATTCATAAATGAAACGAAACGCAAATAATAATAATGATAATAAACAGATCGTTAAAGCAGGTGTGAAATAAACGACCTTATTTTGTTGTATAAACGGAGCTATTTTTGCTCTGTGTTGCTGAGTGATGCGTCTGGGTCTTCTCTTTGATGACAGGTCAGCGGATCCCAGCGCAGGGACACGATCTCGGTCCCCTCGTGGCCATGTCTCGCCCCCGTCAGCCGCCGCTGGTCACCGGCATTTCGCCGAATGAGGGCGCGCCCTGGACCAAGGTCACCATCCGGGGGGAAAACCTGGGCACAGGACCCGCCGACCTCATCGGTAACGTCTTACCATTACAGTAAATGCAACAAGACTGCATTTAACCATGATGTTTTTGTGATTAGAAAAGTGAGAAGTGTTTTAAGCAAGGGAACTAAATTTAGCCCTGCAATTGTTTGTGTTTATTTATTTTTTTTGGAAACGATGTTTGGTGCAACGGTTCGACGTTTGAATGCGGACCTTCATGGGGACGTGGCAATATTGTATTTATTTATTTATTTATTTTAGTTTGCGATATAAATGAACACAGGAAGAAGGCCTGTCGTTATGAATTTTGTTTGCCCTTAATTTTTAGCTGATTTTGTGGGGATTCAGAATGCTGCATGAATTTGCTTTGTTATTTGCACATTTACCGTTGATATTAAGCCGTTTTTTCTTATGGCTTTAGTGGCCACTATTGCGTACCTTTTACAATGGTGGTGTTTTCATGATCACGAGCAGGAATTAATTCTTAATTCCCCCATTATCTCAGTGCTGAAAATACGGTCCTTTAATTTTGAATCGAAAACAAAGCATTCATGTTCTACGAAGGGTAAATATTATTATCATTTGCATAAAAAAATAACTCATTGCACGAAATTCAAATGATAGAAAATACAAAGTTTTTTGAGTAAAAGCATTACCTAAATTTATCCCTCAATGATGAATTATTTATAAATGAATGCATCGAGTTTTGCATGAATTGGTTGCATTTATTCGCATGAAAAACTGTTCTGTCATGCTATTCTTGTTTGGGTATGATCACATTGCATGTCCTATTTATAGAATTAGCGGATTCCAGTTGGTCCCTCAAGTCATTAAACTAATTTTATTTGAATGATCACAATCGCTATCCACACCCCCGAAAACGTCCTGATTTTGCTGCGCTGGGAAATTTCCAGATAAAAATAATAAGAGACAAATAAGGAAAATATTTCTTTATCAGGCATGGTGCCATGTGCCGGGCCATTGGACTTGATCAATATTTTCCAAATTTTGCTGCGGGAATTTAATAATGTGCGGAGTGCATGGAAATCGGCTTTCTGTTTGGACTTCTCCCGTGTTATTTCTCTCTCATTACAGCTACAGGAATATGTACACAATGAGCGTGCAGCCAACTCTGGGATGGATTTCTATCCGAATTTTTCAGTAGGCTGTGAAAACGAGTGATGGGCAAAATATAAGTGTGTTTATTTGACTAAGCTTTTATGGAGGGCAATTTGGGGATTTGTTGCTAGAAAGAAACTTTGTGTAAACGGTTCTCTATTATTTCTTTCAGTTAAATTCAATTCTAGATTTCATACAGTCTGCCTCAAAAATAGTTTTGAGCAATTTTTTTTTGATCTTCGAAAGAATTGCTTTTGAGAAATATAAATTAGATTTTTTTTTTCCCTCAAACGAGCTTGCTTTATTTAATTAAATATTTTTGTTTTGTTTTATGCTTCTTCAGATGTTTTATGACTGTGTTCTGTTTTTCCTTTTTGGCTTTTTCAATTGCTCGTCTTTTTAGTGATTTAACAGGACATCAGTTTTATTTAAATATAAATTTCTTCTTATCACATGATAACTTGTAAGCTGATTACTGTTTATTACATTTTTAATACATTTTTGTTGGTAAATTTACCTATAATTTTAAGCATTTGTGTTACTTTGTTCAATTACTTTGTAGGATATAAGCCAACACAATTTATCAGCTATATCACTCATGTAATGCTTTTTTTATGTATTTCTGTAAAGTTCAACTTTAACAAATTTTTTAGTCCAAAAGGCTGGAGAACCTACATTGTTATGAACCACAGAGGGAATTAAATATATTGTTTGTTTGGTGTTTTTTTTTCTCATTTGAATTTTCATTTTAACAAAAATAATTGGTTTCTGTTATGAGCACTTCACATTCTGGGGCTAAATCCAATTAGGAGCCGGCAAATTAGGTGTTTTGTTTTGGTGCTTTCCCAGGTGACTGTAAAACCGAAGCACCAGAAACAAAAGAAAAAATGTACTTTTTGGGAGAGGCCCATTCTACGTTACAAAAGGTCCAAATGAAAGGATAATTTCCTGATAAAAATCCATGAAATTCTGGTCAGTCGTACAACGGAATTCCTTCTTGGTTACAAATAATCTGGCGATATATTTGGCGTGCACAGATGCTATTCTATTTATTTTTATAGCTGATGTGCAGACTTTGATGTGTCATTTCAGATGGGTACGAGTCACTTCAAATGGTGCAGGAAGAGAAATGAGTTTTGTACGTGCGAGTCTTTGTGCATGTGTGCACGCGCTTGCGTATGTGTGTTTACACTTGTGTGTGTGTGTGTGTGTTCTTGTACATCAAAGTGAGAACCAAAAAGTGTTTTTTCCCTGCAGAGTCGGGACATTATTGGGAAGTGAGAACATTTTCAAATCTCCTCACAAGTAAAAAGGCAAACTGTGACTTATTAGTTAAAGTTTGGGGTAAGGTTGGAATTAGGGCTAGGTTAAGGTTAGGGTAAGGGTAAGGGTTTGGGTTAGGGTAAGGGTTTGGGTTAAGGTTAGGGTAAGGGTTTGGGTTAAGGTTAGGGTAAGGGTTTGGATTAGGCATACGCTACTTATTGTTAAGATTAGGGAAAGGCTGTAGAGACACATAATGAGTGTATGGATGTGAATGTAATGTCATCACAAAGATATAAGTACAAGGATGCGTGTGTGTGTGTGTGTGTGTTTGTGCGTGTGCGTTTGTATTTAAGTATCTGGACTGTGGAATGAGGGCTTGCTTATGTGGCGTTTGGCTCACGCAGAGGATGGTATTTCTGTGCAGAGCCAAAGAAACTGTGTTGTTCCACTGGCATTCGCTGTCCAGGTTTCCCGGAGTACCCCTGTTTCGCACCGCTAACACTGAGACGGAGTCATAGAAACATCAGATTGATATATCCTGTGCAGACATGAACCAGGAATACAGAGAATGATGGTAAATAGAGAGAGGCGAGATTGGACTCACCTAGCTTTCGGTTGATTGTGTCTGTCAGTGAATCACATGAGTCGACTGGCCTCTCATTCAAGAGGAGCTCTTTCCCCTTTCCCCCAGGTCTCTGTCCCTCTCACTCGCTCTCCCTCTGTGACTCCACTAGTACCTTTTCCTGGTTTTGTGTACTTGTGATTTGGTTGGCTGTTTGTAAAGCCCATATGTCTGAGGTGGTTTCATTTCTGCGGTGTTCTACAGGGGTCAGTGCTTGGCCCTAGGAAGGGGTTTTAGAGGAGTAATTCTGTGAATGAAAATGACGGACATATTATTCTTAACATGTTGCTTAATTGTAATGTCTTCCATTGAGGGGGGAAAAAACTATTGTCTTTCCATTTGAAACATAATTATAGAAACTGAAAGTTGCCTTTAACTGTTCTGAAGTATAAAACACTATACTTCAGGTGTACTTCAGCATACTCTTTTCTCTTATGGTTGTTCAGCGGGGAAAGTCAATCTCTTGTGGTGAATCACACCATTTGCTCTCTTCAGTTTTTCTTCTTTTTCACAAATTCCCTTCAAGGCTGCGCAGCTATTCCCTGGAAGACGACAAAACGGTACTAAACAAAGGAAAAACTAAACAAAACGACAAAAAAAGCACCCAAAAACTATGATTCACATCTGCTCTCCTCAAACGCGAGGCGGGGTGGAATCTCTGCTTGACCTCCCCCGGCTCGTCCCCAGTGAGCAGCAGAAATAAAATAAAGCCGTTCCTTTTTTTCTGAAAAACCAAGCCAGGCCACCCATTCTGAGTATACAAGCCCAGGATGTTTCAAGGAAAAAAATCTTCTCCCAAATTTACACTAAATGAGTGTTGACGAAGCCCCCCTCCTTCCCCCAGATACGGGGTCACACGGGGCTCCTCGTTCACGGGGGCCCCCCCGTTTGATACTCGGAGCGGCTGTTTTCATAGCCCGTGTGACGGCTTAATGAAAAATCCCCTTCTGATTACTCCTTCGCCTCCCATAATCCACCTTAGTCCTGACACACAACACACTTATTGGAAAGATTGTTGCACTTGTAACTGTAGGTGTACTTAAAGCCGCAAAAACATTATCGCGGGATGGATCTGGCGAAGGCTGCAGGGTGGGTGGTATTCGGTGTGGGATCGAGTCGGCGTCCCACCATGGCTGTTTTTACGGCCGAAATCCTAAAATTCGCCTCCCTCCTGCCGTGATATTCCTCTGTCTGGGAAAATGGAAGCCCGGCTGTCTATCTCGTCCAGTCTCGTCCAGATGTTTACATGAATGCGTTTCCCTGTGTCCGTATAACCAAGTTCCTTAAGGCTTCCTCAAGCATTTGAGTTAACGGTTTCCCTGAACTGCATTGACATGATTGAGCCAAAACATTACGATCAATCTCAGATGAAGCAGATAACCTAATCATCTCTTAAGATTGGTGCAATAAAGGTCTGTGAAGAGAGCGCAGATGGCAAGTGAACAGTCAGTTCTTGCAGTTGACATGTTGGATTTGGGAGAAATGGAACCTGAGCGACTTTTAAAACAGCCAAATCATTATTGACTGGTTGGGTCCGAGCATCTCCAAAGTGAAAGGCTTGCTGGGAGCTTCTAGTCCGCAGTGGTGAGTACCTACCGACACTGGTCTAAGGAAGGAACCACAGACCATGAACCATGAACTTGAACCATGAACTAACCATGAACCACAGATTGAGGGTCAGGATTCCAAGGCTTATTGACATGTGATTGCGACAAAGGCTATCCCGTCTGGTCCAAATCAACAAAGGGGCTCCTGTGGCACAAACCGCCGAAAATTTTGGTGATGCCTTTTGGAGGAATGTCTCTCGACACACAGCGATTAGCGTCCTCCTGCATAATGGGCTTTGTCACTGCAGACCAATCAAAGCGCTTGTTCTAACCCTTGTCCACCCTTGAAAACACCTGCAATAGTCTTGCGAGCTTCGGAAATGGACCGTGAAGCACTTGAAGAAGGTTGCCTGGTCCAGCGAGTCCCGTTTTCTTTTACATCATGTGCTTCGGCTGGGTACATGAGCATCATTTACCTGGGGAAGAGATGGCATTAAGATGCATTGTGGGAAGAAGACAAGCTGGTGGAGGGAGTGTGATGCTCTGGGAAATGTTCTGCTGAGAAACCCTGGGTTTGTTATGATTTCATGTGGACATCAGTCTGAAAGCACTTTTTTTTTGCAGCACCTAGAGAAGAAATGGTCTATTGGGCAACATATGAGCCAAAACCTTGGAACTATATCAGATTGTTTTAGAAATCCCAACAGGCAGGTCAGACAAACTGATTGACCTCACTCTTGCATTCAGTCCCGTTGTAATTTTAACATTTTAAAGTAATGAAAAGCAGCATACGACGGTTGCATGATAATGATGATTTCAAGCCTTTAATGTTTGTGGTTACTGAATGATCCACTGGTTCAACTCAGTATATGAAGCAGTAAGTCTTTCCTTTCATGGTCAAATATGCTAGCTTAGCATCTTGCAGTGTACCAGAGAGGACATTAAATGGTGGTTTCAATTTACCTCCTCAAACTTGGCATCCGCCAAGATTTTTTACTTTTCATTCATTTAAAGGCTGTAGCTGGGACTTGCTGTTCAAATCAGTCCAAAATCACGTTCATTTACGGACAGTGGAAGGACAGGGGGCTGATAAAATAACCTCAGCCCCTGCTACTGATAGCTGCAGCTCACGGGCGAACTGCGGTATTTATGAGCTGGTCACTGGCTTATGTCCTTCCCCTGGCTGTGGTCATGGGTATAAATACAGGCAGAGGAGATTAATATATTATTGCCGACCCAGTCTGATCTGGATTTGTAGCTACAAAAACAGCAGAGGTAAATGTGTAATTTCCAGTCTGGTTTGATCCATTTTGATTTGGTGGTCTCGGCTGGCATGCTTTCCCTCTGTGATGGAAATGACCGTGGACGTAGATGAATATGCAGTTCCAAAACCGGTTTGTTCCGGTTCGATTCGGTGGCGGTAGCTGTATAAACAAGCTGAATGAACGTGTAATTGCGCACTTAGCGGTGAAACGGTGGCGATCTCTCGGGGGCGGTCATGATAAATGTCCTGTAGAGTGGGTGATGACGAGGGCTGTGTCTCGCTGGGCGAGGGGTGGGCGAGGGGTCAGAGCGACAGGCTGTTTGTCTGGAGGGGGGAGGAGGTGAGGTCGCCCACCTACAAGACTGAGGTCCTGACCTGTCTGAACTTTGACCCCTGGTGATTGCTGGGCGACAGGAGCGTAATGCCCAAATCCTTATCCTTCGTCTCTGACTTCAGTCTGCTAATTTTTACAGCTTTTTGACCATTTATTTCTATTTCTATATGTGCAAACATGTCTTTGCCCTCTGAATTTTTCCCTTTTATGTCTTTTCTGATCAAGAAATGGTAATAAAAAAGTAATCAAAGTTTAATTTTTTTGTCTAATCTTGATTGGATTGTTCCTCTTTCAGAGGGGGTGCCCCCAGTCAGGAAGTGTATGGTGGTTCAGTTATTGTCATTTTAACTTCTTTAAATTCTCTCATTTTTTATTTAAATTAGAATTAATATTAAAGGAGCTGTGTCACAATTACTGCAGATGCTCACAACTTTGAAAAGACACTCGCAGCCGTTCGCTGCTGATGGGCGTTTTCAGGTCAAAAATGACTGGGAGGTCGACTAAACTGGAAGCATGCAGCTTACGTGGTTAATGATTTAGAAGCTGCTACTGAACTTCAAGTTAAAGTAGCGGACAAATGCAGATCTCCACAATAACCTTTTATTTCACACACAAATTTTGCGGGCTAATTAGCTAGCTACTTAACTCGCTTCATCTATATGGCATCATCAGACAATTAGCCGAATTACTGCTAATTACTCTCGACGTGGCTATCACGGCTATGCTACGTAGCTAGCTATACAGATATCCACAAATGCATTTTATTTCATGTGCAGCATTGTTAGCGAAGTGAGCTAGCCGGCGAGCTAAATGTTTTCTAAATTCATTTGAAGAGAATCATCAGACGACTACCCAAATAGCTAGCTAACGTTAGCTATGTAGCTATCTTGGCTACGCTACGTTTCTGACTATGCATATATCCATGAAGAAGAGATATTCTTGCCCTATGATGTTTATGGGAGGTTGGAAAAACAAGCTTACATTCCTCTTGGCCTTTGGCTAAATGGCTAAATTGGGGGTTTTGAATCATCGAATTTCCAAAGAATACTCCTTAATATAGAAAGCATAATGCCTGAAAGACTAAAATATATAGATACAATACAAAACGAGGATGGATTGGAAAGGAAGGAATCAGATTATGACTTGCAGTCGCGCAGAATCGCTTTCTTGGGATGTATCTTCCGAGCATGAGCAGTGACCGTGACGCAGCTCCTGTAATATCTGTCACATTCTGCCTGCGCCGTTGCCGTCACCCTCATACCCCGACGGTTCCTTATTGCCCCCACAGGCCTCTCCATCTGCGGTCATAACTGCCTGCTGACAGCGGAATGGATGTCTGCCAGTAAGATCGTGTGCCGGGTCGGTCCGGCCAAAGATGACAAGGGCGAGATCATCGTCACTACCAAGTCCGGGGGCCACGGGACATCCACCGTCTCCTTCAAACTGTTAAAGCCTGAGAAAATCGGTATGTTAGGATGGCTTTAAGGCCATCAGCGCTGGGTCTGTCTTGATTTTTTTTTTCTTAATATTCTGAAAATTAATCTCCTCACTCACTCATTCAATGAAGAATTTGTCTATATGCTGGTTGAAACGGTCAGTTGGTTCTATGCAGTGAGTGAAGCCTGTAATGGGTGTTGCTGCATCAGGTTGTCAATCACTGACTTCTAACTGTTAAGCATAACAGATTGGTTCAAATCAGCGAGCCATGGCACGCACGCGGGGGCTGTGTCCTTTTTGTGTTTTGTGAGGCTTTGTACTGGCAGTAAGCGCTTTCAGAGTGTGAGGATTTCTGCTGTCACATCAATGGGTTCAGTGGGTTGTTTGAGCTTTAGCTGATGCGGCCTCGCTCGCAGGTATCCTGGATCAGTCAGCGGTTTGGGTGGATGAGATGAACTATTACGACCTGAGAACCGATCGGAACAAGGGCATATCCCCACTGTCCCTCCGCCCGGCCAATCCACTCGGCATCGAGATCGACAAGTAGGTCTGCCCATCCGCATGCTAGCACTCCACAAAGAGCTGGACCATAAGAGCTATGATAAAAGCTATGAGGAGATGCTGGAGATCCTTAATCTTTTTATTCTTAGGAAAAGGAGACGGGGGTGATCTGATTGAGGTATTTAAATGTGTTAAAGGGATTAACAAAGTTACCAATGCATGATTACTTCGGCCAAGTTCTGTTGGCAGAACTCAGGGTCACAAATGGAAGTTGGCCAAGAGTAAATTTAGCACTGATATTAGGAAATATTTTTTCACGCAGAGAACAGTCTCAGTGTGGAATAGCTTGCCCCGCTATATTGTAGAGGCAGAAACTATGGGAGTTTTCAAGACCAGGCTTAATGTAGTGCTTGGTACCATTCAGTCATTCAGTATCTGAAGTGTTGGGTTCACTTTAGTAATAAAAAAATGGCGAGCCTAGCTGGGCTGAACGGCCTGTTCTCGCCACTCATGTTATGTTATTTTTGGTCATAATGGTGAATTACTGTATTAAAGGGTCATTCCATGTCAAATCACCCAATGAGCTAAACCTCACCATCTCCAATTTTGCTCAAAATTTGTGTGTGAATTGGTCGTGACCCAAAACCCCCAAATCTCAAATTTCAGCTCAATCGGACCTTCCAGTGCTAAGTTATGACCTTTTGGGGTTTTTTTTTTTTGATATTTCGCGAAAAATGGCCCAGGCTGCCAAAATTCAAATGGCCAAAACTATATCTCCTAAACTACTTGACCGATTTATACAAACAAGGTATTGTTGGAAAGGGAATCACACAAGCATTCCAAATTTTTAAACTCATTCTGGAAACTCTGGGTGTGATGAATTATTGACCTATATTTTGACCTCAATTCGACCTTGAGGGTTGCGTGACCTTGAATTTTTTTTAACACCAAGTTGTACCCTGATGAAGTATCTACAACATATCAAAAACTTAGAAACATATTATTTTTAGTTATAGAGTAATTCAAAATTAAAATTCATGTGTCCAGCCATTTTCTGAGAATTCTTGTGCAATTAGCGATGCACTGGGACCCCCTAGATTAGGAAGTGGTGGTCCCCTATGATTAGTCATCACAGCATGCTTAAGAAGTTAGACAAAGGAACTTCAACTCTCAATTTCAATTTTTCGTATTTGTAAACAACTGAGAGCATTAAAAATGTAAGTAGATGTATAATCTTCATTTTATTCAGGATGCCTTCCTTCAATAAATCTTGTTTACAGTTTGTTTCTATTAGGAGAAAAATCAATCAAAGCACTGGCCATCACGGAATGACATTTGTTGGCTACCTGAGGTGGATATTCTGTGTGTTATTGACACCCCATCACTAACATCATCCTCATCAAGGCAATATACTCTCAGCTGCAGTGACTTGATGAAAATTTCAAAAGTCTGCCCAGTTTGGCAAATTGATTGTGAATAAACTGAACCAAGTGGGACTACACTTCCAGGAGAAACTTCAATAGTTGGATTTGAATTTGATTTTTACTAGAAAGTGTGCAAACTATCAGGGTAAAAAACATTTCTTGACCATACATGGAACAAGACTACACTTAACAGAACTCAACTGTAGGGATAAGTATGTACGTACTACATTTTGTGTACATTTTGAGTACACAGACCTGCATTTCAGCAAGGTTATACCAGATTTAATTGGATATTGCTGTAAAAACAAAAAAATAATGTTTTCAAGTTTTTGATATGTTGTAGATACCTCATCAGGTTACAGTTTGGTGTTTAAAAAAAATTCAAGATCACGCGACCGTCAAGGTCAATTTTGAGGTCAAAACATAGGCCAATTATTCATCTCATCCAGAGTTTCCAGAATGAGTTTAAAAATGGCAGATGTGGAATGCTTGTGTGATTCCCTTTCCAACAGTACCTTGTTTGTCAAAATTGGTCAAGTAGTTTTGGAGATACGGCCATTTGAATTTTGGCAGCCTGGGCCATTTTTTGCTAATTATTGAAAAAAAAAAAACAAAAGGTCATAACTTTGCACTGGAAGGTCCGATTGAGTGGGATTTGAGATTGGGCATTTGGGGCCATAGCCAACTTGCATACCAAATTTGAAGAAAATCAATACAAGTGTGGTGTAGAATCCCATTTTTTTTTTTTTTTTTTTTTTTTTTGGGGTGATTTGACATGGAGTGACCCTAAACTCTTTACAACAAATCAGCTTCATATTGTGCAATCTGAGCTTGGCCATTTTTTTGCCCTGGAGTATATACATGCAAACAAGTGCTTTTACAAGTATGTATGAGTTCTTGTACTTGCTACACAATGAGGACTAGAAAATGTTTTTTTGGGAAGTGAGGAAATTTTCGCCTGTCCTCACAAATACAAAGGCAAACTGTGACTTATTAGTTAAGGTTAGGGGTAAGGTTAGAAGTGGGAATGTGTTAAGGTTAGGGTAAGGGTTTGGGGTAAGGTTAGAATTGGGAATAGGTTAAGGTTAGGGTAAGGGTTTGGATTAGGCATACACTGCTTATTGTTAAGATAAGGGAAAGTCTGTAGAGACATAGAAAGAATTAATGGAAGTCAATGTTATGTCCTCACAAAAATAGAAGTACAAGAATGTGTGAACACACACGCACACACACACATACACACACACACACACTCCTGCTTAAACAGGGCTCCACCTCAGCAGTGTGCAGCATTCCAGCTTCAGTCTGCTGATTGCTTCCAGCGACTCTGGATTAGGGGCAAATTAAGAGCTGGTTTGCAGAGCCGCAATGAGGGGGCAGCGTGTGCAGTCCCAGGGTCCCCCTCCGCATAGACGGGCGGGTGGGGAAACTGCGCCTCTTTGAGCCCATATGTGATGGATTAATGGGGCTTGTTCCTCTCTCCGCCCACGCTGCTTGTCTGTCATTTAGCAGTGTAAACAAGCGCAAATCACATTGTTCTGTGTAATGTGTCTGGGGTTACTGATCTGTGCTGAGCCTTCAAGTGCTTGCGGAACACACACACACACACACACACACACACACACACATATACAGACACACGCGAGCGCTCTCACACAATGGCATAGGCATACTACATCACGTTTTAATTTGTCGCCGCTTTCATGGAAAATGATGCAATTTGTTCATACGCACGCACCTTTGTGTGCGGAAATCAAAAACCCACACACGCACACACTCAAACACAACCATGCCAGCGTTACTAGAGTAACGCACATACTGGCCTACATGCATGTGCATGATTTGTGAGATTAATTGAAAAGTGTGCTCACACACTCATGCACGCACGCACGTTTGTTTTTCTCTACCTGTGGGGACCAAAAAAATTGTTTTTTGCTCCAAAATTTTCTTATTTCCATATTACCCTAACTCCTTCCCTAACCTTAACCGTAACCCTGACCTACAAACGTCCCAAAGCAACCAAACTTTTAGCCTTAATTTAAAGCCTTGCCTCAACCTAGTGCCTAATTCTAATTGCTTATTGTCCTAACCAGTCTCCCAGCAGTAACCCTCGACCGAAACCCAGCTCAAATCTCAGAATGAAACCTAAAAAAGGTCCCCACAGTGCTAGTTTTTTCAAACTTTCCTATTCTTGTGGAGTCCCATAAGTATACACACACATACACACACACACACACACACACACACACACAAACGCACCCAGCCTTGTCGATGGTTTTTGACTCATGGGAAGGGTTAAGCCACACAGAGAGTGTTTGGGGTGAATCCCCTGTTGCTGTGTTACAGTGGGCTCTTTCAGACCCACAGGGGCACAGCTATAGCCGTACAGCAGTGACACACCGCAGTAAACAGTCTGGTGACACTTAAAGAGCAGATTCAATTAGGCCAATAAAATAAAAAAAATTAGTTGGTTTCCGTCCCCACCCACCGCAGGAAAACCCTGCCACCTGAGATTTTTAAAAATCTTTTATTTTGGAAAAAAAAAAATCAGTTAAAATCACGCCAAAAAGAAAGAGAAAAAATGCTCAGAATTCCTGTCCGTGCAGTGGACGATCTGTTTGGCTTTCCATCACTGCGCCACTTATTGGCAGATTTGATTTGTCACGTTAATACATGTACGTATGATTTGGATTTGTTTCACTATTTGGATCTCCAACTGTTATTATAATAAAATAAAAAACCCTCCACCCCCCAAAAAAAAAAAAAAAACTGTTTTTGTTGTGCGGGAAAGTATCAAACATCATCAATCACCTTATCTTGTGGGCCTTGAGTAGAAACAAAGTCACATTTAAAAAAAAAAAAACAATGTTAATTCGCATATCTGGAAATGCTCTGCCTGACGACTTCAGGCTCTTTAATCGCTTACAAATGCGATATTCCTTTGTAACAAAGACTTTGATACGGACTGTGAAATAGGCAAAGTGGGATTTCTCGCTCCTAGCAAGGCCTTCGGCGAGTTTGCAGTGCACAGGACGAGCTTCTGCATCCTGGCCTTTATGTAATCCCATCTTGGCTATGGGAGATGAGGCCTGTTTGCCGGTTTTTTTGGTGTGATTGCGTGACGGCTCTCCGCGAGCCGGTCTCTAGCGGTTACCTGCGCTGATTTGGGGGCGGTTGGAACATGGACTCGTGAATCATGGAGAGCGGCAGCGACCGTGGTAAAAAATGGCTGGATCTCGACCCCTGCTGATCCCTCATGATGAATGGGTCTAATTGAGCCCTGACACCCCCGCACAGCGATGAGTCAGCAGTGGCCCGCAACACGTGTTTATGGATGAGGACTGTACCATTAGGGGTGTGGGGAGGGGTGCGTGTAGATATTTGGTTTAACTTTAATGGTCAGTTAGAAGTTTTCTTTAATGAAAATGTTCCACTTTGCCTTGTGACTTGGGCTGCTGTTTTCTGCCTAAAATCCTGATTAATTTCTGATGCTTTGGAAGCAGTAAGCAAATTTTTTTGCTAATGCTTGATAATGCGCCATCGCCTAAATAGCATTTAACTCCTGCATTTGTGTAGCGCATTTTTCACCAGCCGGTTTCTCAAAGTGCTTGAGTTGATGATGAGGGAATAACTGACCTCAACCACTGAATGAATAGAACGACTGTACAAGGGTACAATAGAATGATTTAAGAAACGTCCATTTAGGTAAATGCTTTTTACTTTCTAAAAATGTTGCCCAAACCAAAATCGTAACAAATTTGCTGTATCTTTTAAGCTTTTCAGAAGTGTAAAGGTTCTACGCTATTAAAAAAAGGTTTTATACTGTTAAAAAAAACAAAAATAAAAAAGATGGACTAAACTGTAAAAAGAAAGGCAACCAGCTGCAGAACGTTATTGAGTCTGCGCAACTTAAAGTTCCAATTCCTTTCAACGATGAGTTTGTGCAACTACTGGAACTTGAAGTTGAACAAACTTGAAAGCACTTTGAAGCTGGTTGCCTACTTTTTTTAAGGTTTGTCAACTTTTTATTTTTTACAGTGTAGAGGCTCGCCTTCCTTACCATGGGACTCGGTTATGGCAGAACTTACGCTCTCGTATTCTTCCTTAGAAATGCATCTAACGGGCTTTATTTTGAGAGATGGTGCACTGCGTACACATCTGAACCCCCCCAGAATGGGGTGAGAGCCCAAATCCCTGATGCTTGAGGTCTGCCTGATTTAAAATCTCCCCAGGGGGCCTGGCGGTATGGTCGCCGTGGGTGTTACGGCGGTGAAAATGAGCTCGGACAGTGCCAATGGGACAACGGGCGTCATTTAAGCGGCAATTACTCCGCCCTTGCATTTCGTTCCCACAGCTGCGGAAAAGATGGGCAGGTCTGCGGGGAGCACGAGAGGAGCGCTGTGACGTTAGGAAGGGAGGGGGTCGCTGTGGAGGTTTGTGTTGTCCATGGGTCATTAACGCGGATCAAACTGCGTGTAAATGCAGGCCGGTCTCCTCTAATGATTGGAACTAGATCCACAGACTCTCCCCCTATCACCAGGGCGCTTATTTCCCACGGCTCTCTCTCTCTCTCTCTCTCTCTCTCTCTCTCTCTCTCTCTCTGGCCGCCCAGTCTCACACTGCCCCCTGCTGGTCAACTCAGCCTCACGTGCACAAATATACGTACGCAAGCCACAGGAACACATTGTCTCACGCAAAAAGATGCACACATCGCATACACTGCTATTACTCACACACATACAGACGCATGTGCACTCACATACGTGCGCACACACACACACACACATGCACGTGCATGCTCACTCACACACACACACACACACACACACGCACGCACACACTCGCACTCGCACACTCGTGCACATGCTCACACATAACTGAATATGCGCAGTGTGTATGGTTTAATGTGACCTCTCCTGCATTTTCAAGTGTATGTCCGTGTGTTTGTGTGTGTTTGTGAGGGAAAATGCCCTTTGTGTGAGTGCGAAGTACGCATGTGTGAGTGTCTACACCCAGAGCACCTCTGTTGAGTGATTTTTGGTTCATTTCGACAGGATGATTGTTTTATTAAGTCACGCTTATGGAGATTTTATCCAGGGCCGCACTGTGGTTAGGGCGTGTCACACCGCGTCGGGCAGCGTTTCAGTCAGGAGCTGGGATTCAGCCGCGTGGAGAGAGCTCAGTGCCCTGTTTTAATAAGGAGGCTGGGTCCAGTGAACTGGGACACTGCAGTGGCTGCTTTCTCAGTACTCATAAACCTGGACTAAAGCAACATTTCTCCTCTACTTGACTCCATCATCGCGCCGGTGTCATCTTTCCAATCAGTTTGAAGGGTTAATTCTTTGAATTATAAAAACTGTTTTTGCTAACAAAAGAGTGAGCTTGCTCTCACATGTTAGGCAAAGTTAAACACACACTTTGACTGAATCCAGGCCTCGGAGTCCTGTACAGCATGGTGAAAAACCCCATCTGTCCGACTGAACCAAGAGAGGGATTCCTGTCTGTTACATACGGCAAGTTACGGCACCTTCTCTCCAGGGTTTTACAGGAAATGGGCTCCCATTGGCTAGAAGGGCTACGTATCTGCTGCACGGCGATAGATGGGTCAGGCCGTCTCTGAGCTTTATGGGCACTCTAAATCTGCTGTCGCTGTTTAACTGTTGCAGTAAATATTTGCGCTATGTTGTGGCTAGTAGCTCACTGAGGTCAGAGGGTCGTCAAAGATTCTGTCTTACTACAGCCGTTTAACCCCTTAAACTGTAATTTTTCCCTTTAATTCTCCCTCAAGTGGGTTCAAAATCAGATGGGAAGCATTTTTTTTTCATACAGAAGGACAGTGTCACACACACATTCTGTGTCTGCTGGTTGCAGCTCTTCACAGAAGCTACATCACACTTACATTGAGATAAATATTCAAACCCAGGACGCCATGTTTTTATGGCCACTGCATTACATCAAATGGAATACATCTAGCTCTTGTGCATTGTTTTACACACGTTTTCTGACAATTCAGTTGGAAATATTTGGTTTCGTTAGAAAATTTGGGATCTCAAATAGAATTTAAAATGGGCCTGAAATTCCGCAGCTTTATTTGACAGAACACCGCAGCTTTATGTGACAGACCCGAGTATGGGTCCGTAGGTTTTACGGGGTTAAAGAGTTTCCTCACGAAAGCATTGCCATTTCCCTGGTTTTGGACCCACCAGAAGGTCTAATGGTCAAATTGTTTATACACATCCGTTTTCTGGCCAGACCAGGCGATATATTATAACTAATTGACCCTGAACTCGAAGTAAAGTTCCTCTGTCTCCACTCTTTTCCATTCCTTTTTTTCTCTTCTTCGCCCTTGTTTCTCCGCTTCACGATCGACCTAAAAGCTGCCCCCCTGGTTGACTAATCCAAACTTTGGCTTTTCCTGCATAGTTTTCGGTTTCAACGAAGCCTAAATCTGGACACCCTATCTCATGGATTTCCGTCCGTGACTCAGCATCAAATGCACATGGACAAACAGTACTCACCAGATCGCATTCGTGTGGCTGTAATCACCATAACACATTCCTCCACAGTGAGTCACTGCAGCCAGTGGGTTTTATTGGTTTAGAAATGTTTGCCGCATGCTGGCATCGTTGCAAACAGACGCCAGATCTCTCCCTGTATACAAACGCCCTGGACCAAAGGGAGCACCACAGTCCGAGCCTTTCTCTGATGTCAAAGACTTCACATCTTTCTGTTTAAACGTTTAGAGTAATTTTAAAAAGATGTCAACGTTTAGATTGGGCTGCTGGAAATTCAGTTTTTTTTTTTTTTTTTTCTGAGGCGGTTTTACCTCCGCAAAAATGTCTTTAGTGTTTTCCTATTTCGAGTCTTCAAATCACCTTTTTTCTCATGTAGAAAATTTTAGCTGTTTTAGGTTGTTGTTACTTTTCAAATTAAATTTCCTTACGCCAAACACTGAAACGAGTTAAGTAGTTTCATCTTATCTTTTTGGCTTATTTATTACAAAAAAAAAAAGTTTCAATGCGAGAGAAATATACCTGTGAGGATTGATTTAATTTTTTTTAAACACAACTGTCTGCTTGCTTGTTGGAAATATGGTTTCTACAGTTTTTTTTACACTTAACCCTTAGAGCGCTGAATAAATTATCAAGGAATTAAAAATGTAATTATCCTGAGCTGTTGAAAATCTATCATGTGGCGACTTGTTTAAAAGAGCTCCCGCAGGGGAGCTCTTTTAAACAAGTTGCCACATGATAGATTTTCAACAGCATGTGATTTTGATAACTTACAAAACATCATTGGGCAACTGTAGTAGCGTATAGTGCTCTGAGGGTTAAATGAGCGGAGTTTCAGTGGTGCAGAGTGAAGGCCTTTTGTGCCAGGAGGATATCGACATCTTTTACCTCATCTGTAGAGGATCTCGCAGGCAGACAAGTCTATCGAGGTCTGAAATGAATCTCCGAAATGCAGATCGCATGGACTTCCTCTCAAAAAGTAAACTCAATCTTATCGTTTATCATATCATTGAGTGCATGTTAACCGTAAGAAAAAAGGGTCAGAAATGGAGCACATGCTCATCGCTATCGGTCTGAAGGCATCGTTTTGCTGAATAATTTTTATTCACTCTTAAAATATGTATGGTGGTGGTTGTCTGAGGTGTTTCGTGAGGTCAGACTGTTGAGCTTTTCCACACAAATTGTTTCGTGTCATACCTGCAGTTTGTTTATTTGCTATGAAGTAAAAAAGCTGGATGAATGTCCTCTCAGTGTGGTGATTCCATTATTTTTTTCCAGGGGTGTTTTGTATGGAGGTGGGAGGGTGAGGCTAGTGGTACTGGGACAGTGGAGTCTGTTCTGGGTGTTTTGAGTTCTATAGCTGGCTTTTTATCCCCCGCCACGAAGTGGAAGGGGGATATAGGAATGGGTGCTGTCCGTCCGTCCGTCCGTCCGTCACGCTTCGTTTCCGGAGCAGAACTCGAAAACCGTTAAAGATTTCTTCATGAAACTTCACATGCATATCAGTCTAGTGGTGAACTGGTGCCTTTTGATGGTTTGGTATTTTTTTGAAAAAATTTTTTTGCCTTTTTGGGAAAAAACGTTGGAATTTGGTTGAAAATTCAGGGTTGCATTCGTTTTCGAGCAGATCTCAAAAACCATTCAAGATATCTTCACTTAAACTTCACAGGCATATTAGTCTAGTGGTGAACTGGTGCCTTTTTCATATTTTGGTATTTTTGAAAATTTTTCATTTTTTGCGTTTTTGGGGAAAAACGGAATTTGTTTTTAAAATACAGGGTATCGTTCATTTCCAGAGCAGACAAGATATCTTCAAAACCATTCAAGATATCTTCATGAAACTTCACATGTACTGCAGTCTAGTATGAACTGGTGCCTTTTGATGGTTTCATGTTTAGGATGCAGTGCTACATTGAATTTCAATGCAGTGTTACCCATTATCATTATCATCATCAATAATCTCTCAAATCAATCTTCATATATATAGACCTACTTTTAAAAAAACATATCCGTGGCGGGGGATGTGAGTATTTCATGCTTGTTTTTCTTTTGTTTACATTGTTTAAAAGACCCTGGTTTATTTATTGATTAAATTTTTTTTTTTTTGGTAAAAAACTTCAGGTCGAAGGTCCCACAGAAGGACCTGGAGTCCATGTTCCCAGGAATGAGTGGGGACTTCACCAGTGAGAACTTCTCGGCCACCTGGTACCTGATTGAGAACCACTCCACCACCAGGTTAGTCACTGAGCTTCTGAAAATACACTGCGCTTGACTCTGTTGGGTGTTACATGAAGGTTGCTGTATGAGTGTTGCTGTGTTGTCACCCAGCTCTTGACGTGTCCCTATTCCTGGTTTAGTTGGGTGAACATAAGTCTGGTTTGGGGATGTAATGACTCCTACAGTTCGGGTCATTGTATCTTCAGGTCTTTGTTGGCGGTTCTCAGTTGAAAAATCCAGGAGCTTGCTAAATCCATTATAATTAGTAGACACAGTTCTTAATCAGTGTTCCAGCTCGCTGACATCAGTTATCAGAAACCAGTACTCCTAAAATGGGAGCGCTAGAGAACCCTGACCTACCTCAACCTCTGCTCTCCTTGCTGAATGAAAACGTTTGCCACGGACAGTGAGTCGGCATCATTGCCGAGAGGGGAGAGGGTCTAGCATCAAATGGCCGTATTGAAATGGCGCATCTTCTATTGCAGATGTCAGTTCTCCTCGCTGGTCCCATATACACTTTATTTGACCCACATAACAGGAACCGCGCATGGCGCTAGCGCCACTGTTTTGGTTAGCCTGCGTGTGTTTTTTCCTTAAAGGAAACTCTTGATTTGGTCCCAAAATGACTTTCCTGAGAGAATGTCTTGATGCGTATAAACAAATGAAAGAGGCCCGTGGGGCTCGTCAGCAGGTAACAGGAAGCTCGCTGAGCTTTTATTACTGCGCTGGCTATCTAATGCAAACATGGCATCGGCAGATGTCTGATAGCGAATTGAGGACCGTGTTAATAAATGCATGCATATGTGCGAATGCTAAATGGTATATGAGATTGTCTGCTCGGCGACATCTGCGTGCTATGCAAGTAAAAAGATCCTTTGTAATAATTAAACTATATTATCTATCTTCCTCATACAGTGGCATATGGGATTGCAGTCGCGATTAGGGGACGTCGCATGTATCGCTATTTTTTATGTGTACTGTATTTTTTTTTTTTTTTTTTTTTGTTCAGGTGAAATGCTGGTAAGGCTTTAGATTGTCGCCACTTTTTTTTTTTTTTTTTTGAGCTGATAAATGTATTTTATTTTTAAAGTGATGATGAAGAACTTGTCGTCTATTTTTGTAATTTAAATGTAAAAAAAAAACACATTCGTAGCTGGAAGCAGAGGTTACTTTAGGCTTTCTCGCTGTTTTTCATTTTGACGGATGGGGTTGGAAAAATTCTGTCATTATTGATTATTATCCGTCATTTTAATTTTCACTTTTTAAGATAACAACACATAGCCTATTTGGTAGCTTTTAATTTTATAAAAACAGCTTGATCATGACGACATTAGATACACACAACACATGATTGCAATGGTGATTCTCTATCATAACCTGTCACTATGGCAGTAAGTGATTATGATTCAGTGCGGAGCTGTAGCGCCTCCGTCAGTACTCTCACAGGCCTCCTCTCCCAATCAGAAATGAGGAGCTGTACAGTAGTGAAGCATTACTCTGATTTAGTTCAGATGTTACCGCAATATCTCTGTCTCCTGTGCTGCCGTATTGTGTTAGATTGGCTGTACTTATGTGTCAGTGTTGATATATTTTCTGTTTACAGGTATTAAAAAAGCACGAGTGGCACATTATGATGATAATTATTATTATTATTATTATTATTATTATTATTATTCACATGAGGCGCAGGACGGGCCTCACAGCGTCTGTCGGTTCAGCTGCACTGCTGTTCGCACCTCTCACATGCCAGACCAGGGCTTAACTGAAAGAAACTCTCTCTGTCTCCCTTTCTTTCTCCCTCTCTCCATCTCTCTCTCTTTCCCCTCTGTCTCACTCTCAATCTCTCTCCTCTCCTCCTCCATCCTTCTTCCTCTCCACCTCCTGCACACTCTCTCTCCTGTTTTCCCTTCCCTTATTCTCGCCGACTCTCTCTCACCCTCCTCTTCCATCTTTTTTTCTCCCTCTGGCACACTTCCTTCTTTCTTTTCTCTCTCCCTGTCTCTCCCTCCTCTCTCCCTCTGTAGTTTTGAACAGTTGCGCCTAGCGGCCCATAACCTGAAGAAACAGGCCACTAAGAAGAACGAGGGCAGCCTGGCCTATGTTAAAGGTGGACTCAGCACCTTTTTCGAGGCTCAGGACGCTCTGGCAGGTAAGTGGATCGGGGACCGTGATTCATTTGGACCCTCATTGCACTGAGAGAGCGGAGCAGCTCGGTAGTGAGTTTGTGGACGGAGTTGTTCTGCTGTTACGACAGAATGAAAGTCTCATGAAGGCACTTGAGGCCAAATTTGTGTCCTCACACAACTGGTTGACCGCCCGGCTTCTGCCCCACCAGCCCGGCTCATCGTCATCAGCGCGATCGTCGGTGTCAGGCACAGTTTAGCTCACCCTCAACAACTGGCGGAGCTCTTCTTCCTTATGCCACTGTTCCGCCTGCGCATCGCCAGTCACAGCATGATTCTGCTCCCATTGGATATGGTTATGCGGGCACACAGCCAATCACGGTGCAGGCCTGCTCCAATTGGATAAGATTATGCAGCCACACAGCCAATCACAGCGCACGGCAGCTGCTGCCTCTATCTTACACCTCAGAGTCTTTTCTCCTGCTCCCTCTGCCAGCGCAGCTCTCAGCAGCGTCTGCGTCACCTGTTCTGAGTACAGCCTCAGGAGTGAAACACTCTCACATTCTGCCCTGTGCTGAGCAGGTGTTATTGTGAGCTTTGGGGTTTTATACAGGGACAAGGCAGTCAGTCTTTAGCCCCGCACACATCATGAAGTCCTGACATGTATCGTCATTTATATGGCTATGACAATGTTGCTTTGTGGAGTGTGTGTCTAAGCTTTGAGTTTGTTTGCTTGTATGTGTGTGTGTGTGTGTGTGTGCGCACGCACTTTTGGGGCAGGTTGAAAGAAAATGCGTGCGTGCGTGCGTGTGTGTGTGTGTGTGTGTGTGTGTGTGTGAATGTGCACAAGCTTGTTTAAGTGTGTGTGCATGTGTGTGAGTGCGCATGCATGCGTGAGTGTAGGAGAGTGCAGGAGGTTCAGCCAGTATGTGTGTATGCATGATGTAGAGTGTGTGAGATCAGGTGTGTTAGTGCGGGAGGACATGGTCCTGTGACGGTGACCTGCAGGCACACAGTGGAGCTCTAGGCCCCTCGTGTATCCTGACGCCGACGCGGTGGCGAGGCTCTGGTTCCTCCATTGCTTCATGTTGACTTAAGCTGTACTAATGCGACTAAAGAAAATAGCTACAGGAAACACTGACCTAATTAGCAGCTGCGCGTCACGCTGCTCCACGTCACCCAGGCTAAATTGGCTGCCTTTAAAGGCTGGCTGTTTCCACATAAAAACGACTTTCTCGGTTTTCCCTGGATTTAAAGTTTTGATTGAGGAGAATAATTTTCAGCGTGCTGGTGTGAAGCCCGATGTTGAAATGTGCAGTTGATGTTTGGCCAACCGTCTCGCAGTTAATTTATCTTCATTGAAATGTCGGCTTCCCTCCAACCTCGCAGTCAGACTCAAGGTCACCACCTGCTGGTTATTCAGTGAAGTCCGGTCTCTCCCCTTGGCCTCATGGGACATTTACTGGACACTGTGCGTGTAAACACACACACTCACACACACAAAGACATGCAAACACACAGACTTAGTGCTGGTCCTTGTCCCTATGCCAAGTAGCAAAAATCATGTTGTTTTTCATGTTGTAAATCTTTATTTTGTCTGTTTATAAGCAAATCCTTTCCTAGTTAGTTGGTTATTTCCCTTTTTCATTCAATACATGTAAATATTAATTTATTATTCTCTCAGAAGAATTATTTTTATTATTATTGCTCTCCCAATGTTGCGTGTATGTTTTCATTGTTATCCAGAAAACAGCAAACCAAATAAACACAGCCTCTTAAGACAATGTCTGCTGGTCAATAACAGCGATAAGGCTTTTCAAAATAAATATTAGGAACAGTGCGGCTGGGTCTGGACTGAGCATGCTCACCGAGTGCTCTCTGTCTGGTTTGTGATTGGCTGGGAGAGGTGGTAGATTGGGAGTGTATTGCCAGGGGTTTTGGCGGCACAGGGCACCAGGCTGTTAGCAGTTAGCTGTTAGCCACAATCACTAGCAGGGGAAATGTGTCACCATCCCCAGTTTACTTTCCAGCCGCGGGATTACGAGGAACCCAATGAGTCAGTTCATCTCAGAGTCTGTTAATTCTTAAGTGTGCCTCATCTTTCTTTCTTGTGTGTTCTGTCTTTGACTTGAGTGCATTTCTGTAGCACTGTTTGGCTGTTTGCGAAGTTGCTGGTGGTGTCCATGTTCTAGTTCACACCACACTGCTCCCCCCAGCCCTCGGAGGGGCTACACTCGGGGGTCCAGGCTTTTCGGGATTTTGCCCGCATCTGTACAAATTTAGTGGAGCGTTTAAGCCATTCCCAGACAGGAGCTGGAGTTCTAGGGGACGAAGGGTGGAGTTTTCAATGAGAAAGACGGAAACTATTATACGAGGTGAAATACGTTTTGGGTTATACCTTCAACCTCGGCAAACCTGCAGTTCAGCCAGTGTTTTTCTCCTGGAGAATGATCTGGTCTCATGGGCACAGTCAATGGGTGAAGATGGTTTTGCAACTTGAAGTGTTTTTATCCTGAGAGCAAGTCTTTTTGGTTTGTTTTTATACCTTCCAATCATTTTTCTAGATCTCCTCTACTTTCAAATGCTGGTAGCGATGGTGTGAACTGTCCAGAACTCTTTAACCGCATATTTGGGGTCTTTATTGATCACATACACACCTCATTGAGTTGAAGGGGATGAGAGGGGGGTGAGGATTGTGCCGAAGGCGTCTGCGGTAATCAAATGGAGGTCAGTCTGATGCGTCTTGAGTCTCTGGGGTAGTGCGGGGTCAGCTGGGGTCAGGTGTGGTCAGCTGAGGTGGGTTCTTGTAAGGTCGGCTCGGACTCTGGCTAGTCCATTGGGACTCGCTGTGTTTGACTGGGCCAGAATATCATTACGCCATCACCGTTAGCTTCCTGTTTCCAGAAAGTTCTGTCAGGACATTAATGAGTCTCATTAATTTTTAGTCTTAGTGAGAGTGGTGCTGTGGGGGTAATGATGAATGTGGGTGTTAGGACAGTTTTACTGGGAGCTGGTGAGAATTCAAAAATAGTGCTTTTAAAGTGAAAATGAATTGCGGAATAAATGCAATCATACAGCCGTGCTTTTCTGGGTGCGCAAACGCATCTACTCTCCCATTTAAACACCCCCCCAGCCAGTCACACTCACTCCCACGAATTCACACTCTCAAGCACGCACACTTGGGCCCTGTACGCACCTACAGGGGTACTTTTGAAAACATAGCAATTTTTTTGTTTTTCTGCATTTCGTCCATGCACAAACGGTTTTTTCACTCTCACAAAACAGACCTTTTGGAAAATGATGCCTTTCACAGGTAAGATTTCTCGAAACTTCATTTTCACTGTTTACATGTGAACAGGGAAAGCTTTTTGGCTCGTGACATCTTAGTGTCTGCGCCTTATAGAACGTTTTGAAGGCTTGTGATTGGCCTATATGGTCTGAAATGAAATTATATCATCCATGCTCGTTGGTTTGGCATCCTCTTGACATAGTGCTTTAAAAACGTTTTTGCATCTTCGTGCGGACAGAGATTTTTTCTGGAAAACGAAAATAAAAAAAAAATAAAATACACGTGTACTTGTGGACTAGGCTTTACGGACGTGGACACACACACACACACACGCACACACACACACTGCAGCGGTGGCCAGACTGTGAGTAATGTTTTCCTCGCAGGTGCTGCAGTCTTGAGTAAAAACACACTGGCCTGCTGTCAGAGCCCTCTCTCTCTGTTTACGGCTGCAGCTGAAGCCTGGCTTCCTGAGCTCTCTGTGTGGTGCTTGGAGTTAACTCCGCATTACGCTTCTGCATCCTCCGTGCTGTTCGCCTGATGCGTGGTATGCGCGACTCTCACGAATGCGTGGAGCATTTACACTCGCCCTGCTAATTGGACTGCTATTGCCGGCCACGTCATCGGGTTTCTGGTAAAAATGACTTTTTAAAGTTCATTTTTGATTGGTCACGCCCCGTAGCAAACCACTTCAGCTGGCCTCAAATTTAGCTTCTCTTCATTTGTTGTTTGAAATTTGTACCAGAAATGAATTAATCCCTTTGTGCAGATATTGATGCCGGCGTCCGTAAATTCCGAAATTTAATTCCTAAATAATTTTGTAATTGAATTTCCAACTGTCTTTCTTCCCTGGAATAATTTTCAAAAGTCTCTGTGACACAAATACTGAGTTATAAAGCCTAAATAGGCTCAAGAATAACAGGGAAAAATTGGCATTACTTGTATTCTGCGCAAAGGGGCTAATCTTATAAGAGCGATGGGCTGTATCGCACCTCATCTTCAGTCAACTGACCTTGACCCCTGTTGCTCTTGCAGCAGAGGTCGCTTAGGACGTACACTACATCTCAAACGCGATCTGTAACCTTTGCCGGGCTCATGTGAATATAACACAGTCCTTTAGAATGACTCGTGATGGTAGTTGTGTTGTGCAGCTGGATGTCTGAGGGAGAATCGCGGTATGTTGGCCCATCCAAGCCCCACTGGGATAAGCAGGTACGCTGAGCTGTGTGGTTAGAGGAGTGTCTTTGCTCCAATCTGTAGGTCTGTCGACCCACCGCAAAATTCCACAGCAGCTGTAATCCAAACAACCCCTCTTGCAGCAATAAAAGGCCAGGTTACATCTAATAAGGCCTCGTTTGGCTCTGGCTGCGGTGATAACTGTGCTCTTTGTGTCTGCTGTGCATTTAAGGCAGGACACGAGGGCAGATCTCCAGAGGAGCTTCACCACTAAGTGTTACCATTTTTCTCACAGGAGGGAAAGACCAACGGAGTTTAAAAGCAGGAAAAGAAAAAATCAAGAGAATTCAGACACCTTGACCTGAATATGAGCGCATGATAAATTGAACATCGCATAAATGGTAACTGCTATTTGTCAAGTGTCTCTCCGGGCCCGGGAAAATATTGGGAGGAGCTCTGTCTGTTGGCTGCCATTTTTTTCTTTATTCGTGTAGGTACCTGCCACAATTTAGTAGATATGACCCTCTGTGTGTTTCTTTTCACTAACACCCTAAACTGGCTGCATTTTTTATTGCTCTTTTAAATGTGACGCAGCTGGGTCTGTAGCGGTGTCGAAGGATTTAGGCGATGTGCTAAGCCGTCGTCATGTTATCAACAGGCAGTGTGGAACTTTCCAGTGTGAAGTTCTACCACCAGTGCAAGAGCAGGATGGAGATTAAAGCCGCTGTATGTGTTTAAGGAGCAAATGAGTTGGAGGGTATATGTGTGGTTTACTACATGAGGATTAATCTTGTCCAAGAGTAGTTTTTTTTTGTGTTGCTATCACTGTTAGGGATACCATGGTGTTTAACCTGGGCCTTGAAAACCCGTATTAGTTGGGCTGAGTGTTAAGCTCAGGTTCCCAGTGGAGTTCCTGGATAGAGAGTCGTGACATGAGGATTCCAGAAAATCTTGTCATGGAGCGATTTTGTTTCCATTGTGTTATCGGGCACCATTTCAAACTGCATCAGTTTTTTTTTTCTTTTTTCCCTTCTCTCATGTCCAAAAATTTTTCCCTCTTAATGAAAAAATCTAGTAATTTCTGATGTGTGAAATGGCTCGGTTTTGTGAGATGGATACAAAATGGCTCCTATTCTTGAGTTGTCATGACTCTATCCAGGGACTCTAGTTCCAAGGTGTCTGCAGGTTTGTCGCTGTGTTATTGGAAAGCTTTACTGCGCTGGAAGGACTTCTGTTATCCAACCCTGGCTGTGTGTTTCAAATGGCAGTACGTCAGTTAACTTGGATTATACTTTATTGACTTTGTGGGTAAATTTGTCTTCTGCAGTTAGCTCATCCTCGCTTTTTAGCCACAGCAGGCGGCCACAAGACCACCTTCATTAACATCAACTTACCCAGCCAGCGGAGGACGGGCTCCCCCACTATAGCCAGGTTCCTCCTGAGATTCCTTCCCACTGGGGAGTTTTTTCTCCCCACTGTTTGAGGATTTTTCTCCCTACAGGAGTTTTTTTTTTTTTTTTTTTGGATCATAAGCTATTTTAGGTACTTAGGTTGGGCATCTGCCCTGATGCTATTCAGTAAAGTATCCTTGTGACAGGTGTTCTGTAAAAAGCACTTTACAAATAAAACTGAATCGAACTTCAGTATTGAGGCCCGGGCCTTGGTCAGTGCTGATTGGTGATAGTGCACTGAGAAGTAACCTTATGGCAGATGAGCAGTGTGTGTTTGACAGAGACTATGGCATCGCTGTTACTTCTGACTGAGATTCAGAGAGAGCTGATTGAGTTGCGGTAGGCAGTTGGCGGCAGTAAAGGTCGCGGCTGTACGGTTCTGGTATTGGTGATTGAGGGGGACGGACAGGCAGTCTGTCTGTGGTGCGGCAGAGGTGAATGTGACCCTCTGTAACGGCCCTGGGCTCCATTTGTTTTCGTCTTGGGGAGGGCGAGTGTCGGGTGGGTGTAAGTGGGGGTCGAGTAAAATTAGCCGGAGGGCGCTGAGGTCAGACGCCGGGTGAATTCCTCTCACAGGCGGAGTTATCTCGCCGCATTCACCAGTCAGGCTGGGGAGGGGGTGTGTTTTGGATTCAAACAGGAAGTGTACATTGTCAGTGGCGTCACCGTGGCATCAGAACTTTGAGGGGAGGGCTGTGGGGGCGGGGTGAATGTTTAACTCTGTGTGACCTGAACCCTTGACTCAGGTCAGCGATTGTCAATCTACCCCAGACCGAACACGTCTGCGAACAGATCCCTCGGGCCTTGGGTTTCCGAAAATCTGCTGACAAACTGACAGACAGGTGGGCGGACTGACTGACACGGTGACTGACAGATTGACGGACAGATAGGGTGAGACGGGACTGATGGACAGGGATCGACAGACAGTCGCAGAGAGGAAGACCGACAGACGAACTGAAAGTTGGATGGACATACTGACAGAAGGACAGGTGGAAAAACAGGCAGACTGACAGCGGTGCAGGTTTGCAATAACCTTTCCCCCATCGCACTCCCAATTGTTGAAAAAAGGAAGTTTTTTGTCCAAAAGGAAACTAGCCCTGGATTCCAAAACATTAGAATATTCTCAGGATTCACTGGATGTGCGAAGAGGCCGATTCGTTTTTGTGGTACAGCTGAACCGCTCCCAGCCCTTGAATACCAGGAAGTTGGTGAAGTTCATTTCCTGGAAGGGACGGGACCCAGCCGGTGATGGGAACCGCGGCAACCTTTCGGGTTATTATAGTTACGGCAGGACGTCGATAGTGTATTATTATAGACATCGAAACGACCCCACACCGGCTGTCAGGCCAGGCTGACGGGAGACAGACCTCTTCGGCTCGGCTGCACGTCTGCCGCAAGTCGGCCGCCCAAACGTACCACACAGGAACGGAGACGGAGGGAGGGAGAGAGAGGGAGGTATGGAGAGGGAGAGCCATCGAGTTAGACTACACACAGAGATATTGAAGTGGTGATAAAGACGGAGAGGGATGGACAGAGAGAGCAATAGAGAGATTAAATACCTGGAGATGAAAGAATAGAAGATTATGGGCTTCTCTGTGGGTATGCTGTAAACGGTAAAGTGTAAAAGGGCACGGTACGTAAAGCACGTCCGGTACTGTAAACTGGGCCAAATTCATGACCGAGCTGTACGCTCCGGCGTCTAATGAATGGCACCAGGACCGTAATAAAGTTGTCTCTTTACTGCTAGTTTTATTGTCACGCCAACACTCTCCTCCAAATGCTTACTGGCTACATGTCAGAGCTCACAATGTATTACTATAACCAAAAAGCAGTGTTTGACTGTGTATATACTAATAATACCAGGGGGGTCAAACCAGGGAACAAGTCTTGTTGTTTTCTGAACATTAGCTAGATCCGTTCCCTTCCGTAGTTCTAAGGGAGAAATCCCAATATTTGTGTTCCGAGAGTGTAAATGAAGTATTGTATGTCATGCCTTGTTTTATTGGGTGGATGTGGTTTGTGCTGTCAGCAGTATTGCCGATCTTGGTTGCACGAAATTGAACTGTGCAAGTTATTGTCCTTCAGTCAGAAAGCCACTGAGCTAGCCAGCTAACGGGGAGCCTTGCTATTGTATGTTTAATCAAACAGCGAAAGTTATAATCGTCACGTGACTATTAACGGCTCCTGCTCTAACAGAATTCGGGCTGGAGAGAGACATTGTGTCAGACCAGTGATTGGAATGGCCAGTACCACAGATGAAGAAATGAGGGAACTGAAACTTTTCCATTCCCTCACACACACATTCGCTGCCTGTAATTCGGTGTTAGTGTTTCTGTTTCCTGAATGACCAGGTTCAAGTGAAGGGCAGCGCAACGTTAAAAGCTCTGTGATGATCTGCACACTGCCAAAACTGACCTGGTCGGGTACCGTCCAGCTCGTCGAAGTGATTACTGGAAACTGTAGTCCTCGTCTGTGTTTAATGTGGAAAGATCACCGCTCAGTTTCCAATTAAACATTGAACTGCATTTCATTTGGTGTCTGTTTGGCCTGTTTGGTGTCTGTTTGATCGAGTGGCAGGTTTCCCTGTCAGTGAGAGGCACGTATTTCAATTTTTTTTTCTTGCTGACCATTTGGCACTTTTAGGACAGTACATGTGGCTGTGATATCATTATCTCCCAATCAAGGTCGAACCCAGTCAAGGTCACGACTAGCAGCAGGCATACTAGCAGTTTCTTTCATGCAGCTCAAGTAGTCTCTGAGAAAACTTGTCCCCGCTTATCCAGACGGATGAGCTCTATTGCTATATCCCCCACTCCACTTTATGTTGTGGCGGATGGTGAAAAAATTAAAAGCTCAAAGACTTTAACAAATATCTTGGCACCTTCAACCCCTCCTTGCCCATCTGCATCAGAAATCAAAATTAAACCAGTTTTTCCCTTAAAAGTACTCCATATATTTCAGGTTCACGTCATGTCTCCCCCCAGCTCCGTTCTCCTGTCAATAAATCGGCGTAGAGTCGTGCTAGGCGGGCTCTTGAGTAACTCCAATCATTTATTTGTTCACGTGGGCAGCTGTGGTGGGGCTGGAGGGTCTTTGGCAGGGGTCTGTTTGGCCCTTTGTCCGGGCCCCTGGAGGGATGTGGATCGGCCCAGAGGAGAGTGGGGGAGTCTGGGCCTGATGACAGCCGCTCCTGGGCCTGAGGAGTAACACCGCTAGCTTAGTACCACACCGCAGATCAAATAAATAAACCTGGGAATTAAAAGCTTTTCGTTCCCTCCGTGCTGTGAAACTACCACCAGTACCACCGCTAAAATCAACAATCGTATTACCGCCGCTAAAATTAGCAATCTAACGTGCCACAGCTACCACAGTTAACATCAACAACAAAAGTACCACCAATGTCACCGCTAAAATCAACAACTGAATTACCACTGCTAATATTAGCAAGCAAATGTACATCACCTACCACTGTTAATATCAACATCAAAACTATTGCCACGCAAACCCCCGTAGCAATCAACTTCCAGAATAACAGTGTTAGAATCATCGCTTAAACTATCATCTGTACCACTGCTGAAATCCATGCCAAAACTATCGAAGACCACCACTAAAATTCGCCGGAAACCTGTCAAAATCAAGACCAAAACTGCCTCCTCTGCCACCACTAAAATGAAAATCTGCTAATGGCAAGGGAGAAAATCAATGCATTTCCGGCTTGGAGGTAAAACGGTGTATGCGTGGCTAGGAGGCAAAAGAATACATTCCCATAGGTTTTGACTAGAAGTGTGCATCTGAGTGTGATATTTGGAATAGCTGAATATCTATGAAGCAAAATATACCCTGCACCATCTTGTCTAGACCAAGTCATAAAATGGGTTAGTTGTAAATTGATTTGACTTTTTTAGCCCACGATTGTCACTAATGGTGGGCTGATAAAATCCCTTTTTGTCCGTGGTTTGCAGTTTGTCCATTATCAATTATTGCTATTCCAAGAGAACTACAAAGTGGATCTTCAACAAATCCTGCCTACAGGTTCCCCCTACTGTCTAGTTGTGCATCTTTTTTTGCCTCATTTGCATGTTCAAAATTGCTGCCAGGTGACCATGTGGAATGAATTTCTTATGGTTATTCCAAACAAATACCCTGTGGAACTTTACCAAATTTTTGCAAGTTTGCACAGTTTAGAAAAGTGGGCAACGGTAGTAGCCAAGATCAGTTCACAGATCTCTTGTACTTTTTATAGCAGAATGAAAAAAAAAATTGTCATTTTGAGTGTACATGGCTCTGGGGGAGTGAGGTGAAGGAGTTGTTCCTGGTAGAATGAGCTAAAGATGTTTCTCTGTTTAGAATAAGCTGCGTATTTTTCTCCTGATAGAATATGCTGAAGACGTTTCTCCTGGTAGAATATACTGAAGATGTTATTGCAGGTAGCAAACACTGCAGATCTGTCCGGCCGGCCCCTGCTGTGTGCGTGGGTTTCAGCAGAGGGCAAACACACTGTGGAACTGGATTAGGCTGGAGTCAGTAGGCCCCAGTCGTGTGGGAATCTCAGCACAATCACCAGCCCTGGGGGAGATGCTAGCAGACACCGGGCCACCAAGGTTATCTGCCATCAGGAATTGGACGGACGGCTGTTTATTGTTCTACCTCGGGTTCCTGAAATTGAAAATGTCCCGGAATTACGCAAGTCAAATTGAGACCAGCAGAAAATTATTATTTTTTGATTTTTTATTTATTTTGCCGAATGACCGATTTCTTAAAATAGCTAGTCCTGGACTCTCATTCCTGCACCATGGAAAAGAAACAACTTTCATGACTATTTCCATATTTCTTCAACTGAAAGAATCACCTTGTTTTTTTTTTTTTCTTCTGTAAGTTCAGTTTGTTTGGTAAAATGTGAGAAATTAGGGTTTTAATTGGCCAAATATTTTTTTGTCATATTTTTTAATGATGTGCAGATAATCAATAAAAATGATTTACACTGGAGAATAAAAAAATTATGCACCACCAATATTTTTCTTTCTCTTAAATATATTTGTTTTCTAATTACAGCCATGAACGTTCCTCTAAAATGCAAGAAACATTTTAGAACATTTCAGTCGTTGATTGTAATAATGCGCTGTTGGAAAAAAAAATGGGGGACTTGGAAATTGCGAGTGCTTTTATTGTTTTCGGTACAGTGCACATGGTGTTTAGATTTTGGGTTACACTTCAGCGCAGAAACTGGAATTGAAAGCACGTTGCGTTTAGTGTTCTCACGCACCCTGCCGGCTCGGCCTCACATCTTAATTTCTTAAATACAGAAGTGCAGAGTGACGTTCGCATTGCTCTTTCTTTTTTCCTAAACTTTGTGAAAGAGCTTATTGATCTTGCTGCTTCACATGTGATTAATTAGCGAGAGCGTCATTAAATGGGTCGGTTTCTCCGATGGAGACGAGCTCGGGTTCGAAGCTCTCAGGCCTTCCTGTGTTTATTGTTGCAGCCATTCACCAAAAGCTGGAGGCCGACGGGACGGAGAAAGTGGAGGGGTCCATGACACAGAGGCTGGAGAACGTCCTGAACCGTAAGAACCCCGGAACCCACCAAACGACCCCCTTTTCTCTCTCACCTCACATAATGGCCAACGCTAGCAGAATCAGCCCACCTCTGGAGAAAATATTTGCGGGACATTTGTCTTAAAAAATCGGAAATGCTCTTCCTCTCTCTGCTAAATTTTAATAGGTCATTGTAAGAGAGAGATGGGGCTCCAGTTTTAGGTGAGCCTGCCTGAGTTTGGAAGGATAAAAAGTTTTATTTAATAACAAAGAAAAATTATTTTGAAAATACAATTGTATTTATACTCCCCTGGCAAATTAAAGCTTTTGTGATGCCACGTATATGTATCTAGGACCTTGGATAACACACGCCTGCGGTTGAAATAAATAAGTGATTGAAGTGATCAGTACGACATCATCAAATCTGGTGGCTTCAGAGCCTTACTGCTGTTGGTGGGATTTCGGCTTCCCTGTCCAAGGGGCTAGTGCACAGACGGCTCAATACGAGGCCCCCCTCACCCAATAAACACTGTTCCCATTCTATTTTAGCCCCCCTCCTTCCCACAGGAAGGCCTGTCGGACAGGGCCGTGTCCCGGCTGCCCAGACCCCCCGTATACCCTATCATTTATACATGATAATTTCATTCATGTAATGGAAGGTCAACAAACAGGTGCTCTCCCTTAAGATCGCAAATGGAAGGGAAAAAAGGCCCGAGAGAAAGGAAGAGAAATAAATCTCGTACGGGCCGAGCGAGGAGACCTTGAATTCGAAATAATGGCTGTTCAGCTGAACACACCCAACCTCCCCAAAATGTCTCCGGTAATACCTCAGCGTTTAATTTAATCAGGATATCAGATTCAGACTTCAGATGAAAAATGACTCGTGCACTTTGAGCGGGAAGCTATGCGAAATATTTTATTGGCTGGTTGTGTAAATATTTTCATTCAGACGGCACGTTGGAATTTAAAAAAAAAAAAAAAAAAAGAATGATTAAAGAAATTTGACGGTCTGTCTTTTCGCATCCCTCGGGCCACCCACAGAGACGGCGCCCCTCCCCTGCCAAGACTGATGTCATCGTTTCTTCGATCTGGCTTTTAGCTCTGTCGCACCAACAGACGACAGATGCTCAATCTCTCCGGGCAAATTAGCGACACAGTTAACTTGCCATGATTTAGAAACTACTTTAGAAACTTCCCACTTCTCTGCACATCCACTTATGTTAATTATTTTGCTCAGGTTTCCTGAAAGGACGCACCACTGGCTTACATAAGTTACGTTTTTCATTAGCTTGTTGTTTTGAAAATTTTTTTTGCGCATTCATATAGTTCAGATAAATATAATGCAGGTTCACTGAAAGGATGTACCACTGTTGATTGCATAATTCACTTTTACTGAAGTACGGTATATTGGATCGGAAATTTTGTATTTTTTAGTGGATTCATGTAGCTTGATTTAATGCACCTGGAAACGAGACAAAATGTTTGTTGTAACCTTTGGTGAAAATGTCACTTAAAAATATATTGACATAAACATGAATTTGTTACTATTTTCACATGGTCTTTACCATCAGAATTTTGTGCTGTTAGTGTATTATACCACACTGCTTAGAAATATCACAGTTGGCATATGTTGCATTTTGACCCTTAGAGCGCTGAAATAAATAGAAAAAAATATATAAATTTTATTATCTTGTGCCGTTGAAAACCCCCTGCAGGAGCTCTTTTAAACAAGTCGCCACATGATAGATTTTCAACAGCTTTGATTTCGATATCTTACAACACTGAGTAACAATAGTTGCTTTTAGCGCTCAAAGGGTTAATATATTCTATTTCAGTTAGAGGATGCAAGCATTTGATTGTCCATATTATATCTGAATGGGTGGGCCGGAGCCTTGCTTTCCCCGTATCCCTCCCTCTCTCCTCTCCACACAGGGGCGAGCGACACAGCAGACACCCTGTTTCAGGAAGTTCTGGGCCGAAAGGACAAGGCCGACTCCACTCGCAACGCTCTAAATGTTCTGCAACGATTCAAGTTCCTGTTTAACCTCCCGCTCAACATCGAGCGCAACATACAGAAGGTGATGTACAGTAATCATAATAATAATCATCGCCATCTTCATCCTATTTAGAAATAATTTTCTGTGCAATGCAGGAAAATGTATTTGGTTTCTGAATGACAATGAAAATAATTCAGGATCTCCAGATCAAAATAATCTCACTCCTAAATAAAGTACAAAGGACTGGCACGACCCAGAATCACTGCAGATATTCAATTTGTGTTGTTTAAAGTTTAATTTTTGGGATATTTGATAGATAGATACACTTTTTATTGAACCCATGGGGTAATTTAGGAATTGATTTTGTTTGTGGTTGATTGTCATTGGTAATGAAGGAGGGTAGCTGTGAAGCTCAAAGGTGTATTTCTCAGTGATCAAACTCTTTTCTGTTAAGTGCTTTGCTCTGTTATTTTTTCTAAATCAATTTATTCAATTTCAGAAGACCATTTGATGAAGTAGTTCAGGAATTTAATAATTTCCAATGCTGATTTTCTCATTACTGTGACCAAGTAACGTCTTGCTTTATATTTTTGATTCAGGGAGATTATGATGTTGTGATCAATGACTATGAGAAGGCCAAATCTCTGTTCGGAAACACAGAGGTGCAGGTGTTCAGGAAAGGTGAGTATACGCCTGTCTTTCCGTCCGTCTGTCTGTATCCTCATGCAGTAATGCTCCAGCTGTTATAGAGTTAACATTGCCTGTAGTCGAGCAACACCATTCATGGAGAAATAACGCGGGTCAGACTCCATCAAAAACTATTTGCGGCAGAAATGTGCCGTTCATATGTAATCACCTAAGGCGGGCGGACATTAGCTGTGCAGAGCTGCAGTTTATGATCAGGATTAAAGTATCTGCTCTACGTCGTCGTAATGAAGAAGAACACATACTCAAATGCTCAAACAATTACGATTTAAATGCATTAGGACTGCTTCACATTTTCACACACCCTTGCACTCACTCACTCACACACACAAACACACACACACACACACACTGAGTTTAAAGGTGTACACTTTGAGGTGTTATGGCTCAAATTTTTAATCGGAAAAATAATCCTCAGGTCCTATTGAAATGATAGCATAATTGCTAATTTCTTTTGATGGCAGCTGGTTAGAGACGCTGCGATGTTCTGGAGAGAGTTAGACTCAGCTGGAAGTCTCTAGAACCGAGAGCCCTGAGCACAGGAAGATGGAGTGCAGGGCTCTTCAGCTGTTTGGATGTGCGCGGTACACACACTCAGAGCTGTGTCCTGAGTGTGACGTACACACACACACACACACACACACACACACACACACACACACGGAGCCGTTACTCACTGCGCTGTCATGAGTGGGAGGTCTGTAGACGAGCTGCAGAATCGGCCTCAGTCACAGCCTCATGATTTATGTGGATAAAACTCACCCATTTCTCAGAGGAACAGAAGGGCCATCGGTGTCTGTGTGTGGTGAACTGCGTTTGCTCCACACTCTCAGATTCAGAACGCACACACACACACTCCCACACACACGCGCACACACACACACTCCCACACGCATGCGCACAGACACAAAACTTTCACATAATCCATGCAGTGACACCCACACATAAACACACACAACTCATTCAGTGACGCACACACACGCGCAGACACTCGGCACATCTGGAGCGTGCACTGGGCCGCTCGTAATCAGAGCGCTCGTGTAAACGCTCTGGAGGGTTTCCAGAGACGAGCTGCAGCGTGAGCCAGACCCCCCTGTCTGAGCAGAGAGGTGAGGCTCGCTGTGCTCCGATGGGAATCTCACAGGAAGAGCAGGGCAGAGGCGAGGTGCCGATACAGACCTTATTAACGCAGGATTAGGGGATCCCATCTGGGGTCCGAGTCTTTATTTTTACATCCTGATGGGCGCTGCTCAGCCCAGGTGCTGTGGATGAGTATCTGAGAGGAACACATCAGGCACCATATGCTAACATACAGATAAGCACTCAAGCACACACGTGTGCAGATCTGCTCTCATGCACCCACTGTGCATGCAAGTACACACACACACACACGCCATGCACTCGCTCACACGTACGCGCGCATTCCCGCACACGTGCGGGAATGCGCGTGTACGTGTGAGCGAATGCATGGTGACCATCAGCTGGAAGCTGCGAAGAAGCCCCGCCCTCCAGTTCCCATGGCGCCCGGCAGAAGCCCCGCCCACACGTCAGAAGGTGTTTGTTTTCATTTCTAACAGCGGGAGGAAATTCTGCGTATTACACAAACAAATGGAATCGAACGGACGCTTTATAACAGCCGTCTCATTAAATGGCTTTAATTGAACTTAACCACATAAAGCTGTGAAGTCAGCTGAACACATCCTCGTTGTAGATGAAGTATATTTCTCCCTCTCTCCCCCTCTCTCTTTGGTTTCTAGTTTACGCCGAGGTGGAAACCCGTATTGGTGCCTTAAGGAGCCTTCTGTTAGACAAGCTCTTGGAGACTCCGTCTACACTGCACGACCAGAAGCGCTACATACGGTACAGTTGTCGTACTGTCAGATATGCAGCTGAAAAAGAACGGTGTCATACCGTTTGCGCTTGAGCTCTGTGTCCTCTCAAACCCACACATGCTCACTGAACAGACTCCCCATGAAAGACAACATCTGCACTTCCTTGTGTTTTATTGCTTTGGTAAATTTTTCTGAACAGCGATGTGTTGGAGGGAAACAGACACAGTCCAGCTTGGTTCGCCCGAGTTTGTGTTAACATTGACCTGTCACACATTCCTATCTCTGGGATGTAGATCATTTGATGCTTATCCAAATGTAGGGCCTGTCGACCGTGTGTTTAAACGTAGCCCGGCCTGGTTTGCGTAGCTGCGTGTTTCTGTGAGGTTTGCTAAAACATAAGTTTTTTTCTTTCTTTTCTTTCAATTTTTAACTGCTTAAGATAGAGAAATGAGTCCAGAATATTTGAAATAGGAAATTATAGTACTTTAAAATTGATTCTCTTTTGCTGAAGGGATTTCTCTTAAACCTGCCCGCTTCCACTTGTAAGTTGAGGGAGAAACAAAAGTTTATTTTGCACCAAACGGAACCTGTCAAAAATGTTGCCATGGAAATGGGCAAAACAGAGGGCACATCTTTCATCCACTGACATTAGAGTCTGCCACCAAACCAGGACCCAGAAAAGCCTTTTATTTTAGCTCGTTTGCTCATGCACAGAATTTATACAGTACATTCAGTGGGTAGGGGTGGTATGGAGGATTATGGGATGCCTGTTATGAAGTACAAACGACTGCACACGTTTGAAGTTGAGCTTGCCAAGCCCTTGACAAAGACCAGTCCTCTCGTATTGTGTTTGTGTGGCATACTGGCAATCAGGCTCTGAAAAAAAGCATGTTTTTCTCTTCATTGTGTTACTGCCCGCGTATAAACAAGACGTGTTTTAGTCAGGGAGGCGGTCGGGCAGCCGAGGTCCTCATGTGCAGACTGGTTAGGGAGGAGGATTTTGGATGAGGCCAAAAGACTGTGGACTGCCTTGTTTTGGGGGGAGGGTAGTGTGGGGTGAATTTGGAGTTTGCTCAAGGAAAGGTGCCTAGGTGACACAGCGGACTGTACGTAGTTTGAAGGGTTGAGTGATGGTGGTTATGGGCGTGGTTTGTTGTGAGTGACAGTGCTGACTCCTCCTCTCAGGTACCTCTCTGATCTGCACGCGCCTGGTGACCCGGCGTGGCAGTGCATCGTCGCCCAGCACAAGTGGATCCTGCAGCTCATGCAGACCTGCAAGGAGAACTACGTCAAGGGCCAGACAGGCAAGTCTCTGTATTCAGTACAACACAGTCAGCGAGACAAGTCTATATTTAGCACAACACAGTCAGAGAGACAAATCTCTATATTCAGTACAACACAGTCAGAGAGAGAAGTCTATATTTAGTACAACACAGTCAGAGAGACAAATCTCTATATTCAGTATAACACAGTCAGAGAGACAAGTCTATATTTAGTACAACACAGTCAGAGAGACAAGTCTCTATATTCAGCACAACACGGTCAGAGAGACAAGTCTATATATTCAGCACAACACAGACAGACAAGTCTATATCTAAAACAACACAGTCAGAGAGACAAATCTCTATATTCAGTACAACACAGAGAGACAAGTCTATATATTCAGCACAACACAGTCAGAGAGACAAGTCTGTATATTCAGCACAACACAGTCAGAGAGACAAGTCTCTATATTCAGCACAACACAGTCAGAAAGACAAGTCTATATATTCAGCACAACACAGTCAGAGAGACAAGTCTATATATTCAGCACAACACAGTCAGAGACAAGTCTCTATATTCAGCACAACACAGTCAGAGAGACAAGTCTATATATTCAGCACAACACAGTTAGAGAGACAAGTCTATATCTAGCACAACACAGTCAGAGAGACAAATCTCTATATTCAGCACAACACAGTCAGAGAGACAAATCTGTATTTAGAACAACACAGTCAGAGAGACAAGTTTCTATATTCAGCACAACACAGTCAGAGAGACAAGTCTATATATTCAGCACAACACAGTCAGAGAGACAAATCTCTGTATTTAGTACTACACAGTCAGAGAGACAAGTCTCTGTATTTAGTACAACACAGTCAGAGAGACAAGTCTCTACATTCAGTACAACACAGTCAGAGAGACAAGTCTATATCTAGTACAACACAGAGAGACAAGTCTCTATATTCAGTACAACCCAGTCAGAGAGACAAGTCTATATCTAGTACAACACAGTCAGAGAGACAAGTCTCTATATTCAGTACAACACAGTCAGAGAGACAAGTCTATATTCATTACAACACAGAGAGGCAAGTTTCTGTATTTAGTACAACACAGTCAGAGAGACAAGTCTGTGTATTTAGTACAACACAGTCAGAGAGACAAGTCTATATCTAATACAACACAGTCAGAGAGACAAGTCTATATATTCAGCACAACACAGACAGACAAGTCTATATCTAATACAACACAGTCAGAGAGACAAATCTCTATATTCAGTACAACACAGAGAGACAAGTCTATATATTCAGCACAACACAGTCAGAGAGACAAGTCTATATATTCAGCACAACACAGTCAGAGAGACAAGTCTGTATATTCAGCACAACACAGTCAGAGAGACAAGTCTCTATATTCAGCACAACACAGTCAGAGAGACAAGTCTATATATTCAGCACAACACAGAGAGACAAGTCTATATCTAGCACAACACAGTCAGAGAGACAAATCTCTATATTCAGCACAACACAGTCAGAGAGACAAGTCTGTATTTAGAACAACACAGTCAGAGAGACAAGTTTCTATATACAGCACAACACAGTCAGAGAGACAAGTCTATATATTCAGCACAACACAGTCAGAGAGACAAATCTCTACATTCAGTACAACACAGTCAGAGAGACAAGTCTCTGTATTTAGTACAACACAGTCAGAGAGACAAGTCTATATCTAGTACAACAAAGTCAGAGAGACAAGTCTCTATATTCAGTACAACACAGTCAGAGACAAGTCTATATTCATTACAACACAGAGAGACAAGTTTCTGTATTTAGTACAACACAGTCAGAGAGACAAGTCTTTGTATTTAGTACAACACAGTCAGAGAGACAAGTCTATATCTAATACAACACAGTCAGAGAGACAAGTCTCTATATTCAGTACAACACAGTCAGAGAGACAAGTCTATTTAGTACAACACAGTCAGAGAGACAAGTCTATATTCATTACAACACAGTCTGAGATACAAGTCTATATTTAGTGCAGCATAGTCAGAGAGACAAGTCTATATATTCAGCACAACACAGTTAGAGAGACAAGTCTATATCTAGCACAACACAGTCAGAGAGACAAATCTCTATATTCAGCACAACACAGTCAGAGAGACAAATCTGTATTTAGAACAACACAGTCAGAGAGACAAGTTTCTATATTCAGCACAACACAGTCAGAGAGACAAGTCTATATATTCAGCACAACACAGTCAGAGAGACAAATCTCTGTATTTAGTACTACACAGTCAGAGAGACAAGTCTCTGTATTTACTACAACACAGTCAGAGAGACAAGTCTCTACATTCAGTACAACACAGTCAGAGAGACAAGTCTATATCTAGTACAACACAGAGAGACAAGTCTCTATATTCAGTACAACCCAGTCAGAGAGACAAGTGTATATCTAGTACAACACAGTCAGAGAGACAAGTCTCTATATTCAGTACAACACAGTCAGAGAGACAAGTCTATATTCATTACAACACAGAGAGACAAGTTTCTGTATTTAGTACAACACAGTCAGAGAGACAAGTCTGTGTATTTAGTACAACACAGTCAGAGAGACAAGTCTGTGTATTTAGTACAACACAGTCAGAGAGACAAGTCTATATCTAATACAACACAGTCAGAGAGACAAGTCTATATATTCAGCACAAACAGACAGACAGACAAGTCAGAGAGACAAATATCTATATTCAGTACAACACAGTCTATATATTCAGCACAACACAGTCAGAGAGACAAGTCTATATATTCAGCACAACACAGACAAGTCTGTATATTCAGCACAACACAGAGACAAATCTCTATATTCAGACAAATCTCTATATTCAGTACAACACAGAGAGACAAGTCTATATATTCAGCACAACACAGTCAGAGAGACAAGTCTATATATTCAGCACAACACAGTCAGAGAGACAAGTCTGTATATTCAACACATCAGAGAACACATTCAGAGAGACAAGTCTATATATTCAGCACAACACAGTCAGAGAGACAAGTCTATATATTCAGCACAACACAGTCAGCACAAGTCTATATATTCAGCACAACACAGTCAGAGAGACAAGTCTCTATATTCAGCACAACACAGTCAGAGAGACAAGTCTATATATTCAGCACAACACAGTCAGAGACAAGTCTATATATTCAGCACAACACAGTCAGAGAGACAAATTCTCTATATTCAGCACAACACAGTCAGAGAGACAAGTCTGTATTTAGAACAACACAGTCAGAGAGACAAGTTTCTATATTCAGCACAACACAGTCAGAGAGACAAGTCTATATATTCAGCACAACACAGTCAGAGAGACAAATCTCTACATTCAGTACAACACAGTCAGAGAGACAAGTCTCTGTATTTAGTACAACACAGTCAGAGAGACAAGTCTCTACATTCAGTACAACACAGTCAGAGAGACAAGTCTATATCTCGTACAACACAGAGAGATAAGTCTCTATATTCAGTACAACCCAGTCAGAGAGACAAGTCTATATCTAGTACAACACAGTCAGAGAGACAAGTCTCTATATTCAGTACAACACAGTCAGAGACAAGTCTATATTCATTACAACACAGAGAGACAAGTTTCTGTATTTAGTACAACACAGTCAGAGAGACAAGTCTTTGTATTTAGTACAACACAGTCAGAGAGACAAGTCTATATCTAATACAACACAGTCAGAGAGACAAGTCTCTATATTCAGTACAACACAGTCAGAGAGACAAGTCTATTTAGTACAACACAGTCAGAGAGACAAGTCTATATTCATTACAACACAGTCTGAGATACAAGTCTATATTTAGTGCAGCATAGTCAGAGAGACAAGTCTATATTTAGTACAGCACAGTCAGAAAGACAAGTCTATATTTAGTAAAACCCAGTCAGAGAGACAAGTCTATATCTAGTACAACACAGTCAGAGAGACAAGTCTCTATATTCAGTACAACACAGTCAGAGAGACAAGTCTATATTCATTACAACACAGAGAGACAAGTTTCTGTATTTAGTACAACACAGTCAGAGAGACAAGTCTTTGTATTTAGTACAACACAGTCAGAGACAAGTCTATATCTAATACAACACAGTCAGAGAGACAAGTCTCTATATTCAGTACAACACAGGCAGAGAGACAAGTCTATTTAGTACAACACAGTCAGAGAGACAAGTCTATATTCATTACAACACAGTCTGAGTTACAAGTCTATATTTAGTGCAGCACAGTCAGAGAGACAAGTCTATATTTAGTACAGCACAGTCAGAAAGACAAGTCTATATTTAGTGCAACACAGTCAGAGAGACAAGTCTGTATATTCAGTTCAACACAGTCAGAGAGACAAGTCTGATATCTGTTTATCGCTTCTCTTGCTAAAGAAAGACCATTAAGTGACCTTTCTTTGTTCATCTAGGCTTTAAGTCAGCCTGCTGTATCCACTCATTGCGATGTGGCGTGGGCCATTTGAGATTATTGTCTCTTTCGGAGGGGGCAAATAGAACGTCTCTCAGGAACTGCCGCAGGAAGCCATTCCTGCACCAGTTTTCTCCCACAATATAAAAGGAAGATCCCAGTGGTAGCTGAAAGCCACCTTTCACCTTTTGGTTTAGGGGAACTTCTCCTCGCATTAGCATCACAGCTCGTTCTTTCAGTGAAACATACAGAAAGCTCCAGGCGCTGCTGGGCTCATCTCGCCAGCGGCCGGGGTGTTTATTTTCACTGTGGCGCGCGCGGAATGGAAGGGGGCTGTCCTTGATGACAGGTTTAGGTCGAGAGGCCCCCTTGTGGTCTGCGGGCAGAAGCTTGGTTCAGCTCCTGCTCGTCAGGCCAGGTGGCGCAGCTCCTCTGTTACCGCTACGCGACTCGCGGACTGATTGCCCTCAATTAGCCACAATTAAAGTCATTCCTCTTCTAGCTCGGCCTGCACTGGGGGGGGGGGGGGGAGTGTAGCGTGTAGGAGAAAGGCCAGCTCAGAGCCGCGTGCTGTTTGATATGAAAATAAATATCGGCCCTAACGACTGTTTCCACAGCCATTTTATATGATTATGTGCCATTTGCTCGCTTTTTCGTGGTTCGGCCTTTCATATCCCCGAGATTCCTCCACATCTAGGAAAACGGGAGGGAGCTGTGTCATTTAGCAGGTGTATATATTATTAGCCGTTTGGTTGCTGGTGGACTGGCCTTTGCATTATTAGTTTTACACTTTTTCCCCAGAGAGAAATAACTTCTCTGGGGGAGGAGCCATGCATGTGATGTCGCCTTTGTGAACAGGGTACACCCAGTGGTAATGCTGACTGTTTTTCAGACATTTTTGTAGTTCCTATCCTCTGTTGTCCTGTTGCTCTTGCATAGCCTGTTCTGAAAGTACATTAACAGCTTGATTTGTCTCAATTCTCTTCAGTCTCAGAGTAAACACATCGGGAAAAGTTTTGAAAAAAAACCCGTTTTGAGAGCTCGCAGGGCATTGGGGAATTATGTTATGTCACCATAAACATCACACAAGAACAGCGGTGGAAAATTAGGGGGTTTGCAAGTTAAAGTCCACCATATCTTTTTCTCCCTGCCATGAACTTCGCCAGCTGATGTGACAGGTGGGTTCTCCATCGAGACTGAACAACAGAGCTCACAAGAACAAACAGGTGGTTGGCAGAGAATTCTGGGGAGGATTTTCACTTCCTGAAGCTGGATTTTACTCCTCATTTTGGGAATTGCATTTGTCTTGTTCAACAATTCCACAAGTGCCTGCATTTAGCTGCAGGGCTACAGTAACTGCGATTGAAAAAAGCTGCAGATAACCTAGGGCACATTTCCCAAAAGCGAAGTTGCTAACTATGCCAACATCTTACATCCTTCTCTGTACAAACTCCGGTTCAAATTGTGTCAGTTGCTAGCATAGTTAGCGATTATGGTTTTGGGAAATGTACCCCAGGTCGCTTTGTATCTGTGTCAGCAGCTGTTCTGTGGGAGCCCCACACCCCTCCCCCCGTGTCTCCCCGCAGGGGTGGCGGGACCGTGCTGGGATGGGGGGGCCCGTTCACCTTGCGATGAATGATCAGTCTCTGTAGGACGGCGCAGGGCCACCGAGGCGCTCGGTGTCGGAGGGCCTCTCGGAGTTTGTTATTGCACCAGCTGGTACTCCTCCAGTGCTGGAGGTTTACTGTACTTCTGAGAGAGCCGGGCCCCCGGCAGCTGCCAGCCGTTTGAAGGGCCGGACTGCCCCCCCGCAGACCCCCCACCGCACCCCGCCCTCCCCTCGGTGGTCCCCAACCAAAATATTTACAGGGTAAACCACCCCCTCTCTGCTCATTCGTCTCCATCTCACTGCAGATACGACTGATGGCATGTCGCGGTACATTTCTCACCCGCTATGGTCCTCCCTCCCGCCCGCCGCTACTCTTCTGGCCCTTTCAGACGGACGGGTGCCGTATCCGGCTGATATAATGCGGGGAGAACGGCCTGGGGTGCGTTTCCCGGAATCACAGATGCTAACTTACATAGTTGGACCCATTGTCTGTGAGTGGACGGACTATGTAAGTTGCTAACTTAGTTAGCAGCTACGCCTTTGAGAAACGCACCGCTGGTCTGCTTCTCTGCTCTGGGAATGTGGCGCTCAGGCGCTCGATAATTATGCTGCGGATAATTAGTCAGGTCTGTGGCAGGTGCGTTGTAACTCAGCGCAAATTAGTTGCTCTGAGCTGGGGTGCTGTCGGTCGTTTTACGTGTTTACTGTTGCGCTCTGTAATTTCATCCTGTTGAAAGATGCCCTCTTCTCTTGGATAAAAACTTAAATGTACCATCAGTTATTTATATCGTTTCTGATTTGTGTTGTTCCTGATTCCTTACTTCTATAAGAATATAAATCAAGTGCACAATATCAGCCCCAGGAACACTGATATCCAGTTTCTTCTAAATCTAATTTACAGTAAACTTTGATTGATCATGTGGCACCTTTTACTGTAACCATTCAGTCCCGATATTTAAACTCACTGCAACACTGCGCTGTTGGCTGTTGATTGACGGGCTGTTCCAGCACGAACACTGCAATTTTCTAGAACATCTGAGTGCAAAAGTTTGAGCAGAAGAAGTGAAGTATGTCTCCACCGTGCAGGAACACATACCTGCTCACTTAGTTTTCCTCAGGAATCTGTTTCTAACTATGTGTATTTTAATATCTCCAATACGGTACTAATTTCTGAGCTGTTTGTGTAAATTAAATTACATCCTTTCCAGTACGAGTCTCTGTCTACAGTTCTTGGGCATTTTAACATTTCTAAGCTTACCTTCCATCAGCTCATTGCTTTTCCTGGTTCATACTTGCGTGGTGAAATGAAACCTGGAGGCACCTGTACCCCAGAGCCACTTTCACACTGAGGTCACTTCCTTTTTCCATTATATCCCCCTAAAAAAACCCCTTGTGCACTGTTCACCACGGCCTATTTTAAACCCATTCTCAGTACAGCTCACTCTGTGCTGCGCCTCTGTAATTTCAGCTCTTATACGTAAATATCGTACATATTACCCCATTATCTCATTGAATGAGAAGCATGATTACTGAATACTGTCTCTTGCCTTCAGAGTATCTGGATATCTCTTCTTGACTGCAGATCCAATGTCTTATTACTCTTAAAAAAATAGATTTGAAAGGGTTCGTCATCTCAGCTGCTCACCAGTGTGCTTACAGCAGGGGTGTCCAATCTTATCTGCAAAGAGCCGATGTTGGTGCTGGTTTTTGTTACAGCGCTACACTAATATGTATGATTCTACTCATCCAGGTCTTAATTGAAGCCTCTGGTTGGTTAATTAGTTGAATCAGGTGTTGTGACACAGGACTAAAGACAGACACCTGCACCCACACTGGCCCTGTGAGGATAAGATTGGACGCTCCTGGCTCACAGCACCGGGTTCCTCTGTGGTTCACTGGAGCTGAGAGCGCAGTGACCGTGAGGCGGGGCTCATAGGGGGAGCATTAGCAGGATCAGGAGTCGGCCTCACTGCCGCGGTGCCGGCGGTGTCTGCAGGGGCGGAACCCCGTCTCTGTGTGTTTGCAGGATGACCGGCGGGCGGAGTCAGACAGTACACCTGTCAGAAACTCCGCCCATCCTCAGCAGTGGTGCTCTGTCCTCAGCGGACAGGGTTTGTGGGTGAGGTTGGGGGTCGGGTGGTGCCTGCAAGGGGGGGAGGGGTGTTTGGTCTGAAAGCAGGCTGTGTGTGGCCCCGGGCCCCGGGCCCCGCTGTGCACAGGAAGCTCAGCTCAAAGGTGTCACTGGCGCAGAGAGGAAGTGTGTCCTGCGTCAACCTCAACCCGGCGAGTGGTGTGTTAATCGGCTCAGAGCGTGCTATCGCGCGCACACACACACACACACACAGGGCTCTGCAGAGGGGGCTCACACACGCATCCATTTTTTCACGATTTTCATGACACTGTCGTCTTTTTTTGCCGTTGTTCTTTTTTGGTGTGAGTTATATGTTGTCGTGATTTCTAACGCAGCTCTTTCAGCAAGCTGTGTGATTTTAGCCTTTGTTGAGACCTGCGATTCAGGAACCAACTATTAGTCCTCCTTGAGACCGAGAGTCACTAGATGCAGAACTCTAGTCTTTTCTAGCAATCCACTGCTGGATGGACCTCTTGTAAGCATGGGCAGCTAATTGGCATTCAAATTAATCTGAACAATCTTTGTAGATGTTGTTGTAAGTGAGGTTTAGAGACTTCGACATGAGCCATTTCTGAGGGGTGTATCCTTCATTTTGGCCAACCCCCGTGAGTTCATTTGCATATTCGCGCTCATTTACAGTGCAGTGTTCCCGCGCACAGTAAAATACCGCTAAACATACCTGCCGCTCATGCGATGTGCCTGCGACGCGCTCACAGTCCCACTCAGGCTGCATCCTGGGAAACCTTTCCCCCTACACCTGGGTCAACAGCGCCTCCCATCGCGATTTCAAGACGGCAAAACAGGCGGAGGATCGTGCTCGACCTGCAGGCTCGTCACACACACACACGCACGCACACACACACTGGCAGGCGTACACTCACAGGAGGCCAGAGGCATCTGTTTAAACATCTGTGGAATGCTGGGTCGAGCAGCCTCCGATCGCCGTGTCGATCGCTCTCATCTTTCCCCCCGATTCTCTGCTCTCCAGCTCGTCACCGAGCCCCTGCAGGTCAGATCGCCCTTTATGCTGCTCAGGGGCAGTCACAGGCACGGAGGTGTTTGTGTGAGACGATGCTCTTAGGGTTGCGGTCTGTCGCTCAACTTAATGCCTGAATAGCTGTGAAATAAGCAGAGATGAAGCCTTCGAGTGAAAGTGTTTCTTATTTACACCTGATGTGAGACACGTAATCACATGAAGTTGAAACATGAATGTGGTGGTTTTTTGAGAAGAGGTTTTTGTACCTGAATTCATTTTATGCTTTTTTTTTTAAATTTTTCTCCTTATTGTCCCACCCTGAACACAGCCGAACGGTTTAGCCCACCGCAAAGCGACCTGCTCCCATCGACTCAGGAGGAAGATGCCGCGGCACATGGTTCCTCCGACTCATGTGACGACCAGCCCTCGCTTCTTTACACAGTGCACTTGCACCAGCAATTACTGCCTGTGCCGTCGGAGGATCACGTAGCCATCGTACAATTTAGCTCGTACAGCTACCTGCGCCTGGCCGACTAGAAGTGGTCACTATTGAGCGATGAACTAACAAATTTTAACCAGCATGATCCCTATTATCCCTGGCAAGGATAATGCAATATAATATAATATGGACCTCTGGCCATAGCTTGTGATGGCATGGCTGAGGTTCAAACACCCGACCACAGGATGCACAGACATATGTCTCAGCTGTGAGCTGCTTTGTGCTTCTTTTTACTGTGTTTAGCAGTTCAGTGTCCAGCTAACACAGCTAATGCTCTGAACAGACCTCTTCAGAAAATGAGCTTCTGGATCTCGTGTGACTTCCTGGTTAATCAAAGATTAATAGGTTATGAATAAAGTTTAATGCATTTGGAATAAAAATGAATGAATGCAGAACAAACTAAGATTTAAAATCTGTAACCTTTGCATTAATATTGTTTGAGTTTTGTTCTTTTTTTTCTCGGTTGCTTTCGTTATTTCTTGGTAGTCAGGTATGTCTTTTTTTGCCGGAAGAAAATCTGGATTTGGACCCTGAAGTTGCTTCGCTTTGGCGTCTCCTCTCCTCCTCAGATTCAGGCGGAGGGATACTTCTGCTCGTGTGTGCGCTGTGCCTTTATCATATAGCACTAAGTTAGCTGTTAGCAGACTGTCCAGGGAAATGCACTGCAGGAATGTAGACTTTCTCCCAGAGAATCCTGCCCCGTTAGCGATCCTTCAGCGCTACCTCCTGGAGGACCTGTGCCTGACCAGGCCTGAATAATCACACCCAGATGTTAGCTGCTTCCTGGAGCTCCCAGCAGACCTGGCAGCTGATGCGTTTAGTAATGCCTTTCACAGGCCAGTGCGGTTTCCCTCTGACTCTGTCGACGGGGCTTTCTTTCAAACGCGGGCAATTAGCGTGTGAAAAAAAAAAAAAAATCCAAAAAGTGTGTGTGTGTGTGTGTGTGTGTGTGTGTGTGTGTGTGTGTGTGTGTGTGTGTGTGTGTGTGTGTGCGTGAGACTGATGAAGCCAGGCAGGCTGCACTTGGTTTTAGAAGCGGTGGGGATTATAAAGGAATTTAGAGTTGGCCTGAGGTCTAGAAGGTTTTTGAAAAAAGCCCTGTTCCTGAGTTGGGTCTGGTCCTGTAAATTTAGTCTGTACATCCGTCCGGTCATTGGACTGGCCTTGGGGTGAGGTTGAGCTCGTGCTGAGATTCAGTCATGTGTTTGCTCTGGGAATGAGTAAGTTACAGCCGGGGAAAACGAACAGGTGTTCAGGGGTGTTTTTTGCTTTCATAGGCGTTTTGTTACGAATCCCCTGCACTCGTGTTATGATTGCTCGAAGTGAAGCCCTCTGCCAGGTGTGTCCTTGGTACCTCCAGCTAAATACTTTTCTTGGATTGGACTCTCAAATATGCAAGGACAGTGATTGCATGGAAGGTCACATGAAGCCAGTTTCCAGCCTTAAGGAAATTGGACTGGCAGTTTTAGCGAGGGCGCCTGCAGATGCCGGTTATGTGTTTTTGAGTGTGTAATGGATGGTGGTAATAATGTTGAATGGTGGTTAATGATGTTCAGTACGGTGTAATCAGTGTTGATTCCTTCTGCACAAATGCAGGCAATGCCTGTCTTCTGGAAGAGCCTAGTCCATTTCCTGGAAAATGAAATTAATGATAATTCATCTCTAGTGAGCAATTTCACTGTCTTGTGAAAAACTATAGTGCATGTTATACTGTTTTTTCACTCTATCCTTCCTCTCCTCTTCCCTCTCTCTCTCTCCCTCCCCCCTCCCTCTCTCTCTCTCTCCCCCATCTCTCTCTCTTTCTCTTCCTCTCCCTCTCTCTCTATCTCAAATTCTAATTCAAATTCAAACGAGCTTTATTTGCATGACAAGTGAACTTGTGTTGCAAAAGCAGTGGTAAACATAAATGACAAACATAAAACTAGCAATAAAATATGTTAATTGACTAATATACACACATGAACATTTCAATAAATAATAGAAATAGTAATAATAATTGTTTTGTTGTATAAAATTGAACAAATATGGAACAAAATGAACACAATAAGCGCAGTATAGCCTGCTGTGATTTAGCCCACACCCTCTCCTGTTGTGTGGCAGGCAGAGACAAATTGTGCTGCTACCTCTATTGTGTTATGGTCTTCGTCTAGAAGGATTTTTAATTTATTTGGATCTCGTTGATTTTTAAATTTGTTTATGTGGGCACTGAATTTGGAAAATATTTATTTCGGATTGGTTCATATCTCTCTCTCTCTCTCTCTCTCTCTCTCTCTCAGGAGTGGATGTAGAGAGTGACCTCAGGCCGTATGCCGTCACTCGTCTGAGTCAGACAGCATCTCTGAGGAGAGGGAGCAGTTTTCAGAGCCCTGCGGACACCTGTGAGTCTGGGACGGTTTCACTGACTCACCTGTATATTACACTGACTCCACTCTGACTCATTAACTGACCACTGTTACTGACTCCTCTCACTGTACGTGTGTGAGATTTAGTGCCTTATTCAAGGCGTTTACTGTCTTCATTACCTGCTTACCTTACTGAAAGGGATGCAGTTCTGTTGTTGGTTTCATCACTTAAGAAGCAGTTTTTGTCCTTGTGCCGTTTCCCCTTGGCTCATCACAGCATCCACATTTGTTTAAAGGCTGGTGTTTCCATGAGCTTTGCTGAGAGTTAATATTGTACAATGATTTTATTTTGATACAACCCTAATTCTGAGAAAGTTGGCACATCATGGAAAATGCAATTATAATCTGGAAGGATTGATTTGAAAAGTAGATTTTTCCTTCTACTATATGAGTACAATAGCACATTAATTGATGTTCTAATATGTGAATTTTAATTCCTTATTGAAAATTTACAATGTGATGACTGCAAGAGAGTTTAAAAAGTCGCCACTGTCAGGTATGTACCATTGTTTAAGATCGCCTTGTTTTTTAGTCATACTTGTGAAGCATTTGATCACTGAAGACACCAGTTGGTTAGCTAGCTGAACATTCCTCCGCTGTGCAGGTGTACAGCTGTACAGTGGTGTGGGGCCTTTGCTGTTTATTTTGCTTCACAATGCAACACTCATTCTCAATCAGAGACAGATCAGGACTGCAGGCAGACCAGTCTAGCACCCATCTAACTCTGTGTTTAAGCTACCATTCTCAAAGTAATTCGTGCAGATTGTGGTTTGGCATAGTCTTGCTAGAAAATGCAGCATGGATGGACCTCCCTGGAACAGATAACAACTGGATGGCAAGATACGCTGCGCCATAATTATTATTATTATTAATTATTTATCTATTTATTTTTTGCGTGCATTTTTCTACATGAATCATTCCCTCGCCATGTGCACTGACGCACTGGCATACCATGATAGGACGCTGGCTTGTGGACTTGATGCTGTTGACAGCTTGGGTTTTCCTTGTCATCTTTGTTCTGGAGAACACGCGCCAGTTTTTTCCAAAAACCCCTTGAAATGCTGACTCCTCAGGCTGAAAAACATGCCTCAACTGTTCTGCTGTCAAATGGTATTGGCTGACAAAGGTTTACCAATGTATTTCCTGGCTCGTGTCGTCATATCCATTGCAGTCACATGACAGTTCTTAAGACAGTGACGTCTGAGGGGTTCGCAGATCACTCACAGTGATTTTCGACATTGCTCTTTACGCACCAAGATTCAACTGTATTCCAACCATCTTTTAATGATCGTACGCAGTGTACGGGGTTAAATTCCCAGAATCGTACCGATTTGTCTTCGGGGAATGTTGATTTTTAAGTGATAGATTCTAGATTTTACGTATCTGTTGGTAAAATGGTGAGCCTCGACCCTTCTTTGCTCTTGAGGGTCTGGGCCTTTTTTGGAGACTCCGTCTGCACTGTAATATGATTGGCCCGCCGATCCGCCTTTTTCGCATCACATTGTTATTGCAACTCATCTCATTATGACCATTCCCAAATTTCCCCTGCTTCAGATTTTATTTGTGGCAGTCATCAGATTTCAAAAAGCGTATGTTTTCGATAAACAATTGAGTTCACAAGTTTAAGCATCAAATAATGAGCTCTAGTGGTGTTCCAGTACAGTGGAGGGTGAATGGACCTTTCAGATTACTCCTTTTTATTTGCATTTTCCTTAACAAGCTCACTTTTTTCGGAATCGAGGTAGCAGAAAAATTATTATTATTAATTAAACCTCATAGTGTGACCTCACAAGTATGTGTCCTTGTTTTTGCCCCTCTGTTCATATCCTGGTGTTCCTGCTCTGTGCATTTCTGCGCCAGCCTGGCGTTTTAAGGGCCCCCAGCAGGTCGTCTTTGTGGAGAACCTGACCGACATCGTCATCAGCCAGTTGCCAAACTTCTGGAAGTTGTGGATCTCCTACGTCAACGGGAGCTTGTTTAGTGAGGTAAAAACACCCTTCATGTCAGTTATTGTGGTTAATCATTATGATGAAGAGGGGAAATTGACCGATGGATCCTGAGTGCATAGCAAATGCCTGAGTGATGTGATTAATTTTGGTGGATCATTCCGGTTCTACCAGCGCCGTACTTATTCTGCACAGGTGTGTCTGAAATTGATTTCAGTTTAACCAACTTCATATATATATATATATATACATCACTCAATACTGAGACATGCTGATCTGGTCTCACTTTCTTTTGAAATGTCTGCGAAACATCTCTCATAAAACAATAGCGATCTTGGTTGTGATGAAGTGCATCTGTGTAGAGATTGTTTGTTTAGAAATTAGGTGTTTAATATTTATATTTATAGAAACAGCATGGCGAAAATAAACTATAAAGTTGAAATTATTCTTGCTTTTTGCTCAGTGATTTGTTTCAATTTTTAAATTCTGGAAGAAATGCCGCACATTTGGCAGCTTCTCTGGTATATCTTGAGTGCGCTGCATTTCTTGGCCAGTAGAGGGCAATATGGTACAACTTAAGACGCTCATGAGATTTTTGGTTGCTTTGGTTTTAAGATTATCAAGAGTCTATTCCTTTACAATCTGTCTAGTATTTTGCCCCAAAGTGATGGAAACTGAGTGCTTTTACTGACAGCTGCTGTGATTTTGACAAGGTGGTCAGTATTTTTAACCGATGCTGCGGGAGAGGCACTTTGTGGCTGCAAAGGTTTGACCGGTTGCTTGATGATGGAGCTGTGCTCACATGCTCTGCCCAGACTATCCCAGCTACATTAGCCGTCAGTCCCTGAAACATCGCCTACAGACCTCTCGCATGGACTGTGTCTCTCAAACAACGTGGCGTGGGTTTCCCATGGAACCAAGTTTTCAAAATCCTTTACAGTACATCACTTGATCCAAAGATTAGATATTTTCAATATAAGTTAATATATAAGTTTTAGCAACTAAAAAGATGCTAAATATATGGGGAATAGAGTCATCACCCCTTTGTCGATTCTATCTGGAAGAAGTGGAGTCAGTAGACCATTTATTTTGGTACTGTCCTAAAATAGCCTTATTTTGGATAAAGGTACAAAGCTGGACATCTCAGTACAATAGTATACAATTAGATTTATTTAAAGTGTTACTGGGTGATGTAACAAAAGGAACACATCCAATCTGTAATATAATTATATATTCAGCAAAAATATTTATTTTCGGGTTGACATCTGTGGAGGCATTAAGAATTGAGAAATTCAAAAATTTTGTCAAGTATTACAGTAGAATTGAGTGTGTGACGGCCCATGAGACAGGGCTTGTAATTTATGCCAAAAGATGGGATAAAGTAAGGGAGGCTGAAGGTTGGGAATAATGAAAGATGGAATAGGTGAGCTAATAACGACTAATGCAAAAGGTAGAAAAGCATTGTGAATGTAATTGTTATTGCATTGTATTTCTATTTTTATTCATTTATTTTTTTAATTTTTTGTGTGTGTGTTTTGTTTTGTCGGGTGATGTAGGAGGACTCGTACACAATTATATAACTGACTGAATTAATAAAGTTGTCCTCCAGAGTGGGGGGGTGGTGGCGGGATATTAAAAAAAAAAAAAAAAAACAATGTGGCGTGGGTTAGCCCAGGGCTATGCTAGTCTGTGAGGTCCTGTTGGACTGTACTGGCAGCTGGCACTGGAGCCAAGACAAGAGGGTCTCAAAACTCAGAGGAAGAGTATTGTGCTCAAAATGTATGGGAATACACTGGATTGTGTGGAGATCCTGAAATTACAGTGCACAACATTTTCACCATATGATAATAATGCATATTATATTTACAATATGAGATAATGCATACATTTCATCTAATCACCAATTAGACAATAGGTTATAGACTTCCTCTGCTACCCTCACCTCTATGTATTCCCTTAGATGAACCGTATAGCATGAAAACATTTTGCTCTATTTGTGTGTGTGTGTGTGTGTGTGCGTGTGTGTGTGTGCGTGTGTGTGTGTGTGTGTGTGTGTGTGTGTGTGTGCGTGTGCTTGTATGTGATTTAAATTGTATATTTTTATGTGTTTTTATTTTATTTATTTTTTGTCATGACAGACGGGGGAAAGATCTGGACAGGTGGAAAAGTCGAAGAAGAACGCCCGTCAGAGACAAAACGATTTCAAGGTCAGTTTACTCTCGTCACTGACGGCCCGTCAAGAGCAAACAGCAGATTTTAAGTTTGTCTCAAAACATTTGTGTTTCATGACCTGGTAATTTCTATTTAAAAAAAATCAAAAGTGAAAGTTGTAAGCTGAACATCTACTTTGAACTTTGCAATGTTGAAAACAATACAAGAGCATATTATTTCATGTTTCTCCTCACGAATTTTATTGATTTTTCAAATTAAACACTTCTATTTTGCAACATATTTCAGAAAAGGTTGGGATAACAAAATGTTTACCACTGTATAATGTGACTGTTCTTTTTCATAACGCTGCTAAAGCATTTAGGGACTGAAAATGCGGTGTGATTAAGTGTTTCAAATGTAATTTTGTCCGATTCCTCCTGCAAACAAGCCTCAGGGAGTGCAACAGTACAGGGTCTTTGTTATCGCATTTCACATTTCAAAATGCTCCACACCTTCTGTATTGAGGACAAGTCAGGACTGCAGGCAGGCTAGTCCTGCACCTTCACCCTCCTCTTGCACAGCCATGGCTTTGTAATGCATGCAGAATGTTGCTTTCCGTTGTCTTGTTGAACCATGCATGGGCGCCGTGGAAAAGATGTCATCTTGAAGGCAGCAAAATCTCAGCATACTTCTTAGCATTAATGGCACCTACACAGATGTTCAGGTTACCCATGTAGAGGGCACTGACACAACCACATTCCCTGACTGCGCATGGGTTTTGGGCTTCTTGCTGGTAGCAGTCTGGATGGTCCTTTTCATCTTAAGTCCTGAGTACTGGGCATCCATTCTTCCAATAAAGTCCTGAAACATTGATGTTGATCCACAACACATTTTTGCTGTCTGATGGTCCATTGCAGATGCCTCAGAGCCCTGAGAAGTCGACAGCGTTTCTGGACACTGTTAACACAAGGCTTCCATTTTGCACAGTGGAGCTTTAACGGGCATTTGTCAAACTATGTATAGTAGTCTTGACAAAGGTTTGCCAAATTCAGAGCCCATGTGGTTATATCCCTTGTAGATAAATGACAGTTCTTGATTCAGTGTCGTCTGAGTGAACACAGATCATGAGTATTCAGCTTTGGCTTGTGCCCGTGCCCTTTATGTAGAGAAATTCGTCCTTTCAATATGTCGGGCAGAACCCTCCCTATCTTTTTGTGAAGAACATTATTTTTAAGCCAAGCAATGATTTACTCATGTATTTGTGTGCAGATTGATCGTCCTCAGCCCATAGTTGCCCTTGAAGAACTACATTACAGAGCATAACATTTATTTAGCAGAGGCTTTTATCCAAAGCAACTTACTGTACATTAAGTGCATAGAATTAGGTTATTGACACTGTAACACAACAGACCAGACAAGGCACAATCCAAGTAGAGCATTGGTCACCTTGAAATAATGTTTGAGTAGAGCGTAAACTAAACAGTCGGCAGTTAGCAAAAAAGAAAAACTACAGAACATGTTTTTTTTTTTTTTTCTTCGAAATTGTGCAGGGGAGGGGGGGCTCTAGGCTTTTACAATCTAAGCAGATGAGTTGTCAGGTCTCAACGGAAAATATGTCGACCCTGAGCAGTTCATAGGGAGGTGCGTAGGGGGTCTCCACCTCTGGGGAGCGAGATGAGAATAACCAAGTGATCTGGATGAGTGACTGGCATTCAGACAGAGGGCTGGGGGACAAAGTCATCCTGTAGATGCAGAACAAAGAGGCTGCACAGGTGTTTATTACCTCTCGCAGGGTTTTTCCTGGTTCAGAATGAGGTTTTGGTGGTACCTGATCATTGGCTCTCACGTGCACATGTACCTTGCCTTCAACTGGCTCAAGCAAATATTTTACAAGCAGCGTATTTAAAGAGTTATAACTGCATGATTAAAAATGAGAAGTATTATTTTATGGATATGGGCAATTCCATGAGAATGTGGACACAGGACAAGAAAATTCAAATTGATTTTACTGCATTTTTGATTTGTTCAAGGCAAAACTAGGATATCAGAGGCTCATACTGCTTGGTTTCATTTGTATGTTCCAAGTGCCAAACGTTTTTACATTCATGTTATTTTCAGCATCTTGGAGGCACAAACTTTGCTGTAATAGGGAGAGAACCTTGTCTTTCATTAATTGTGATATATCTCCAAACTCAACATACTTAGATAGTTCAAGGCAAGCCCTTTCTAGATATGAGGTCCATTTTCATTGATCCTTCATCATTTTGGGCATAATGGGCCACAAACTTAGCAACACTGAATGTAACGTGAGTTACCAAAAACAAAGTATTTTTAATCTTGAGGCCACATCTGTGAGTTAAATCTTCCTCTGCTGTGGATGTAACCTTTGTGTAGGTACCTAAAAAACAAAGGGTGTATGAGCAGCACTGGCCCTATTGTTTGGGTGTTGTTAAGAGCAGACCTTACTGTAACGTGAGTTACCCACCCTCCTGGACTTTCTTAAGCCTGGGCGTTGGAACCGACCCGGCGATCGCCGGACCAATATTTTCATGAATACGCCCGTCCCCCTTCCCTCTCTCCCTCGTGTCAATCTTAGACCGTCTCGTGGATCCCCGCTGCTTATCACCTATCAGATTAATGCACTGCCGCGAGACCAGTGTCATTAGCGTTGGTCAGCGATACTGTATACTCTCATAAATTATGATCTAGTGCAAAAAACGTTCTTATTTATTATACGTTCTTCATTTACGCGCGATTTTAGCATTACAGGGCTTTGGTTGGTGACCTCACGCGCTTGTTTAATGCATACAATTTGCATCGAGAGAGATGGTTTACTCTCATTTATTTAGACAGTTTTGCCCCTGAGATAAGGACTATGCTTGAGGGGCTGTTAGTCTCTCAGGGAGGATCGCCTAAAATTGCTAAACCGCCATCCCCACATTGCAACAGACAATCGCAAAGTGCGATGTTATTTTAATTCGAATGTAATGGATTATCTGCCAGACCTAAGCAGCGCAAACTATCGTTATCCCCATATTTGCATTTAACTGCTTGATCTGGATGCACTTCGTTGTATGAAAAGCTCCCTTTCATTTTTTTTTTTTAATTTAAATTTTTAATTCATTTTTTTTTTTTAATGACAAATCCTCCACCAAACGCCGACTGGCATCTGTGATTGGCGTATGCCGCTCAGATCTTTTCAAATTGCTGGGCATCACGGGTGCGCACAGAAAACCGAAGGCAGTTGCTACGGGTACGGCAGTTTTTCAATGCATTTCAATGTGGAGAGGGACGGCACTCCCCATTTCAAGCCCTGCCCTAACCTAACCCTAACCCTAACCCCAACCCCTAACCCTTCCCCTAACCATAATCCCGAATCCTTGTCCTAATCCCTTGAAATCGACTGCCGTACTAATAAAAACTGCCGTGTCTCTAGACACTGCGAAAACGGAATGCTTTGGGTGGCGCCGTGCTTTTGTAAAAGGGTCACGTGTCCGAAAGAAATGATTTTTTTTTTTTTTTTTTACGCGACCCCAAGCTTGGTGGAGGGCGCGAGTGAGATGGGGCTTGAGTGCGGAAGCAGTGTATTCTAAGTGCGTCTAAGAAAGCTCACGAAATCCTGTCTCTTTTCATAATTAGGTTAAAAACTAATTTTTGCTAACACGTTTTAAACAGTTAATCCTGAACTGTGTATTTCTCTAATTCTTTCGCACAGAACATAATTCTACTTTTTTCGTTGCAGGTTTGCATGACTATATTATCAGAATTTTTTGGCATTGAAAATGAAAGTAAATTTTCCTGTTCTTGGTAATCTTATGTCAGTGTTTTATTATAATTTTTTTTCTTAGATAGGTGGCCTAATTACATTATATGGGATGAAATAAATAAGGTAAATCAGTAAATGTAAAAAAGCAAGGGACAAAAAGAACATAAGGAAACTGACAGTCAGTTTCTATGGGTGGATAACCCTGACACCATTACTCTGGACGTGACCTTCTTTTATATATCTCAATTTATAAGGTATTCTATAAGCCTCCGATTCATTGCTTGAACACTGTCTCAAAGGTTTATATCAAGTTCATGGATGAAAAGCTTCAAACTGTTAATGCTGGAAAGTGCATACTATAGACCACAGACTGAACTAATCTGCTGTTGTGAATGTGACTAGAAACACCACCCAAAAGTTGAAACTGTTGAGGCTAAAGATGAGTCTAGATGCTACCACAGCTAACCAAATCAATCCCCAGTTTCAAAAAATTTTCTAATGATGGAAGGGGGGACACCCCCGTTCCATACCATCCTCCCAATATGAATTCGCTTCCTACGCCCCTGTTAAGCCTCAGTCCACGGGTAGTTATCGCAGTTTAATTTGATTACTTGCAATAGAACCTTCAGAGTGTTGGTTATCGATCAAATGATTTACAGTTTTGTATCAGTTCTATCTTTTAAGAAATTTTGAATTGAAATGAAGTGATGTTTTTCTGTGTCCTTTTTGCGTAACATGAGTTACCAAGCTGTTGGTGCCTCCGATTCCCACATTTGAAGGGACAGCAGTTTTCTTTCGCACTGGTGTATGTATATGGGGGGGATCTACCCATGTACAGAAAAACATTTGTCACAGGTGACTGACAATGACATGACAGCTGATTGAAAATTGATATTAGCCTTAAAACGTAACGTGAGTTACCATGGAATTGCCCATATTTATTTGTTAAAAATGTGCTCTGTGCAGCATTTTAGAACAATTCATTTTCCTGGGGACCCCAGGAGACCCCTCAATGACCCCTAGAGGTCCCCAGACCTGACGCTGAGGTAACATCATCCTAACAGGGGTGTGCTGGGCAGCAGCAGTAGTGATAAAGAATGCGCTGACGCTGCAGCACAAACCTGACCTGATAACTGTAGGTAACTAAAATGCACAATTAGACCAGTAATATAAACAAGTATTTTTCTGACAAATTTCACAAGTAGCAAAATGCGGCCTTGTTACAAGGTAGCTTAAAACACCAGCCGTCCATTTACACAGTTCACAACCGGCGGCAGAACATTTCAGCCTCCTAGGTTTCATTTTGAAGAACCTCTTCATACACTCCTTGTAATCAAAGACCTCCTGGTCTGATCCATCGATGGCCACCTTACAACACACATCCGAGCGCCGCAAGGCTCAGGGTGGGATACAGTTGAGAGGCCTCTGGAGAAACAAGCCACTGAAGCACCTCCTCCGAAGATTTATTCTGAAGAGGAGCAAAAGTGAGAACAAAGATATAATAATTCTTCAAAACCAATAGACTGAGGGGGTAATAGTGGTGCAGTTAATGTACCTGATATACTGATCAGCCACAACATTAAAACCATGTCTTCTTGAACGAGACGTGTTGCATTTGCAGGCTGCTTCGTAAGTGCTCAAACTGTCGGCTATACATTTAATTCATCCGCGTTCGGAAAGGGTAACATATCCACCCTTCACTAATATGAATTAAATCAGTGCTTTTTCGGCTTGCCTTGATGTTTTGGTGCCCAGAGAAACATTCGGGTGTGTAAAAACGTCAAGCGTACATCCAGTCAAGAAAATTCAGTTTAATTTCTAGTGCTGCTATACGTGGTAATGGCAAATAACGGCGGTAGCCCTATAACTGATGACACACCGGGTTGCTAGGTATGCGCAGCATATGCATTCGCGACATTAAATATTAATATTAAATTCAAACCCTCCTTCTCACCAGTGAAACCCCCCAAAATATATTTGTGCCTCTTTTTAAAATCGTTCTGGCAAATAAAAAGCTGAAAAAAGTGGTGGTTGGATATGGAACTCTTTCCCATTTGTGTACCAACCGCGGTATAGCAAAGCAAACTCGCTGGATATATGCGTTCCCGCGGGCAAAAGGTTAATTTTACTAACATTAAACTTTGGTGGTAACGTTATCATTTCAATAGCAGATAACTGATTAATTTAGCTTTAGGTCGAGTTTTTCTTCATTCATTCATTCATTTATTGGATCTCCATTAGCGGCGTTTCACATTAACTTACCTCCAGGTGCTGCAACAGCCAGGAACAAGGGCGTGATCTTACGGGAGCAGAGTCGCTCTCATAGACTGTATAAAAAGATGGACGAAGCAACCGTGACGTCACCCATTGGTTTCAGCATACCATTTAGGAAGCCTCAATTTTGGCAATTTGAATTGCGCCATTTTGTCATCTTGAAACCGGATGTGATTCCTTTTGGACGTGAGCATGAATTGAATATCCAGGGAGAAGCGAGGGGTGGATCTGACTGTATCAGACAAGGACCAGAGGATAGCCACGCCCCTAAAGCAGATTCTGGCTTTATCCTTTATTCTAGTCTATTTGGGACCATAATTTACAAAAATGAACGTCATGATATGTCGAAGGAGACTGGAAACTTGCGATAGATACAGTAAAGTAATGTGAAAAATAATTATTTAAATAATAAATCAGGTGGGAAATGGGGTCATTTTCTCATAGACTTCTATAGGATTGAACTTTTTTCTGCAACCACAGACGTCGCCATCTGCTGGCCATTAAATAGAATACAAATTTTGGACATTTCCGCATCGGCCTCAGTTTTCAGACCCGAGTGCTGCGTCCATCTTCTTATACAGTCTATGGTCGCTCTCCTCGCATCCACTGGGAAAATCGTGGTGAAAGACACTCTGGGTCTGCAAACGACTCTCCTTCGTCGGCTCTTTTCGTAGCGCCACAAATTGTGCTGATTTTGATACAGCACCACTGCTGCTACCAGTAGTTGCTTGCCACTATTGCAGTTATAATTGACAGGAATGACAGATCCTGGCAGTGAGTGCGTTTAAATGGACTTGTGTATCCCGGTTATGAGACTTATCCCGGTTATGAGTTTCCTGTAAAAACACCAAGCATTATGCTGTGAGCTGGTGGCGGGAAGAAATTTGTTGGTGGCGGCTGGCACCAAATACTCTATCTGGGAAAAACCCTGCTCTTGTTGGTAGGGAGGGGCTGTCTTGTTTACAGCATAAGCCAGAGTCAGGACTTTTAATCTGACTCTGGCAGCCAGTACAGGGATTACTGTACGGGCATCGTGTGGGAGAACTTTAGGAGGTTGAAGACCAGACAAGCTATTTAACTCTGGATGAGCAGTAGGGGTTGAAGAGTACAGGATGGTAGACCAGCAAGCAAGGAGTTGCAGTAGTGTAGGCAGGAGATAACTGTGGGCTTGGATCAGGGGCTGTGCTGGGTTGGTGGTCAGGTATGGTCGAATCCTTATGTTGTTGTATAGAAGAAATCTATAGGACCATGTAGTTGCTGCAACGTGCTTCTTGAAGTCTAGCTGGTTGTCCAGGAAGACCCCCAGGTTCTTCGCAGAGCAGGTAGTGGCAACTGGACTGCTGTCAACTGTGATGACGAGTTGTTGAAGAGGGGAGGTACGGTGTGGGATGAAGAGGAGCTCTGTCTTCTCCGGGCTGAACTTTAGATGATGTCTGGCCATCCACATTAAGATGTCGGTCAGGCATGCTAATTTTCTGCCCTGGACCTGTGTGTCAGCAGGGAAAGAGGAAACGTTGAGCGTCATCTGCATAACGGTGGTGGGAAAAACCATGGGTTAGATAACAGAGCTGAGAGACTTAATGTAAACAGAAAACAACTGGGGCCCAAGAACAGATCCCTGAGGGACACCAGCAGTAAGAGGCTGAGAGAAAGAGAGAGAGCCCATCCAGGACACTGGCCTTTCCTAGATGGTGCTTTTGCACCAAATCATGATTACAGTCACCTGTTGACAGCAGCTGTTTCAAATGACATCATTTTTTTTTTTTTTTTTTTTTTTAAATCTCATTATTAGCACTAATTTGCCCCTGTCTCATTTTTTTTAAATGTGATGCAGGCCTGAATGTCAGAGATGGATGCATATATACAAATAAAATGAAGTCTACTTGACAAAACCTTAAATATCTTGACTTACTACTGCCTGAAATGAAATACTAGCTAAGTACTGTACATATAGAAATAACAGCTTTCTGTTTTGTGTACATATTACATCCCATCCCAACCTATTCTCAGATTGTTTAGCACCTCTGTAGTTACCTCCCCCAAGGAGGTTATGTTTTTGCTTCCGTTTGTTTATTTGTTTGTCTGTCTGTTGGCAGGGATCTCAAAAACGGTTGCATAGATTTTAACCAAACTTTGCAGGATGTTAAAGTAGCACAAGAGGAACAAGTGATTAAATGTTGGCATATCAAGGCCATAGTACAACTGAGATAAAGGCCAAAGTTCAAATCCAGCTATGCTGGCGGAGGTATGGGCTCTCGCGAGTCTACCTCTAGTTTCTTCATGTCGTCACACAGACAATTTGATACCTTTTTGTGCCGTGTCGATTGGACACCCAGATTGTGGAATAATGAAATTTACATTGATTTGTGTTGTTACGAAAAGTTTAGCTGCTGCTGCCAAGTTATCACAAACTGAAACAAATTAAAATGCCATCTCTTTACTGTTGACATGACAGAAAACCCAATTAGAAAGTTCACCTGTGTAAACATGGTAAGTTTTACTTCTGTAGTTCAGCTCTTGTTGTGGGACAATTTATAAATCGGGTCCAGTATTATTGTCCATTTGTCCAGAGAGTTATGTTCCCCAGTACAGGGCAGTGCTGTTTCCCGCACAGATCCGTGCCCTTTACAGTAACGGGCATCATTGCCGTATGACAGTACTATGCTGCCATAGCCTCCATTTTAGATGTGACTGTTTTTGGAGTTTATGCTGTGGTGTAAAAATGCTGTGTACAGTTCTGTGCAAAAGTCTTGGGCACCTTACATTTTTAAAATTTAAATCTGACTTTTTTGTGTTCCACACTGGTGTTGCTGAAGAGCAAAAGTATACTTCAAATGCCACATACTAATTGAATAAGTAGTTTTAGAATAGATTTTTTTATTTCATTAAAAACAGTTGACACAGATAATATACTCTTGACGGAGCCCTGATGTCAACATCATCATGGCTGTCTGTAATTACTCAGAGGGACAGACACAAGTGAGACAGTCAGTCTGCAGAAGAACGGTGGCAAGTTTTCCGCTCTGCTTGGAACAAGCAAAAAGCCAATCGTCCTATAAACTATAGCACAACAGGACAGTGCCCCTAATTTTTAGGCAAAGCGTAGACACACCAAATATTGATTTGATTTTTAACGATTTACAGCTCTATGTAGTTTATTTTTCAGTTGTTAGAAACTTAATTTCATTATTTTTGCATGCGTGTTTGCCCTGTGAAATTGCTTTAAATGTGACTGAGACTTTAGCCTTGTGCTGCACATTTTAGGACTTGAAGGTTGCGCTTTTGCGCAGTGGTCTGCATGATTACAATATCTGGTGTAGGGAATGCAGGACTGACTCAACTCTGGATGAGCAATTTTTTCCGCTCACCCTTTTCAAAATGTAGTTTTTGCTGAGAGTAGCACTGTGGACCCTGAAAATGGGCCTGGTTAGCATCATTGATTCATTCTAGAACTCTCGGGTGAGAGTGGAGAATTTTAGAATTATAGACAGGGGGCCCTGCTCTTACGGTCTAGATGAAAGCGCTGAGCTCAAGTCTAGTGCCTGTGGTTACTGGTATGATGGGCGTCAAACTTATTTTTGTATTTTGAAGACCAAGCCATCGAAGGAGCAGTTGGCAAAAAGGGATGGACAAGTAGGAATAATTGAAGAATAATTATAACTGTGTATCATTTGAAAGTATGATGGCTCAACTCTGAGTTATGTACAAGATTTTATGATGTAAACACGACAGCACAAATGGTGTTTCAGATTGTTTTATGATGACCCTCAACCTGAAATATGTCGTCCCATAGGTTTGGTTTTGTAGCATTGCTTAGATTGGTTGAAATATGATGGTACTGATTGTCTTTATGTGGCAATGGTCCAACATTTAAAATCCATTAATATGGTTTTTAAACCAATGAATTAAGGCAAATTAAGGCAAACCAAATGGAGCTGATTAAGGCAATTTTCACCAGGAAAGTGCCTACGTTTGCTTTGAGATACAGATAGTAGCTGTGTGTCTCTGGATTCTGCATGATAAACTCTGTTTACATCTGTGTTGGGGTGTAGATTGTACAGTGGCCCTTCAGGAAGAAAATATGCGCTCATATTTTGTATTCTTGCTGATTCCATCAAAACTTCACCACCTGTATGGACAACTCTCTGCCCAGTCTAAATTTGCAAAAATGGCACAGCACTTTCACATAGTACTTAAGACTGGATCTGGGCGGGGGATTAGTGCAGGCATAAACTTAAAATAAAAAGGGACCAAATTTGCATTGTGTTGGCGGGTCACTGTCGACAGACCCCCTCTGTACCCACGTGCTCATCTTTGCGCAGGTGCATACATTCAGATCCACGCAAAAAAACCTGCATGGAAATGCCCATATGCCCACGCTATGCACTCCTGCCACGCTAGCGCTGGTACAGAAACGGAGCCCTGTGTCTCATTGGCATTTGAGGAAGTGAAGGAAGTGATGGGTTGGGTTCGATTTAAAATGGCTGCTGGTCTAGATGCCTCTGACAGCGTGTGCTATACATGTATGAGGGTGCAGCTGTGACTGTATGAGGGTGCTGCTGTGACTGTATGAGGGTGCTGGCCTGACTGTATGAGGGTGTTGCTGTGACCATACCAGAGCTGTGACTGTGTGAGGGCGCAGCTGTGACTGTGTGAGAGTGTTGCTGTGACTGTGTGAGGGTGTTGCTGTGACTGTATCAGGGTGCAGCTGTGACTGTATGAGGGTGTTGCTGTGACTGTGTGAGGGTGCAGCTGTGACTGTATGAGGGTGTTGCTGTGACTGTATCAGGGTGCAGCTGTGACTGTATGAGGGTGCAGCTGTGACTGTATCAGGGTGTTGCTGTGACTGTATCAGGGTGCAGCTGTGACTGTATGTGACTGTGACTGTATCAGGTGTTGGTGACTGCTGTGACTGTATGTATGAGGGTGCAGCTGTGACTGTATCAGGGTGCAGCTGTGACTGTATGAGGGTGTTGCTGTGACTGTATCAGGGTGCAGCTGTGACTGTGTGAGGCTGTTGCTGTGACTGTATGAGGGTGCAGCTGTGACTGTATCAGGGTGTTGCTATGACTGTATGAGGGTGTTGCTGTGACTGTGGGAGGGTGTTGCTGTGACTGTATCAGGGTGCGGCTGTGATTGTGTGAGGGTGTTGCTGTGACTGTATGAGGGTGTTACTGTGACTGTATGAGGGTGTTGCTGTGACTGTATCAGGGTGCAGCTGTGACTGTGTGAGGGTGTTGCTGTGACTGTATGAGGGTGTTGCTGTGACTGTATCAGGGTGCAGCTGTGACTGTGTGAGGGTGTTGCTGTGACTGTATGAGGGTGCAGCTGTGACTGTGAGGGTGTTGCTGTGACAGGGTGAGGGTGTTGCTGTGACTGTGTGAGGGTGCAGCTGTGACTGTATGAGGGTGCTGGCCTGACTGTATCAGGGTGTTGCTGTGACTGTATCAGGGTGCAGCTGTGACTGTATGAGGGTGTTGCTGCCTCTCTGACGGTGCTGTGCTGTGTCTCCTGCAGCGTATGATAGAGGAGGTGACCCACCGGCTGGTGAAGCTGATTCGGGGGGCTCTGCTCCCCTCCTCCCTCTCCGAGCTGGAGCTCCGTCTGTACGGGGGCTGGGAGGGAAAAACTGAGCTCACCGGCCAATGGCTGACGCAGGTCATACACACTGTCAGGTACTGAGCCTGTGTGTGTGTGTGTGTGTGAGTGAGAGACGCAGGTCATACACACTGTCAGGTACTGAGCCTGTGTGTGTGTGTGTGTGTGAGTGAGAGACGCAGGTCATACACACTGTCTGGTACTGAGCCTGTTTGTGTGTGTGTGTGTGTGTGTGTGTGTGTGTGTGTGTGTGTGTGTGTGTGTGTGTGTGTTTTGTGTGCACAGTGAACTCTGAACGCATTTGGACAGTGACTCGAATTTCTTCCCCTAAACAGCTGTAACTCACAGTCCACTGGATGTTGTGGCAAGTGCACACAGGATTAATTTAAATGTTGTCAGCTTCCATTTTATCGTACTTTCTCCTATATTCAGTGTGACAGTGCAGGAGCTGCAGCTGTGTAGAATTATGTCGATGTGTGACCACATAAATGCTTGTAGGAATGGAAAGTGTGTTTGGAACACGTTTTCCATGTAATAGGAGGGTATTGACAGTATGTGTGACACCGACCGTTGAGATGGTGTTGTTGATTGTGGCCACAGGCTCTTACACACACACCCTGTGGTTCTTATATTACTGTGCGCTGAGTTCATCGCACAGACTCGACCACCAGGGTGGAACTTAGCAGCGTTATTTACTCTGTCTGATGCTTTTAAAATCATAGTCTCTTTAATGTTTGTCTGTATGTTTACATGCACTGCTGAGCACCTGCTGCATGTACGTTTGCCCAAAGTTTGTCGTGTTTGTGTGTTTGTGTGTGTGCATGACTGTGATTGTGTGTGTGTGTGTGTGTGTTTGTGTTTTAGTGTGTGCATGTATGCATCCCTGTGCAAACGAATAGAGTTCTGCATACATTCATGTTTTGAGTGGCAGCTGTCTTTGTTTACCTTTTCATTCCTGAATTCCTTGAATCTAGACTTCCAGAAATTTCTCAGTCCGGGGTTGTTTCTGTTTGCTGAAGATTTAATCCAGTGCGATTTACAATAAATGCCTGTATAGAAGGTCATTTGTGAATACAGTGATTTACAGTTCATAAAATTCAGCAGTTAATTGTGCTTTGAACTAAAAATCATTCATTCACCCGGAGGGGAATTTCTCTTAAGCCTCTGGAATAAAAACTGACCGGAACTCTATTGCTCTGTCCGAATTATCAGAAATGATAAGAACAAACAGTGAAGAAAAAAATAAATAAACCAATGAAATGTGAAGGAAATTGGCCGTTAATGTAGTGAATCTGTGCAGGGATGTGTGTTGAGTTTTCTCGGTGGCTGTGTGTCGCAGTGGGTAATTACCTCAGAATAAGGAGGTTCTGTCTTTGAGGTTGTGTCATAGCCAGAAAGGGTAAAAGCAGAGGTCACGTTATCCAGCCGGGGTCACCGTGCTGTACCTGAGCCGTTACCCAGCATGCTGTACCTGATCCGTTACCCAACGTACTGTACCTGAGCCGTTACCTGGTCTCTCTCAGGGTGAGTCACGAGGCCCTGGCTGCTCTGGAGATCCCCAACGATCTACTGCAGGTGATCCAGGATCTTCTACTGGAGCTGAGAGAACACTGCCTGATGGTGACTCTGTACCAGACTGCTGAAGGTGTGTGTGTGTGTGTGCGTGTGTTTGTGAGGGAGAGCTTGTGTGTGTGTGTTTGTATGAGTATGAGTATATTTGTCTGTTTGTGTACATATAAAATATTTCCTGCATTGTGCATTTTATTAACTTAACAGGTCCTCGACCAGCTTGAGTTATTTTGATGGTGTCAACGTCGTGGTCCATTTGTTTACTAAGAGCATTCAGTTTGACTTTGTTTTCATTTTGACACGCTTATTACTTATTTTTGCTTTTTTTAATATTGTGATTCATTTTCTATTGTAGCAAAGGCAAAAATTAATTTATTCATCAGTCTTTTTGAAGGAATTGAGCCACATACTGACACACCTAGAATAACACTCATTTTCTCTCATGAAAGACGAGCTTCATAGATCCTTGAGAGAATTAGTCTGACAAGTGTGCATTTTGGGAAATGTAGTTTTGTTCAGTATGTGACAGCTGTGTGTTGTTGCTGATTTTCCTAGATGTTAAGAGACTGGCGGAGAAGGAGGACTGGGTTGTGGACAATGAGGGAGTCACCTCCTTGGTAAGAAAGTAATTTATTACTTTATTAGTCTATTGTTTATTACATTTATGTTGTATCACTTAATGAAATTTATGTTTTTATTTGGTGGGGATATGCTGAGATAATGACATGGCTGAGCCATCACATTTGCTGTAAAATAAATAATGTGGAAAGATTCTTGTTATCTCCTTCATCGAGACGGCAAAAAGCAACGCTTGTTGATAGTCTGTCTATTGCATGGACAGGATTCAGGGCAAAAATTTTATGTCATACTTTTGTGAGAGTATAAAATCTCAAAGCCCACTCTTGTCGAGGTTTAACACTAAAATGTTCCCTCTGTACGGGTTCCACACTGACGGGTTCTCTGTGCACAGCCGGCGCAGTTTGAGCAGTGCATGGTGCAGACGCTGCAGTCCCTTAAAGAAGCTGTGGAGTGCAAACCTGGAGAAATCAACGTAAGAGCATCAGATCACGGGAGAGATAGAGAAATGACCTCCCCGTGCACCTCTGTCCCTTCCCCTCTTTCTCAGATCCTGCCTCTCTCCATCTCACACTCATCTTTCATCCCATATACTCTATCCTTCCCTCTCTAGCCATATCCTGCGCTCTTTCACCTGTTGAAGAGACTGGTTCTGGAATGTTTCTGTTTTCAAAATCCTTATACCGTTAACACACTGCAAATTTATAGCGCTTTCGATACAATATAAAACGTTATTGTGTTATAAAATGTTGGTGTGTCTTGCTCAATATGAAACGAAAGCGCATCGATGGCGCAGCGAGGAATTCCTGCTCCTGAGGTAGTTCAATGCCGCTATATTTTCATAGCGCAACACGTTATAGCAGAATAGTTTTGGTGTTTCAACACGAAATGGCTAGAGCGCCACAGGCTCGCTTAAGATCATATGACCAACCGACCAAGATGCCGAAATTGTTTGTCCGCATGGTGAAGGGTTAAGGAGTTTCGGTAGTGATGGCGTCAAGCACTCTTCTTACTAGTGCGTTCGATTTGCTCGAGTGACACGCCTATATCATAATGACAGTGGCGTTGTTTCGGTATGGTTGGCAGTGCGTCATCGGACTCAAGAATCATATCGCTTTGGTTTCGCTTTGGTTTATACGGCTCCGGTAGCTCTACAATATCACTTTCCATCGCACTTGTTGGTGCATCAACGTTATAAGTCGGAGCTCTAGAACTCTATTTTTTTTTTTCAGTAGCTACGTAGCATTGATTGTTACATCAGTGTTAGAATGTTGTGGTTGGAACATTCTAATCACATGTTTGTGACCTCACAAAGTACACACACAAGTTTCCTTCATACTTCCTCCATTCTGTATCCCTTTTTTCTTTAACATCCATCCCCATGATCTTTTGATAACCGCTCTCTTCCCGTAAACTAGGGGAATCTGAAATAGAAAGTTGATGTGGGTATAGGGTGATTAAGACCCCCCCAGCAGCACCCTTTTTCCCCTCTCTGCCCCCATTCCTTCTCCCTCCTGCCTTTTTGGGGGAATGAAGTCTTTTGAGTTGATGTGAATCTGCATGTACTGTATATTCTGCCTTACTAATTACATTTCATGGCAATACTGTATCAGTACATTATTTAAGGCTGATGTTTTAGGAACAGGTGCAATTGCAAACTCTTGTTTTGGAAGTTAATTTTAAATCTCCTCCTCAGATCTTTCAGGTGGAGCGAACGCAGGATAAGGCTTGTGAACTCTGTGTGGGCATTATGAAGGTAAAGTCTGAGTGATGAGCTGGAGATATACGAGCTGAACTCCAGACATGCAGAGATGATGCGGTTTAATGGCTCTTGCCTGTGTCAGTGTCAGATGTCTGGAAAAGATGTTTTATTGCTTGCTTTCTCCAAGTGGCATTGTTGTGAGGTCTTCTTTTATTCAGTGACACTTCAGATGTTTCACTTTGATTGTTTTAAATGTGACAACAGCGCTAGTCATTGTAAGCACACATTTCTGAAGTCTTTTTTTTTGAGAGAGAGATAGGATTCCACTTTAGTTCAGCCAGTTTTTTTTCCCCGTAAGTCTAAAAGGCTGTTCTGGGGAGAATATGTCAATCATTTCTGCTCTTCGTGTTTCAAATTTCAGGTGTTTATAAATTGCCTGGAGCAATTAAGTATGAAAACTGACGGGGACATTGACACATCGCAGTAAGTATCAAAGTGTAGTTTTTTTAGTACCGGGAATGCCCTGTTTTTGCGTATAAGGCTCTAGTCCTCAGGCTTGAGTTAATCGGCATCACTGAGATGTTATTTGAGTGTCAGGTGTGTTGCAGAAAAGCGGGCCGTCAAAATGTACGGAGTTATGAATGTACGAAATATTTCAATTGGTTTTTAAGGTTGAAAATAAATTACTAATTTTTACTGACTAAGATCATGCATTGGAAGAGAGAGGGTTATAGTCAGCCACGCTTCCTTCTCCCCAGTGTATATTCAGCCTGTCTATACTGCAATCTCAATCTGAGTGGTGCTGTGACTCCATTTTGTTTTCTAATTGCCTTTGAATGAGTGAGAAAGTGGGTTTTCACCACAGCCCAAGGACTCCGTTGTGTGTTTCTGATAGTCAACGAATGATGTCTTGCAAATGAAACATTTTTTTTTCTTTTCCTTTCTCTAGCCGTTCCGTTGATATCGCCTCGCCGGACCTCTTTGGCAGCGTTCATGCGGATTTCAGTCCTACCCTGGTACAGTATTTTATTACAGTGAACAATGTTGTCAGAGATGACCAAGGTGCACTAACACCTGACTCAAGTAACAGTACAGATACTCATGGAAAAATAACTATTCTAGTAAAAGTTATAGTACTATTTTCAATTATTTACTCAAAGATAAACTGCGTAGGATTTGCCTAAAAAACAATATATGGATTTGTACAAAACTAATCCCTCTCAATCGTCACTTATGACCCACTCGTGTGTGGCTGTGTCAGTGTCTACAGAGACCCCGCCGTCTACCTATATGTTCTTAATTTTTCTGTTCGGGACTTTTCCGGACAGGTCAGGACAGTTGGAAGGCCTGTCTAGCACACGCACTTATTGCTTAAGCAGCGATGCACTTGTAATCTATACAGAATGTGGTTTACTGGTGTCGTTTTGCTGGAAAATTCTGGTACCTCCTTGGAACAGATGAAAAGGAGCTGGCAGCATTTGTTGTTCCAGAATTTGTTTGCATATTTTTGTATTAATGAGGCACTCTTAAATTTGCAATCCATGCATACCATGTGCCCTCTCCACACCCCTATACATTGACAGACGGTGGCCTTCGGACCTGACGCTGATGGTTAGGCCTGGTCGTCCTGGGTCCTAGAACACAACATAATTTTTTTAGCCCCAAAAACCACTTCAAATGTTGAATCGTTGGACCACAAAACACGCTTACTTTGTAGTTGCCCATCTGGCCCATTTTGACTCGATAATTTTATTAGCGGAGCAGCACAGCGTCCCACAGGGAGCCGAACTTCACTACTTTCTGGGTCAAATGGCCCGGTCTGTAACCACTCCTCCACGCCCCTTTTTCACGCGCGACCCAGAAAAGATTAAAATCGGCCCATCGAGAGAGAGAGAGAGTGGACTTTCACGTACATTTTACTCTCACGCCCCTCACTAACCACCTCTGAGAGACCGCAAACAAGCTTGCAACCAGTTCCTGGCAAGTCAGGTGGTACAGGTACCAATTTCCTGCAAATTGTTTTCAGTGAATTTAAAGGAAATCTACATGATTGTGGGGGGCTCTGAGGTTGGAACAGGCCTGTGGAGGAGTCGTTCTTGTAACCCTGTGGCTGAAGAGAGGTGTTAAAAAATAGCAAAATAAAGCCTGCAGCTGAAGAGCTGCGCTCTCACATGGGGGATTTCCCTACACGTGAAACAAAAACTGAGAGATTTCCCCCCCGTGCGGAGGCTTAGTCATCGCTGTCAGGCTTACAGCAGACACAGCGAATCGTATCCACTCTGCTCGCTTCCAACCTCCGCGCGGAGAGTACGTTCGCTGTACTAGCTGCGCTGAGAAACAGATTCGATGCTCTTCGAGATTCTTCGTCCTGAATGTTTGGCTTCCTAAACTGTGGGAAACACCTGAACTCATTCACCTTTGTGTGTCTCCCGCGAGCTGCAGTGTGCAGTACAGGCACTGTCTGCATGATATGTGCACTGTCTGTACGTTCCATGCATTGTCTATGTAATACATGCTGTCTGCAGAATCCGTGTGCCGACTGTAACACGCCTACTCTGTCTGTGGGACACTGGCTCTGTGTGTAGGATGGAAGATCCACTCATGCACTGTCTTGTTCAGCCTTAATTTATGCAAGAAACATCGACAGAGAGCACACATGGTCATTTTCAGCAGAACTCTGGTATCTTATTGAGCTTAATCTGCCTGTCATGGCTGCGGGGGAAATCTAGAGTACCAGGAGGAGCCTCGTTTAGACCCAGGGGGACCGCGCAAACTCTAGAGATTGAACCCATGACCTTCCTGTGCCAGGCAACAATGGTATCCATGACCCCGCCTGCAGGATTGTCCGAAGGGTGACTGCGCTCCCTGCAGGACATACCCCCGTCTGTAGAATCCATGTGGCTGTTAGCATCTTTTCTTACTTGGATCATGTGACAAAAGCAGCCCAAACTGTGTGCTGAGTCAGCATCTGTGGACCAGATGTTTCCGAGCTCGGAGTTGTGATGGTCCTGTTAGTGTCTTCTCCTGTCAGACTGAGCCTTTTCACCATCTGGCCGTTCACCGCGCATGAGACCCTGTTAGAGCAGCCTTCAGCCCGGGGCTGTCCTGTGGATGCTAAGGGTTGTGTGACATCGCCTGTCCAACATCAAGCAAGCTGTTAATCTAACTGTAGTCTCTTTCCATGCGGAAGTTTGATTGGTTGTCTAAAATTCTGGATTCCCAGTGACTGGATTGTACTCTCCAGCTCGGACACAACGCTTCGGAGATGCAAACGGCTCTGAAGCAAACATGGTTCTTTGAGAAAATTTAAAACAAAGATCATAGAAGCTAACAAGAAGCCATGTTTGTTTCTGCAAGCCCTTATGCGGGAGTTGAATCCTGCGTTACTCAAGGATGCTCAGCCAAGGCTTGTTTAAACTTTTCTAGCGTTTGAGATGAATCCAGAAGCTCTGTCAGTCCTCACCTGTCTGTCAACCTGTTAGTGTCCATCTGTCAGTCTGTCTATGTGCAGCTGTGTATCTGTACATCTGTCCGTGTGTCCGTCCGTCTCTGGTAATTTGTGTCTGTCTGTCTGCTCACTGGTCTGTAACAGTCGGTCTGTCTGTCTCTCGCCCGCGCTCAGGAGCAGAGGTTGCTGATCATCATCAGTAACTGTCAGCACCTGGAGAGACACACCTTCCTCAACCTCGCCGACCACTTCGAGAAGCACGGATTCCTGGGCACTGAGAAGATCACGCGGGTGAGGCCCTCTCCTCGTGTAACGTTACTGCGCCCAACCGCTGCTGTTCAAGGGAATCTCTTTCCCTCTTCTCTCTCTCTCTCTCGCTCGCTCTCTCATCCCTCTTTCTCAATCCTTCCTCTCCCCTTACCTCCCTGTTGGTCCTCTCCCCCTCCTCTAGTCGTCTCTCTCTTCCCCTACCCCTCCTCCTCTTCGCTCTCCTCCCTATTTATCCACCCCTCCTCTTTTCTAACCTCCTTCTCTCCTCTCTTTCCAAGTCTCTTCTTCTTTTGTTTTGTTGTCTCCCCTCATCTCTGGCTCTCACTCCTCTCCCTCTCTCTGCCAGCTGCTTCTCGCCTTTGCTCATCTTCTCTTTCCTCAGAACTCTCTAGCAAACATGTTTCTCGCTCATGACTTCAGCCTCTGCTGTGGAACACGGCGCTCAGGGGATTTTCAGTGCTGTTAGTGTGGATGCCTGGACTCACTTATAAAGAAAAACACATTGGCAACAATCTTTTTTAAGCTCCTGTTAAAGTTTATCATGCTTTTATTTTTCCGTCTGAGATGGGCTAAGAGCGCGCACACACACGTGCAGAAACACACACACACACACACGCACACTCAGAATCACACGTGCTCACTCATGCATACACTCATCTATCCCCACACACACTAATGTCAGTACAGTAGTCTTGACCACTTATTGACCTTTTGTTAAAATATCAGTCTACTGTACAGTCTTGTAGTAGGTGTGTATGTGTGTTTTGGTTGATGTTTTTTTTTTTTTTTTTTTTTTTTTTTTTGAGGACCAGCCAAGTGCTGACAATAACTGAGACTTGCATCTTCAAGGACCTGCGCTGACTTTCTCTGAACTGAAATGTCAAAGACAGCTCACACTTGCTCAGACAGGGACAGCGTGTCTCTGTAAGGCCGGTTCGCTGTGATTATTGTAACTGTGAGTAATGAGAGCTGCAGAGAGCTCTCCCAGCCCTTCCAGTAAAGACCTGCCGCGCTGCTCTTCAATTCTTTATATTTGAGTTGGCAGACTCATCTCGCCTATGAATTTCAATCTACCGCGGTCAGTTCTATATTTAGTTAATTCCTGCAAATTAAAATGTATCTCTTCTTTCTCTTCATTTACACAATTTTCTGGATAATTGTAGCCCCTGGACAAAGTCGGGCAGCCACTGTGGATTTATGGTCGTCGTCTCTGCCGCCAGTGGGTCTGTAGAGATTTTCTTGCGGACGCTCTACACGCCACAAATTTTAGCCAACACTTTTCATATTTGGTGTGGCCGTAGTTTATGGTTAGGTCACGACGCCTGTCGATTTCGGTTGCAATGACAACAGAATTGGCTGAATAAAGCACAGTTTCACGCTGAAAATATGCCCGTTTCAGTGTATGGCTTATGAACGCTCTACAAGTCAGACTTTTAAAAATATCCCTGGCGGGCACTCGGGGGCTGCACCCATGCCGTTGCGGGCAACTGGACTCTACAGTTTTTTTAAAATATTTTTCATGACCTTTATAATCTTTTATTTTTGTTTTTGTGGAAGGGGCTGGCGGCAGTTTTCTGTCCCTCTGCATTATTACACCTTTATTCAGATAAATGTGAGCCTTGAAGATTGAGAATTGAGATGACATCATGGCATGGGAAATTAATTTGCAGGTTTGAGGGTTAACATAACATAACATAACATAACATGAATGGCGAGAACAGGCCGTTCAGCCCAACTAGGCTCGCCAGTTTCTTTGTACCATCGTGAATATATCACTTCAGATACTCAATGACTCAATGGTATCTAGCTTTAAGTCAAGTCTGCTCTTGAAAACTCCCAAGGTCTCTGCCTCAACAATATGGTCAGGCAAGCTGTTCCACAACCGAAATTACTCTTTGGGTGAAGAAATATTTTCGAATATCAGTGCTAAATTTACCTTTAGTCAGCTTCCATTTGTGACCCCGAAGTTCTGCTAACAACACTTGGTTGAAGGAATCCTACATAATTCACTTTGTTAATCCCTTTAACATATTTAAAGACCTCAATCAAATCACCCCCTTCGTCTCCTTTTCCTAAGACTAAAGAGATTAAGGATCTTCAGCCTTTTCTCATAGCTTTCATCTTTAATACCCGGAATTAGCTTTGTGGTGGCTCTTCTCTGAACTTTCTCTAAAGCCTCTATGTCTTTCTTAAAGTATGGTCCTCAGAACTGTACACAATACTCTAGATGTGGTCTGACTAATGTGTTGTACAAAAGAAGCATCACCTCCTTGGATTTGAACTCAATACTTTTGGCAATGTATCCCAGCATCCGATTGGCTTTTTTTAACAGCTACGGCACAATGGCTAGAGCCTGTGAGGGTTTGGTCAACAATCACTCCCAGATCTTTCTCTTGTGGAGCACATTCCAGTTTAAAACCTCCCATGAAGTAATCCCGTCTAATGTTTTTATTACCTACATGTACTACTTTACATTTCGCTACATTAAATTTCATTTGCCACATTTCTGCCCAATTCTGAATTCTATCCAAATCATCCTGAATCACTTTAGTGGACTCTGAACTATTTGCCAAGCCCCCCAATTTAGTATCATCTGCAAATTTCACTAATCTGCTCTCAATATTCCTATCAAGGTCATTAATGTAGATGAGGAACAGCAGGGGTCCCAACACCGATCCCTGGGGGACGCCACTCCCCACCCTACCTAGCTCAGATGATATACCACTGACCACCACTCTTTGTGTTCTGTCCTGCAACCAGTTATGAATCCACTTCAGAATACCACCTGTAACTCCAATGGAGCTCATTTTAAAAAATTAGTCTCTTATGCGGTACTGTGTCAAATGCTTTCTGAAAATCCAAATATATGATGTCATAAGCCCTGCTCTGGTCATAAGTCTTGGAAAAAAAAAAAAAAAATTCCAGAAGGTTTGTCAGGCATGACCTTCCTTTACGAAAACCATGTTGGCTATCCCTCAAGATATTGTTACGTTCAAGAAATAAGTCCAGCTCATCTTTTATGATAGATTCCAATATTTTGCACGTTAATGCAAGTTAAACTGACTGGCCTGTAATTACCTGGCTCAGTACGGTCCCCTTTTTTATATATTGGTATTATATTGCCCTGTTTCCAATCATTTGGTATTTCTCCAGTTTCTAAAGACCGTCTAAAGATGGCAGATAGCGGCTTAAAGATGATCTCACTAACTTCCCTGAGCACTCTAGGATATAAGCCATCAGGACCCCGCCTTTATCTGCCTTTGGTTGATGCAACTTGTCTAATACGACGTTATCCCTAACCTCAATTTCCGCTAAATAATCTTGAGCATTGGACAAGCCCTCTGGCCTAATAAAGACCCGCTCTAAGGTAAAATTCTCAACAAAGTAACCGTTTAAGGTGTCCGCAATATCCTTATTATCATATAGCAGCGATCCATTTTTATTCTTTATGCACTTAACCTGCTCTTTGACTTTCCTTTTTCTGCTACAGTACTGAAAGAAGCGCTTAGGGTTAGTTTTTGCCCCCTCTGCAATTTGTCTTTCATACAGTCTTCTAGCATTCCTCAGCTCTTTTTTGACCACAGCCCGCATTTTACAGAATTCGCCTTAGTAATCTCATTGTTATCCTCTATGTACATCTTATAAAGATTCCTCTTTTCCTCAAACTCCTACTTAATAGCTGCTGTCATCCACTGAGGATTCTGCTTTTTCAGCTTACTTTTGGACACCTTTGGAATGAATTTACATTGTGAATCAAGAAAAATCCCCTTAAATCTTTCCCACATCTCATTTACAGACTCACAGTCCAGGAGTGTCTCCCATTTTGTTTCACTTAGATATGACCGCATCCTGTCAAAGTTTGCTCGCCTAAAATTAAAAATTTTTGTTTTTGGAGACACCTTTTTAACTTCCCATGAAACCTCAAAATTAATAGTAGAGTGATCACTTGTCCCAAGTGGCTCCAGTACCTCAACATTGCTAATTCTATCTGGGTCATTACAGAGCAGCAAATCTAAAATTGCCTTCTCTCTTGTAGGTTTATTAACATACTGCACCAAAAAAAATTATCATTTATGACATCTAGAAATTCTTCCTCCCCCTACCCTGTCCTTTCACCATTTCCCAATCAATACCAGGATAATTTAAGTCTTCCATAATAATAGTCCCTCCTCCTCTACAAACTTATGTAATCCTCTTAAGGAGCATTTCATTGACTGTACTGTCCAAAGCTGGTGGTCGATAGCATACACCTATGTTTAAACCAGTCTCGTGTTTGCCAGTGAGCCTGACCCAGATATCTTCACAAGGCACGGAATATTCAATTTCAGGAATTTCCTGCACATTTATGTTTTCGTTCACATAGAGTGCTACACCCCCTCCTCGCCTATTACATCTATCCTTCCTAAAGAGCTTATAACCTTCTACATTATATTCATCTCCATCCTCTTCACTAAGCCATGTCTCTGTAATCCCAACTATGTCATAGCCTTCACTAATCATAACGGCCTCAAGTTCTTGAAATTTATTTTAATGCTTCTTGCATTTAGATAAAAACATTTCAGGTTATCATGAACGCTCTTCCTTCGATTTCCCATGCGCCCGCTGCTCAAAGCCCTCACCATGCTTTTTTTGCTTTTAAAAATATATCATCAATAGTGCATGTAACGCTGTCAGCTTCCATCAGGGCAGTCTGCATTTCCCCTCTGTGTAACACTCTCTAACCTCCCTGCCCCCCAAGTCCCTAGTTTAAATAACTCTCTGCTACCCTCAACATACGCTGACCCAGTGCAAAGGTATCCTCCGGTTCAGGTGTAGCCCATCCGCTTGAACAGGTCACCCCTGTCCCAGAAGTAGTTCCAGTGCCCCATAAACCTATACCCCTCTTTCCTACACCAGGTTCAGAGCCACGTGTTAAACCTCCAGATAAAATTCTGCTTCCCTCTGCTTGCACGTGGTACCGTAGAATCCCGGAGAACACTACCGTGGAGGATCTGCTCCTAAGCTTTTCAGCTAATTCAACAAATTTGCTTTGCAGAACCTCAAACCTACCCTTACCTATGTCATTAGTCCCAACATGGACCATGACAACTGGATCCCTCCCCACTCTGGCCAGGAGCTTGTGCAAGACGCTCCAGGAGGTCTCCTACCTGGGCACCAGGCAGGCAACACACCGACGAGACTCCTTGTCGTGCTTGAACAGACTAAACTGTCTATTCCTCTAAGTATTGAGTCCCCCACTATCAATAACTCTCTTTTCTGAGGGGTAGAGGCCAACAGGGTGCCCTGCTGCTCATCAGTCCCCTCACTCTCAGGGTCAGGGGCCAATTCTAGTTCCTGCAAGGGCCGGAATCGGTTGGACACCTCAACCACTGGAGGAGCTGTCGCTGCACGGTGTGCACGCCCTTTCCTGCGCTTGACGCCCTACCATCACCCAACTTTCTCCCTGCCTGCTCTGGGGTCCCCACACCACCCTGCTTTGGCGACAGACCATTTCTCTAAACGACATACTACTTAGTTCCTCTAGGAACTCTACTGATTATGAACTATGTCGTGCATTAACTGGCCCTGAAGAACAAGGATCTTGCTCTCCAGATGCTCAATTAGCTGGCACCGGTGACAGACAAACCCACCCTGGAAATCTCTTTCCAAAAGTGCGATCATCCTGCAACCGTCACATAGTTTTGGCCACATTTTGTACCCCCTACCTAATGACCTCGCTCACCCTAGATAACAAAGAAAATTAATAATGCCGAGACAGAAGCTCAGGAACCACAATTTATTAATTAATTAACCTGAGAAGCCCCAAGCAGCAGTCACAATAGAAACCGTGGGGAAACTGTGAATGGATAATAAGCCTCTTTTAACAGGGGCTTAGTTTTAGTGAACAGAAATGAAATACCAAATTGAGAAACTCTATCGATAATAAGCACTCCTAATAAGCCAACTTGAATTTATCTAGACCCGGTACTATTAATATACTAACCTAAAAATATCACAGGGCTTAGCTGAGAACCCAGATAAAAGACTGGCTATACTACGCCCAGGAGAAACTGGAGGAGGGAGGAGGCGGAGCACTCCGCAAAGCTTTCCGCTTAAATTCAAGGGTAACCGAACGGACGACTAAAGTGACTGCTGTCCTATTGACTAAATACTAAATCTCAGATCCCCAGCCAAAAAAGCAAACAGTAACTATCTAGCTAGCCAGCCACAAATACAACCAAGAGTAACCGAGATAAGAGTTAAGCCTCGGTTCCCTTTAATTAAAACGGACCGAATAAACAAGTCGTTTACTTCGTGAGTTTAACTACACACGGTATCTCCCCAACAAGCTGTCGCTGAGCACTCAAACAAGCAGTTAAACTTTAATCAGCTGATCAAGGCACCGCAACCGGAGGAAAATACAAAGATAACGTAATTTGCAATGTGTTTAATCAGAAGAGCCCTTCGATGATAATAAAATGCGAAAAAAAGACAAAAACCCCGGTTCGCGTTAATATTCAAGCTTGGAAATGCGTTTATGCGGTAATGTGGTCAGGATAGAGAACGAAGGGGACTAAAAACCCCGTGAACGTCAATATTTATTGGCTAGAAGACTGTATGAAAGGCAAGCGACCGAAAGTATGAAACCAAGCCAGATAGTTAGATATCCCGTAATTTGATATATTCCTGGCGTTGAGAGCTTACAATAGTTCGTTAGCTAAATCAGCTACAGAAAAAAGCAGGCGACAGTGTACCTCAGTCCTTGAAAACAACTCTGACTTACTTTGTCTATCACACAATTCACTAAGTTAGACAATTACTTCGCGTTTAGTTAATTCTTTAAATTTAGCGTTTAAATTTATTTTACTTTACCTTACTTTGCTCCCGGGAGACTGAAACCCCCTCAAAAAAACCCCCAAAAAAACCCCGTCGCTTTTGTCTGACCAGATTAGCGACTTAATTTGGCTGTTTGCTCACAGAGTTGTTAAAGGGGGAAAAAGGGAAAAAAAAAAAGATGATGGAGGAAGATTCTCCTGCCCCTAATGCGACAAAGGTTATACCTCGAGCAAATTGTCTAATCTCTAATACTGTTTGAGCCTGAACACACAAATTAGTTTCAGATAACTCCGTTTAAACAAGAGTAAAACTTCAAATTCGATCCCGCACGTCTTCCTCTGTCTCAACTCAAGCAGAATGAACACCAACGAACAGCGCTACAGCACAGCCAAGAGGTCAGCAACCAGGGTCAGGGTTGAGACACTAAGTGCTGTGCTGCACCGTTCTCTCCAAGTTTATGACCCTTCTCACATGCCTTTTACAGAGAGTCTCGGTGTGACGTAAATCTGTATATGGCTTTGTTAGCATTATTTTAGTTCCCGTTCCAGCGGTCCAGTGTCTATGGGAAAAATGAATTAGATTTTTGAAAATCCGCGAAAATAAGGTCCTTTATTAAATTCAAGCGTGGAAAGCATTACTGTTTTGTTTATTTTGATGATGTGGTTGAAAAGTCCAAGCCCTTTCTAAAATGAAAGGCCCTGAGGTCCTAAAAGGAGAATGTTGCTATCGACTAGCGAAAGTTGAAATTACTTGGAACTACGTCACCCACTGGTCTCAGATCATCAGCTCATTCAAACATCGTCCATGCTTGTAGTTCAGTTGTTGTTCATGATAGCGAGTCAGTCCGTCTCAATTCATCAAATTAAGGAAAAGTTCCCCGCCTGACCCCCTCAGATTTGCCTGGGAAAATTCTATATGGTGGGTAATATTCCCAATAGACCAAACCCAAAATTTCAGATCTCTGCTCTTTTTAGTTTTCTCACAAAAAATTCCTAAGTGGAGCAAAATGGACCCGTTTTTAGATGTTGTTGTCTGAGTGACCATTTTCAAACTGGAATATCCTTAGAACTATTTGTTGCAGAGCCATGACATTCTGTGGGCTAAGAGTCTTGGTCCAGTATGTCATGAAAATAGACTTATAGCATTGTTGCTCAATTCATACCTGAATGCTGACCCTCTGGATTTCCTAAAAAAAATTACGGTACGAAATCTGGATGGGTCTTTAAATGTCCATAGAAACCTCAGTTTTCAATGTAAGAGCTTCCAGGTTTGCAGAGAGTCTGACATGAACCATGTCTATGACACCTTATGATATCAGGTCATAGAGTCTGATGGTTGCTGAGATACTGAAGTCCAAAAATGAGAAAAAACACATTCTCGCCAGTATTTGGGACAATATTCCCCATGAATGACACCAGGTATTAACATAAAACTTTATTTTTTTGAAAGAGCATATTTTTAGGACAAAATCTAAAAAAAATTGGGATAGGGTTTTGCCTCATCTTCCTGTAATACATTTTTTAAAAAATCATAGTTTAACTACTGATTCCAAAGTAAATTTTGCTAATATTCAATGAGCCAGTTACCCATATGGCCATTTTAACAGGTGATTCATTGATATTTTTCCATTTGCACAAACTTTCAAATCAAATACAAACCAGAAAGTATCTCCATGATTAATTATAGTGATTAATACTGTAGCACCAGTTCTTGCAAATTAATTACAACATTCTGTTTATCGTAAACTTATCAAAATAAAATTCACTGATAATTGGATATAAGTGGCACTACAGGTGCAACTTTCAAAAAGCAATATTTTATTTGAAGTTGTCCATGAGAGTGTTGGATTTTTCAGTTTCATTTTCCCTGAGAACATATCAACGACCAGTGGAAGTAATTGGACTATCTATTTTCATAATGATGTGCTCGAGAAGAACCCAACAGGTATCTTCCCTTTTCGACCAAAAGTAACTCCTTGCTGGTCCATGCGGATGCATAAATGTAACTAGAATATCTTTATCCGCATCAGACACATCTCTAATGTTTCCCACTCACCATTGACTGTCATAAACAGGCATAGAACCAACATGGAAACAACGGACCGACTGCTAACTGGAATGCCTCTGCAAAATAAGAAGGTACAGGGCTGATGAGAGAACGAGGAACACCTGAGCAGAACAGGGGAGGGAACAAAGCATGAGCATGAGACATTGGACAAGGCTTAATGACATAACAAGCCCATTAAGAAAATGGGCACGCTCAGCTAAGCTCAAATATTTTTTTGTGTTAAACTGCACCGCAGAATTTGTATTCCTCATCTCAAAAGCAGTATGCATCAATTAGAGATTGAGAAGAAAAATTTACCAAAGTTGGTTTTCCATACAGTTAAGTTTTCTCAGCCAACTTTGCCCACTTGCGATATCATTACTATATATTGGAGCTTCTAATGGGTGGTGTATTCTGATTATTTGGATAGAAGTTAATCATCTGAATACATAAATGTAGATTGCATAAACTAGATTATTTCAGGCATTTGAGAAGTGAAATTGTTGAACACCAGGTATTACTGCAATTGGGAACGTCGCAAAAACATTAGTATTTCAAAAATTTATTTCATGAAAATGAGGCAAAACCCCATCCCAATTTTTTTATATTTTGTCAATTAAAAAAATGCTCTTTCAAAAACAAAATTTTGATACCTGGTGTTATTCATGGGAAATATTGTCCCAAATACTGACGAAAATGTGTTTTTTCTCATTTTTGGACTTCAATATATCAGCAACCATCGGACTCTATGACCGGATATCATAAGGTGTCATAGACATGGTTCATGTCAGACTCTCTGCAAAATTAGAAGTTCTTACGTTGAAAACTGAGGTTTCTATGGACATTTAAAGACCCATCCAGATTTCCTTCAGTACATTTTTTCAAGAAATCCGAGAGCCAGCATTCAGGTATGAATTGAGCAACAATGCTGTAAGTCTTCTTCCATGACATACTTGACCAGGACTCTTAGCCCACAGAATGTCATGGCTCTGCAACAAATAGTTCTAAGGATATTCCAGTTTGAAAATGGTCACTCAGACAACAACATCTAAAAACGGGTTCATTTTGCTCCGCTTAGGAATTTTTTTTTGTGGGAACACTGAAAAGAGTAGAGATCTGAAATTTTGGATTTGGTCTATTGGGAATATTACCCACCACACAGAATTTTTCAGGCAAATCTGAGGGGGTCAGACGGGGACCATTCGATGATCCAAGATGGAGAGACTCTAGCATATGGTTAGTAGCAACATGTGCATTTTAATGGCGCCAAGTGTTTCATTTTCACATGGTTGTGAATTAATGCTTGTGTTATCTCACTAAACAGAACCTACACCATCTCGGGTGACTAATTAACACATGGACCTTACTTTCACCGATTTTCAAAATCCGAATCCATTTTCCTCATAGGCACTGGATCATTGGAACTAGACACCTCTATTGTTATTTGCCTCTACTAATCTGTGGGTCTATTTTACTATTGCAGTGTAGCACGTCATTGCAAAACTCACTTAAAATTTTCTCAGAAAATACCATGGTGGTGATTCCCCTGCAAGAGTAGGATTCCTGAATGTTGTTAAAATTTTTCACTTAATAAAATTCACAAAAAATATATGTGTACGTTCTGAGATTTAGAATGCCTGGAAACATTGGGAAGGTGAGAGAACTGTGATGGAGGTAATACTGATGGTTGGGGTACGTGCTCAGTGCTGTGGTTCTAGGCTTTAGTCCTTAGCTTCATCGATGTCGTTTTCAACATAGTCCTGTACAGATCTTCACATGTGATCTTCACCATTTTACGCACCAGCCACAGAGGGGCCTGGGGGCTTTCCTGAACTCATGCTAGAATGTTCTCAGCACAGGGGGAAGACGGTCTGCAGGTCATGCTTGGACGGATTCCGCATTACTTTTCAGTTTACTTGCCTCTGTGTGACATGACGGAAAACTTCCAGTGGAATTTCAGAAATTTTTTTATGAAAGTTTATATCCCCCTTGTTCGCACCTTTACTCCCAGCGAATGTTGTTTTGTGCACTTCTGCTCCAAAATTAATACAGTTAAAAAGACTAGACAAAAAGAAAATGGAGCATCAAAAATAAATATAGCATTCACAAACGTATGATTTCTAAATTCAATGCTGACAGTTATAAACATGCACTCAAAGCACTGCGAATATTTCCATGAAAAGTTCTTAGTGAAGCTTGTGTAGACTTTCTAACGCGCATCAATCATTACGTGCGCGCATCACCGTAGAGCAGGAAAAAAATGAGGCAGAATTCTCTGCAAATTTTGCCTCTTTTTGTTGTTACTTAAACACGCCGTTGTGGACCAGGCAAAATTCACTGTACAAATTTTATGTTTTTTTTAGTCGTTACTTATACACGCCATTGTGGACGTGACGAAAATGAGACTGAGACTGAGTTGAAAATTGTGGTCACTCACTCACATACTTACACACTCACTCAGTGGCACGCTCCCTCACTTACTCACTCGCTTACTCGCTCACTCACTCATTTTTACTTGTGTGCATCATTGTGGACCAGGAAAAAAGAAAGCAAAATTCACTGTGGCAATAGTGCATCATATTTTTTAAACCTAAGTAGACAATATAAATTGTAACATTAGGTATAATTTATTATTTCATATCATGTAGTGGCGTAAGCTGCGGTGAGCTGTGTGTTGGTTACACAGCGAGGGTTTGGTGTGCAATGGTTATATGTCCATTTTAGAGGTTTTGAGAAAAATTGATTTTTAGGTTTGCAAATGTTCTATTAAATCAGGTACATCATTTACATCATTTTTATGTCAGTCACTCTTTTACTGCATGGTTCAGAAGTATACTGAACATGTAAGTTTTCGTAAGTGTGGTACCGCAACATCATGGCCAAAATTGCCAAAATGGACATGTCACCTCCGTGCTCCAATAATTCTAGCACTTGATGTGACGTAACACAATGGTGATTGGTTGAAGGTAAGTTTGTTTGCAATGGAAGACAGATGATTCTGTATTACTATTCTTGTTCATTCATCAAAATATTAATGTGTAATTCATATAAGCAGATTTTGTTGGACATACCACAAAATGAAAATGTGAATTCTGTTTAAAACAGAGGCGCATGGACACATAATTATTGTGCTCCAAGAATAAACTGATAGAAATGTGTGACAGGAGGTAAAAATCTCAAAATCACAAAATTTGGACATATCACCATTGTGCTCCAAACCCTCGACAGGTCAGTGTGGCGCAGGCCAGAGTAATGAGCTGTGTGTGTGTGTGTGTGTGTGTATATGAGTTACACAGGCCAGAGTAATGCGCTGTGTGTGTGTGTGTGTGTGTGTGGGTTACACAGGCCAGAGTACTGCGCTGTGTGTGTTGGTTCTACAGGCCAGAGTAATGCGCTGTGTGTGTGGGTTCTACAGGCCAGAGTAATGCGCTGTGTGTGTGGGTTCTACAGGCCAGAGTAATGCGCTGTTTGTGTGTGGGTTACGCAGGCCAGAGTAATGCGCTGTGTGTGTGTGGGTTCTACAGGCCAGAGTAATGCGCTGTGTGTGTGCGTGTGGGTTCTACCGGCCAGAGTAATGAGCTGTGTGTGTGTGGGTTCTACAGGCCAGAGTAATGCACTGTGTGTGTGTGTGTGTGTGTGGGTTCTACAGGCCAGAGTAATGCGCTGTGTGTGTGTGTGTGTGTGTGTGTGTGTGTGTGTGTATATGAGTTACACAGGCCAGAGTAATCCGCTGTGTGTGTGTGTGTGTGTGTGTGTGTGTGTGTGTGTGTGGGTTACACAGGCCAGAGTAATGCGCTGTGTGTGTTGGTTCTACAGGCCAGAGTAATGTGCTGTGTGTGTGGGTTCTACAGGCCAGAGTAATGCTTTGTTTGTGTGGGTTCTACAGGGCAGAGTAATGCGCTGTGTGTGTGTGTGGGTTCTACAGGCCAGAGTAATGCTTTGTTTGTGTGGGTTCTACAGGGCAGAGTAATGCGCTGTGTGTGTGTGTGGGTTCTACAGGCCAGAGTAATGCGCTGTGTGTGTGTGGGTTCTACAGGCCAGAGTAATGCGCTGTGTGTGTGTGGGTTCTACAGGCCAGAGTAATGCGCTGTGTGTGTGTGTGGGTTATACAGGCCAGAGTAATGCGCTGTGTGTGTGTGGGTTCTACAGGCCAGAGTAATGTGCTGTGTGTGTGTGTGTGTGTGTGTGTGTGTGTGTGTGTGTGTGGGTTACACAGGCCAGGGTAATGTGCTGTGTGTGTGGGGGTTCTACAGGCCAGAGTAATGCGCTGTGTGTGTGTGGGTTACACAGGCCAGAGTAATGCGTTGTGTGTGTGTGTGTGTGTGTGTGTGGGTTACACAGGCCAGAGTAATGCACTGTGTATGTGTGGGTTCTTCAGGCCATAGTAATGTGGTGTGTGTGTGTGTGTGTGTGTGTGGGTTCTACAGGTCAGCGTGGAGGCGGTGAGAGACCTGGACGAGAGGCTCTTTGAGGCCTACATCGAGAGGAAAGCGGACCCCATCGTCGGGTCCCTGGAGCCCGGGATCTACGCTGGATATTTCGACTGGAAGGACTGTTTGCCTCCTACAGGTGGGAGCCGTCTGTGGGGGGTGGGGTTGTGTTGCAGAGCCCCCCTGTGTGGCAGACCAATTTCCCCAGTGGCTGTGGCGTAACTCGGGTAGTTTCATGTAACAATGTGGCGGCTGCTCGGGCGAAAAGTTTGTCTCAGGGCGTCCCCTGTGTAGCTGGAAGCGCGGTTAAACAGTTTCTCTTTGCATGCCGACTGTCTGGGTGAATTTGGCATATTTACGGTTTCAAGTCAGACTGAAGGTGCTGTGATGGGGAGCATGACTGACACACATTACCCAGATGTAACAACATGCCCCCTTCTCTACGAGCATATATTTAGAAAACGTGCACTGTAAAAAACTCATGATACCATAATGTGTGCTGCTTGAATTCAGCGATGTAGATCGACAATGTGAAAATTTGAAATTCTTTGTTGTGTTTGAAAATTTTCAAAATGAAAATCAGGGAAATTTTCATCCAGTCTTTTGTGGACCACTGAGGAGGAGGAGGGGGGGCACGGACTGCAGAATGACATTTCAAGTTGATCACCTGCACTTCTGTGGGATTTACATGTGCAGCCTTTGACCTTTACTGTACGTTTATGCTCAGCGTTCCCTGCCCACCTGAGGTCGTCATCTCCTGGGAATCGTGGTCAGAAGTATCAGCCATTTTGGCTCTTGCGGCCGCTTCAGTGCCATGAAAGCGTTCAGTTTTGAGTTTGGAAAATTCCAAATAATCAACATGGTTGGGTTGATGCAGACGGATGGAAGTTTGCCAAATATTTTGAGACATTTACATTTTAGAATATATTAGTCACATTTGTCCAGAACAAGCGCAAATTATTGTTTTCAAACCAAAGAACAGTTCTACGAAGTTTGTGTGTGCTTGGTCATTCGTCTAACACGGCGTACCTGACTCCAGAAAGTCACGATGGTGTTAGTGGCTCATCTGCAGTCAAGTCTTTAATCTTTTGGGTTCCAGATGCAGCTCTGTCGCTCCGCTCTTATGTTCTCTTCTTCTGATGTTTTGTTTTCACTTTCTTTGGCTTTTGCCGCTGTCGGTAACTAAAACTGTTGGTTGCGTGATCAAAGTCATACTCTGCTCTACAAAGCAAACTGTTTTTGAGTACAGTGGTTACAACGTGAAGGTTGGATTCATATTCCAAATGTGTGTGATAAATATAAGATTAATTATTTTAAATTCATGCTTTGATATGTCAAAGGTTGAGTTACTCGTGCAGTTGCTCCCTCTGAAGTGCGGTCAGAAGCCCTGGTGAAACAGTGGGATGCTGAAGTGCTGATGTTTTCAGTTGAATCCTGGTCCTGTTTAACCCTTCTTGCAGATTATTAATTTTTAATATTTCTTCTTAGCTGGAGTGTAAAGTGTTACTATCATATGTTTAGTGCAAGAGATTTCATTTGAGTTCTAAGTTCCTGGTGAAATCATATACAGCGAAGACTGCACAAAGAGCAGGGACACACACTCTCACACACACACGCTGTGAGATGGGACAGCGTTGGGAATGACGGGACACGACCTGGTCCCACTGCATGGTGCTGCAGGGAGTCTTGCTCAGGAGACACGATTGCTAAGCCTCTTATGACATGATTGTATCCCTGGACGACGAGTCGGGGACATTATGGATCAGCGATCGTCACGCCACGTCAGCTGCCACGTCCACTGCCACGTCCACTGCATCCGTAGAGATATTCTTGTGAGCGCTCTTCAGGCCACGAATTCTAACCGATTCTCTCATATTCGGTGTGGGCCTTGTGTATGGTAAGGTCGCGATGCCCATTGATTTTGGGAGCGACTGCTTTTGGGGGTCCGGGGGATAAACTGTGAGCAGTGGGCAACCGACTGTCTTGTTTCAATAATGCATCTGTTGCCTTGTAACAGCTCCTGCTCATTATGGCATAATTATCTTGTTTGGAGCCACATTAATTGATTTCTAATTTCATGGAAACACTTAAAGGCCACAGTGGAAAAATGATCAGAGTCACATTTTCACGTTGTGGAGAAATGATGAATTAAAAATTCTAAACGATCTTGGAAACAAAGCACTGAAAAATTATGCAAAAAATGTAAAAAGTATAAAATATTAAAAGAATATATGATATTATTATATATTTTTATAAATATTATAATATATAATACATACAAAAATGCAAAATTTGGATTCTGATCGTTTTTCTTTTGTGGTCTTCACTTGTTAGTTGTATTGAGTATCCGAAGCTTCTTGTTCAGGACTTTAGTTGATTGTTTTTCCTTGTATTGCTGAGAGTGATCGTGGTTGTGGTGGTGAACAGTAACTGTATAATTACTGTTACATGGCTGAACACCAGATTAGCGGCAGCACTTCTTCAGTTACTGCTTCAGAACTATTCCTCCGTGTGCGTTTTCTGTTTTTGCCCATTTCCTGTTTACATTAGAATTCTGGTTTCGCGCGTCTGAGCGACCGATAAGTGGAAAGCGTGGTTTGAAGTCGTATTGAGAGGCTCACTCTCTCTTTCCCCGTCTCTCTCCTCGCTCTGCCAAGGTCCGCCCACGTTTGCCCCGCACTTCCGTTTCTCCTCTCCGAAAAAGCGATTGATGAATGGATGAATGCATGAATGGATGAGCTCTGGGCGCTAAGCTGATATTGAGTGTTATTTGACAGGAAGCAGCTCAGTGGAAGAAAGGGAGTTTGTGTCTCTACTTCCTGGAGCAGGTGAAGTGTTTTCTTTACTGACCGTGTCATCCTCGTACATCGACACCCTGCCTTACAGCACACCTGGCAGAATCGCGCTGGAGTCTGTGCGCCCCGTCGAATTTGAGGCGCTGGCTGAATGCCAGATACCCCACATGTGCGTCGCTGTGGTGAAGTCGCTTGGCGCCTACACCGCGTGCGGACCTGTGGGTGTACGCCGTGCCGCAATGATATCAAGGCGTATGTGGTAGTGGGGAATAACCGGGCCGATTTCTATAAAAGTAATTTTTAACTCGCTGTAAAAATAGACTTACTGGAATTGACTTGGCAAATGTGAATCTTTTGAAACTGCCTTGAATGAAACCGAGACACAACATTGTGTTTTTGTTGTATTTAAAAAGTAAAAACAGTGGTCATATGAGAATCTAAAGTACAATACCTTTTTGGATGGGTTGGATATTCATTAAAAGCAGTTTCATTCAGTTTTTACATTGTCCAGCAGTAAAAAAAAACTGTTTTCTTCCTGTCGTTCACTTGTTTTTTTTTTTTTTTTTTCTTTTATAAATTTGGCATCTCCAATCCCACCCGAATCTGGAATGCCCAATTGGGGAACTATGTAGAAGGCTTTTCGTATATGCGACCCCTTGTTGCCAACTCAGGAGAGTGAAGACAGCTCGCGGCTCTCCTACGAAGCACGCGCCTGTCAGCCACTGCTTCTTATACACTCATTGGTTGAATCCTTGCAAGTTCAGAGCGAGGGCGGAGGATACCCGAACATGAACAGGCTTAGAATCTTCCTGACGAGCGCCCGTCCTGCTAACAGGAGGCGCTGGAGCAACGAACAACGGAACCATTTAATATTACCCTTCCCGGCAGTCCCTTCCCAATTTGCATCCCTGTAGCGCAATGGACAATTGCCGGTTGGTACGACCGGGGCTCGAACCCGCGCCGTGATGGTCACTTGTGCCTCGCAATGCGGTGCCTTAACCGAGTGAGCTATCCGGCAGCTCGTTCAATTGTTGTTAAGATTTTTCTGGCTTAAATCGCTGACTTGGGAAAATTCGCTTATTTTTTAGAGTTTTGTCTTTTTTCAAGTTCTAACTCCAATCAGCCACAACATTTAAAAAAACCTGTCAAATATTGTGCCGCAAAAATTGCTCTGTCAAACTGACGTCCATTTGAATTTCCAGACCCAGATTTACCAAGCAGAACATTTCCCAGAAAATCAAACTCCCTCCACCAGCTTGTCTTCTTCCCATAGTGCATCCTGATGCCATCTCTTCCTCAGGTTAATGGTGCACACATACCTAGCCGAAGCCCGTGATGTACAACCCTGGGAAAAAATTGGGATTGGAAGATGCACTTTATAACAGAAAGCAGTTTTGACTTGTATTTTATTGTAGACAGTATGAAGACAAGATGTCTAACGTTTTGTCTGGTCAACCTCATTTTATTCGTATACATACTTGCATTCTTGTCTTACATTACAAAAAATGACTGGAAAGGGGCAATTTAAGACTAGTAATGACGGTAAAAAAAAGGATATGTAATGATATGATTTGAAACCACTGATGTCAGCAGGTGATTGTAATCATGATTTAGTACAAAAGCAGCTTCCAGTAAAGGCCTCGTCCTTCAGTAGTAATGATGGGCTGATGATTGGCAGTTTGCCCTCTAATTTGTCAGGAAATCATTGAAAGTTTCAGAAGCAGTGTTCGTCCAAAAAAAAAAAATAGGAAGTGATTTGGTTACTTCAACTTCTATAGAATTAAGTCAGAATTAAGACTAAAGGTATCTGGGGGACTTTCTGTGTATAAAGGGCAAGGGCTCAGGCCAGTGCTGCATACCTCACTCTGAGCCCTCAGATGGCCCTCCATCGGGAATGATCATCTGTCGATAAGAGATATGGCCGCATGGGCTCTGGAATTGGCAAGCCTTTGTCAGGTCCTGCAATACATAGTTGTATCCACAAATGCCAGTTAGAACTTCACAAAAGCCTTAATTTAAGTATCCAGAAGTGCCATCGACTGGTCTTGGCCCAGAAACATTCATAATGGATCATTACTCCATGTAAATGTGTACTGTGGTCAGCCGAATCAATTTTTTAGCTCTTCTTTTGTTTTGGAAGAAATGAATGTCATCTATTCCTGACCCAAGAAGAAAAGGACCACCCAGACTTCAACCAGAAAAAAGTTCGTAAGCGGTGCTCTGTAATGGTCAGGAGTCGTCAGTACCCTTGGCAAGGGTACCTTGCACTTCTGTGAAGGCATCATTAATGCTGAAAAATTCTCTTAGATTTTGGGGCAACATATGCTGCCTTCAAGATTACATCTTTTCCAGGGAGTTCAACAAGACAATGCCAAACCAAGCTCTGCATGCATTACAAGGGCATGCTTGCGTAAGAAGAGTTACGGGTGCTGGACTGGCCTGCCTGCAGTCCTGACTTTTCCCTGGAAAATGTGGGGCATTTTGAAATGCAAAAACGAAGACCCCATGCTGTTGTACACTTAAAGACTTGTTTGCAGGAAGAATGGGACAAAATTGAAACTGAAATACTTACTCGCTTGGTATCTTAAGTCCCTTAACATTTATCTAGTGTGAAAAGGATGGCAATATTACAACTGGTTTATACTTACCTGTTCCCACTTGACCTCCGTAAAGGTTATTCTCCTACTTCCAAAATATTGAATTTGACTGAGAGAACCTTCGACGATGAGAACCAACTGTTCGCTCACTGTTGACACATGCTGTCATTGCGAGATGATTGATGTTACTTGCTTCATATATAGTTGTTTTGAATTTTTTGGCTCATTTATGTCGTTGAATTTGATTACATGGACAGATATTACCAAAAAAATTTCTCTGTGCTGTATTGGGGTTTTTCATGCATAAAGAATTTGCTGGCGGCCGCCACCGCCTAATTTCTTACCGCCACCAGCTCCCAACGCGATTTTCTGTATCGCATTCTTATTTGCATATGCAAAAAAAAAAAAGAAAACGAGGAATTTGCGCAATATTAGTGCCATGCTCCCGCAGTCGGAAAAAAAAAAAAAAAGCATGTGCAGCCCTCCCTCACGCTAAACAAAATAAGAAGCATCTGAACCCCCCCACCCCGCTCAACAACATTTTGAGTTTTGAGTGTGCGCAGGAGCCTATGACCGAGTACCACCACCATTCTGAGCCAGGAAAAACCCTGTGTATCATATCGGAATCATGCCATTTTTGAATACATGGATTAGTTTGTGCAGTACTTGGGATTATTAGCAATCAGGGAACAAGTCTTATGTTTCTCATTTAAATGTCTCATCACCTTAAAACCTGTTGAATCAGCAGAGTCTTCTCCGCATTACTAAAGCTGGTATTTGTATATAATGTTTTATCTTTTGAGAAGCTCCCGTGAGTGAATGGTGCATGAGGGCGACACTTGCTTTAGACACAGAATACGAAGAGTGACGCGAAGCATCGTCAAGGATAGGCTAACATGTCGTTAAACATGAAATAAATAGATTATTTGAAAAGCGCCCATTTCAGTACAGCGTTTATTTCTTGTAAATTGTTTGGATAGTGTGTGTGGAGGCGTGTGTGTGTGTATGGGGTGCTAAATGGAGTCCTTGATAAATTCCTGTAAATAAAGCCTGTGCTGCCCCTCGTAGGGCCCTTGGGGGGTCCGTTACTCCTGGGGGGTTTCCGCCGCATGTCTGGCTCCAGCAGACGGCCAGCGTCTGTGACGCCGAGCCCAGGCTGCATTTACCCGTCACGTGGGTGGAGGAGCTACGCGCTAATGTAGCGTAATGCGCTCGGCGTCTTTTCACTCAGAGAGGAGAGCTACGATAGAGTTTCTACTCCTCTCAAGCATGGCTCTGAAACTGAGTGAGATGGACAATGGGAGAGAGAGAGAGAGAGAGAGAGAGAGGGAGGGAGGGAGAGAGAGAGACGAAGAGAGAGAGGAAGAGCAAGAGAGAGAGAGATTTTTTTAAAGATATTTAAGGTCCCATTTATTGAACCAATACATTCAACAGTATTTAACAGAATGCATCATAAATTAAACAGCAGAGAGAGAGAGAGAGAGAGAGAGAGAGTTATTGCTGAGAGCCATGCCTGAATTTAGCTCCTGAAATTTTTTGTATTTTACTGCGTTGTGAGACTTGAACAACTTGATAAACAACTGACTTAACTTGATAAAGACTTAATTGTGAACACATGTTCACTTAGAAAAATAATATTTTGGGTGAGTAATACCTGTGAATGTTATGCATATCAACTGGCTAAATAAATTAGCCCAGCCAAAAAGATAACAGGATACCCATCTTCCTGAGGAGTATCTACTACAAGCAGAGCGAACAGCATATCAGAGTGAAAGAGAGAGATGGAGATAGAGACCGTGAGCGAGAGAGTGAGAGAGGGAGAGAGAGATCTGTGGAGGATAATTGGGAGAGCAGCGGGGAAGAGGACCGGAGAATAGTGCAGCAGTGATGTTGGTGCTGTGAGGGATGATGGGAAGGTGTGTTTGTGTAGTGTGTCGCCGGGGTGTGTAAGCAGGCCAGCAGCTGGCCCCTGATGTCTGCCTACACTCCTGTATCACTGAGCCTGGGGTCTCATCCGCTGTGGCAATCTGCTGTTTTATTGCTTCCATATGATCAAGCGACCATTATGTGTGTATGGAATTCAGCAACACTCTTCCCTGCTGTCAGCAAAACTTGTGGGATTTACTCTGACAGAAAGCGTTAACAGTTCCCAATTACATTTTTTATTGAGTGGATTTTATTAATATGTACGCATAGATCTGAATCAGTATAATTTTGAATTCATTCCTGATCAGTTCTAATCAAGAATAGATGCTCCAAGTCACTGGCAAATAGGCCCTAGCACTCATAATAGGTTATACAAATTTAAATGCTTTTAATCTGACATGGTTATTGTGTAATATTATCAATAATCGATGCATTATGACACCCTGATGAAGGCTTTCTGAGCCACAGTGCATCAGTCTGTGATTTTAATGTGCTGCCTGACATCCATCCAGACATCAGCCTTAAAACCAGTCATGCATTTAGAAATCCAGGAGAAAATATACTTGAAAACTGGAAATATTCACCCATTACAGTAATCTGGGACGTGCATGTTGCTTCTGCCTTTTAAGACAGATGCGTCATTCATGTTGCATATGATCATGTGACCATCTTTTAGAGCAAGTGCGTGTTTAGATGCATTGTGTTGAGCTGAGATTTGTTTAAAATGTATTACAGTGTACAGTGCATCGTCGGAACTTGAGAATAATATATTTCCAACCATAACTAGTTTTGTTAACATGTTTTGTGTGGCCTCCTTTGGCCTTGATAACAGCTTGCATTCTTGCATTCCACCAGTAAAACTCATTTTTTTGTTCAGGAATGCAAGAGAATAACTGTTATTTGGCATCTTAATCAAGAAATAATAATGCGCTTAACTATTTTTTTTCTGCTTTTTTGTAAAACGGTAAATTCGAAAATTCATGGATAACAACAATACTTATATTTTATCATTAAAAATATCATTTCAGTGAAAGAGCTTGCGCATACTGGTGTATTAACCATTACAGAAACATAAAAATGATTTTGGTAATTACCAACACTGTTCATTTAGGGCAGCTGTGGCATAAACCTTACATTGGTGGTGGTCTAATAAATTTGTTAAGCTCTGTATGTAAATGAAATGTGTAAGCAGGCTAAAAAATATCCGACAAGCTTCGAGACGGGAGTGAGAATGAGGCTGTCCTCACAAGCTTTGTTGACAATGACGACAAAGTTAACGATGACCGTGAAACGGGGATCGGTGGACGAGAGAATAATTTGAGGATGATGATTTGTTCAGCTTTCCTGGAAGCACATTCCTTTGCACTATTCTTCAGTAGGACAACCATGTACTCCGTTTCACACGCCTTTGCATTTGACGAACTTAATAATGTACAGTACTGAAGTTCTCTCACGGTAACAGTGCCAAGTGTGATAGGATTTCTGAAAGTTTAAAAACTTTAAGTGTTGCTCTTTACAGATATTTTTATTAACTAAGGGTTGAGCAGCTGAGTTGTTAAGATGGTGTAAACAGGATTTCTGTCATTGTCGTCTGTCCTCTGTCGCCCATAGCAGTTTGACCCATAAACTCTAGCTGTCACAAATATTGATCAAGTTTGACAAAAGTTAGTCTGCAACATTTTGGCTCATAAACTACTTTAGGACTGAATTTCAGTCCCCTCCCCCAAAGTGGGCGTGGCTGTGTGGTTATATGCAAAAACTGAAGTTGTCCATTCTAGACCTTTCCAATGTAGATAAACAGCAGAAACTTGGTGTCTAAGTAGTAGACAACGTGTCCATATATAAATTGCGAATTTTGACAATTCTTGGAGAATGGCCGTTCTGTGACCTTTGACATTCCCTCATCCAGAGGTGTCTATTTAATTGACCCCATAACCTCTGGCGGTCACAAATATTCTCTGCAGCAAAGCGCAGTAACTTGGGCTGTGCGTCATAAATTTGTAGAAGCTGTTGTAGTCCCTCCCAGTCTTACCACTTTTTCAATGGTCAGTTCTTCACATAAAAACGTTACTTGTGTGTCGTAAATGGTTTATAAAGGCACTGAGAGGTTCTTTGGCGAGCCTGTCCCTGCAGAGCCTGTGTTTTGGGGGGTCGGGGGGGGTCAGTCAGTGGAGGGTGGGGGGCAGCCGCTTTAGTATCGGATTGTGCAACAGCAACATTACTTCTCCCTCTGGCCAAAGGTGAAACTTGTGCGGTGATGCATTAAAGGAAGTTAGGTGCGCGGTTCTGCGCTCAGGACAATCGGAGCAGGACCTCCTCCTGTCTCTCGCCTCCGCATCGGGCTATTTTAAGACCTGTTCCCCAAAATGTTTGTGTGTGTGAGACTGTACGGCCCGCCTTGCCAGCTGCTGCGTGGAGATTTTAGGCTGAAAAATGCAGTTCTTTGGAAGATGAGATTTAATCCCAATTTCAGGTGTAAACCTCAGTATTCAGGTGTGGAAGAAAATGTCATATTAGCGGAGTTGCAGCTGGGTCCTCAAAATATTTCCCTTTATTTCGACAGCGAAATTTAAATTTCATAGTGCTCTTCAAAGTGCTCACCCGTATTTTTAAAATAACTGAGTGCCATGTCAAAATACTCCTAATTCTGCAGTATTTGTTGTTGTCATGTGTGCAGTCTGGAAGATTTGCCTGTCTGGCTTGTTCTGTTCACACCTTGAATATAAGTCTTGAAAAGGTAAAGGAGCACATTTCCCGCTCAGTAACCTTGTTTTCTGGGGTTCTTTATTTTGTGATTTTGTTGCTCATTAACTGATTTATTTTCAAAACATATTTTAGATATTCATTAAACAGAGGCACCTTTTTAAATACATTGCTTTTTCAAAACGTTTTCTGGCAAGATTTTTGGTGCGGCGTGAGTCATGTTTGCTGAGAAATACGTTGTAGTTACTGCAAAGTTGATGCGCTGATAGAGGTTACGATCTCCGTATTACGTATTCAGAAAGAGGAACATTTGACCAGATCAACCGCCAGCATAAGGATATGAGACTTTCACCTTTCTGGGTTTGCAGCAGGAAACCGATTGAAATTGTGGTGACTTTTGCTAGTCTGTTTTTTTTTTTTTTTTTTTTTTTTTGTGCTTTATATCTCATCTCTTTTAAGATTTTTGTTATTTTTGCAAAATCTCTGAGGGCAATTGACATTAAAAATGAACTTTATAAATGAACTTGACATTTAGCTATCTTAGTTTTGCCATTTGCGTTATTTTAAGATGCTCGTCATAAAGACTCGATCGCTCTCCTGGGGTGAGCGCAGTGATTTTTGTCGTATTTTGCCGTGCTGACTGTACACACAGTTGTAAGCTCTTGCCATTCCCTGACTGTTAGTGAGCAAATACACTCCGTTCGTTTGTGTATTCGCCGCTCGTTTGGTCGAATGTGTCGAAGCGCTGAGGCGGACTGGATGGGCTGTGAACGAGGCCGTCTCCGCAGTCTGAAGGAGCGACCCTGTGAGAGCTCTGTCCTTCCTCTGCATTATTTCTGAAATGAGAACTGATAAACCGAAGGTTTCGCCTTTTCAGGTTTAATCTCTGAAATGCTGCTGGTCCGCTCTTTTCTTTTCATGAATCCTTACCTTGATTACACTGTTAACAGTCCTGGGAAAAGCAGTTTATTAAGCACGCAAACGTATTAGCTCACATTTATTTACTTATAGTTGTTCCTGTAATGATTTTTTTTTTCAGTTATGACGTTCCCAAGGCATTTCTAAGCTGATATTTGTCATAATACTTCATTTTGTGTCTATGAAAATGACTTCGTAACCACTGTGAATGTTCTTCAGGCGTCAGGAACTATCTGAAGGAAGCGTTGGTGAACATCATCACGGTTCATGCAGAGGTAAGGTGCGCTGCGGAGGTCTTCATGTTGTCCGAGGTCGTGCCCCTGACGGCTCGCTGCCAATGATGCCTTTGAGACTGTTAGAACAACTGAAAGTGTTTTATGGATATTTCAGTTTCATTGTATTGAACATTTTAAACTCTCGGTTTATTGTTTTGTCAGAGGTGAAAGTTTGATTTGACTTGTAAAATGGATCGTCGGCTCTTTCTGGGTTATGCGTTTTGTGTTTGTGTGTGTGTGTGTGTGTGTGTGTGTGGTTAGAATTAGGGATCGGTTAAGGTTAGGGTAGGGGATTGGGTTAGGCATACATTGCTTATTGTTAAGATTAGAGAAAGGCTGTGTAGACACGAAAAAAGATCAGTGGAATTCAATGTGATGTCCTCGGGAAGATATAAGTACAAGTGTGCGTGTGAGTGTGTGTGTCCGTGCGTGCGTGCGTGCGTGCGTGTGTGTGTATGCTTGCGTGTGTGCATGTGTGTGCGTGTGTGTGTGTTTAATTTGCCCCCTTGTCTCTGCAGGTCTTCACCGTGTCCAAAGAGCTGGTCCCTCGGGTTCTGTCCCGAATCGTGGAGTCCGTTTCTGAAGAAATTAGCCGACTCATGCAGTGTGTGTCGTCCTTTAGCAAGAATGGAGCGCTGCAGGTGAACACGCGCACTTCACGTGTGCACACAGACCCACATACGCTTGCGTATAAATGCACTCACACACAAGCGCATGCAAGCATGCTTTTTCACATTTACTCATCCACACACTATCTCTCACTCGCACACACAAACTCATTCAGCACACACCTTTGCACACAGTTGCGCATCCCGCTCTTGGACACTCAGACTTGCAGGGTGACTCAGCTCCGGTGCAGCTTGTGTGAAAGCAGGACTAAAGTGCGCAACTGGAGCTGCTTGGGGGGAGTTTGTCTGAGACTCTGTGTCATCCTGCTGCATGAAGGTGTTGGATTACAGAAGATGCGATTCATAAGAATACTCACTCTCCCGCCGCACCGGAGGTGTGCGAGCTCAGCTTTCCAAAACATGGCCCTTAAAATGATGAATGATGGTTTGATTGCGGCCTGTGAACCTTGGTCTCACAGCCAGTCGAAGTGAAGGATGTGTTTGGGTCAGAACTACTGACTGAATAATTATTTTGCTTTCTGTATTAGGGCCATTCTCAGTCACGTATGTGACCAAAAATGTAACAAATAGTAGAAAAAATCTCCTCCAATTACAAAAGCATTGGAGGTTCATGATTGTGGACCTTGTATAAGAGTACTACTTATCCAAGTCTATCAAGTAAAAATGTTATTTGTTACATTAACTTTAACTACTTAAGGTCAGAGGTCAAAAACGACTGGTCACGTGTGTGACTTCACACGGAAACAGGTTTTTCATAACTCTATTTGACTTCAAAAACTCTGAGGTTGAAAAATCTAGAATTTTCATAGTTTTGGGGTATGGAGAATAGCAAGGAATAAATTTGATACCTTTCATTAATTTTCAAAGTATTTCTTTATTTGATGACATCTGGTCATGTGTGTGACATTTTGGTTCACTTCTCAAAGAATGGCCCATTAGCATCATGGGTGACTTCTGCCTGTGTAACATGACTTTAACCCTTTATGGAGTAAGATCACTGATCTGTGATCTGAACATTGGTGACTGAACTCTGTAATGCTGTAGCGGTCACCACTGATAACTGAAAACAGCAAAGTGCCTTCTCTTCTGCCAGTTTAATATGGAGTTAAATTTGTGTCTCCTCTGTGCAGCCAGAAATAAGAAATATGCAGAAATGATATTTGTGTTATGAGCAGCCGAAGCAGAAACCAACCAGGAATCGCAGTTCGGGCCTCAAAAAGCACTTATAATGAAAACAGTACAGCCACAGTTAACTCTGTAGTTAACTGAAGAGGTAAAAGGTCGGGAGGCTCTCTGGCGGAGGAGCGGTCCAGGGGCAGTGCAAGCTCAGGTATGGGCAGCAGGTGCACTGGAGGTGAAGAGTGTTTGGGGAGAACTGGTCTGAGGTCAGTATGAGGAAGTCAGGCCATGAGTGTGGGGCTCGCTGGACTGTGCACACGCCCCAACACGGATATAGGGGGAGCGCCACTCACTGGGACAGCTGCGATTCCTAATAATCCCTAATAAATGGGTCCTTGTTTCTTAAGTTTTCCCTTGAGTTGGTTCAAAGTTAGATAAAGCTTTTTTCATACTCGAGGACGATTTCACACACATATTCTGTATCTGCTGGCTGCAGCGCTTCACTGAAGCTACATCACACTTATACTGGGATAAATATTCAAACCCAGGACTCCATGTTTTTATGGCCACAGCATTACATCAGATGGAAAATATCTAGATCTTCTACATCATTTTATACACATTTCCTTGTAATTCAGCTGGACATATTTTTGGATCATTGGAGACTTTGGGATCTTCACTACAATCGAAAATACACCCGAAGTTCCACTGGACTATTTTGGAGTTTAGGGTTGGAGTTTAAGGGGTTTAAAAGAGCCTCCATAGACGGGTCGAGGTGCTCCAGTGTGCTTACAGATGCATGAGCTTATGATCCATCACATTGAGAATAGTAGGAATTTGGGCATTTCACCCTCTGCAATGCTTAGTATGACTTAAAGACGGAAGGAAACCAGTCGAATCTCAGCATGTCAAGGGCAAGCCCGGAAACATCTTCTGAATGCGAATTATCTCCAATCTCTCAGGCATCATTGTCTTAAGACCTGTGAAGCAACTTTAATGGATATGACAACGTGGGCTCGGAAATACTTCGGTAAACCTTTGTCAGTGAACACCGTTCGGCTCAGCATGGACAGACGCAAGTTAAAGCTTTCCTATGCAAAGCCGAAGCCCTACATCAGCTCTGTCCACAAGCCCTGCCGACTTCTCTGGGCTCAGTGTCATCTGAGATGGACTGTTGCATGTTGGAAGCTTGTTTTGTGGTCTTATGAGTCAACATTCTGAGTGATTTTTGGGGAGAAAAAAAAAACAGCCGCTGTATTTTCCTGACCAACCGTAGCTTTCATTAGGTCAAAAACCCAGCACCTGTCGTGGTACAGGGTTGCGCCATTGCACAGTTTCAATAAGCAATTAAACTTACTTGTCTGAACATGAAATAATGTGTAGTTGCACTGATTTCAGTACAGTAGAGGGTGAATGGACTTCTCAGATCCATCCTTGTTGGTTTTATTGGCTTTTTCCACGATGTGACAACTAACATGGTTTTGGGGTTGTTCACTGTGCTTTATTATAACTAAACAAGGCATCACAAATAAGTTCTGAATTTGTGCCTCTCTGCCAAATAAACTAGAATATGTGTGTTTTTTTTAATGAGATGCTTGCTTTGTGTGAATTGTGTGAGGTGGCTGCAATAAGCAGTTAGGTTGAAGCTGTATTTTTTCCCCCTCTCTCATTTCACCATTTTCAATTACTCCCCCTTTATATCTCCCTCCCCCCCACCCTATACACCTCTCTCTCTCTCTCTCTCTCTCTCTATCTCTATCTCTTTCTTTCTCTTTCTGTAGGCACGGTTGGAGATCTGTGCCCTAAGAGATGCCATAGCTTCGTTCCTGACAGCGGAGAGCATGTAAGACACCAGCTTTCTCTTGCAAACTTTACCGTACAGGAGTGTCTTACTGAATGTGTTCGTTGGACACCGCAGAAACTGTAAAGTTTCGAACATCTTTCACTTGCCTAGTTCAGAAACATAGGAGCATGCAAGGTTGCTTGCTGAGGTTTAAGATCCAGGTTCAGAAACAATTTTGCTTCCGTTTTTGTTGAAATTCTTATTGTCCCACGTTTTGTAGCCTTTCATAGCTTTTTATTGGTAAGTTCCTTCAAATCTCAATGATGCTAACAGATGGGCGTCCATATTGACCCAATGTGAGTTCTATCTCATGTATCAAATGCAAATACAGTATCTTACTGGTAATTGAGTTTTATTCGGCATCCGAAGAATTCCCAGATCGACACAGACAGATGTTAGCCATGCAAGGTTTCAGTCTTGGTGTGTAGAAGTCCATGAAGATGCATCGTTTCATTTTCAAGTCTTCAACACATTTTTCATGCTGAGAATAGGCGAACAGGTCTTCAGGCTGTGATTGTAGCTTGAGAAAGCAATGGCCCTCAGCATGACAACTATACCGCACTGCTACTGCACTATCCGAAAATGCACCATAAAACAGGTATTTTACCTTTCCTCTGGAAAACTTTCAGGATGTTTCTTGCAACAGACTTAAACCCAATCCTTAGATAAGGAAAAAGTAGCACCTTAAGCGATATCTTAAGGAAAATTATTTTTTTTAAACCAGGGACCGATCTTTACACCTCTGTTATCATGTCCAATTAATGTATTTTCATTCATGACTGGTCCTAACCAAAGATAAGCGGCTTTAGAGCATAGCCACATAAAGCACCCGCTTTATCCTGTAGCTGCTTTCACACCGGACGCGAAACGAATTTTCCGCACGACAGATTGCATTCAAAGTCAATGCCTTGACTTTGAATGTAATCTGTCGTGCGAAATATTTGTGTCGCGTCCGGTGTGAAAGCAGCTTAAGACATACATTTATCGGCTGGATAAATTAGCCAATGTAAGGAGTCTATCGTTCGTATAAGAGTGGTGCTGATTCTCTACTGGCTGAAGTCTCTTTGGTGAATGTGCTGATGGTGCATGGCAGTGGGTCCTTGCTCTTTGCTGCTGTGGCGAGGCTGTGGCGAGGCTGGCTCAGGTTGGATTGGTCGGCCTGTTAGACCCCCCACTCTGTGGTTAGCCTCTTCCCCTGAACCCAATCGCGCTCTCATGCTACCTGTGTGGGAAGCGAAACTCGCTTTCCACTGAAATCCAGCTCCTCCGTAATGAGAACTGAGCTCTGTGCACTTCATTTCTGTAGCAAACGGACTGTTCTGTTCACTTTTAAACTATCAACTGTGCTGAGATTTAAATTTATTTACATCAGCAGTCAGTAAATGACCGGTTATGACTTAACGAGTATGCCTTTTACAGGTGTGAATGTGGGTCATTACCTACGACCCATGGGTAGCGTTGTAATAGTGCAAGACAATTCACCACCTTCGATGCGAGGCAGGAACAGTCAGGTACATAAATACTGTGACACTAACAAAGCTGTTAGTGATTTAGCTGTGTGCCACTGCATGGCGGAGTTTAAATGAGTTGCGCAGTGTTCGAAGTGTGGACCTTCAGGTTTTCACGGTCATATTGGGTGAATGCTGTGGGAATCGCGGCCCTTTTTATCTGTGGGTCCCTCTTTGTCGAGCTAAAAGCAGTTGGATAATTGATGGGCGAGCTGTTCCATGGCCAGGTGTGTGGTGTGCGATATTCCCACATTATTTAATATACGTGTATGCAGATGAAGGGAATAGAGTTGATTCCTTGTTTGGCGTTTGCATTTTGAATCTGATGCTGCTAAAATTTAACAGGAAGTCCTCTCTGGTGTTACAACCAGTGAAAGAAGCCATCGTTGGCCTGATAAATCGAAACAAACCCATCAATGAGAAAGTAAAAGCATTAGGTATGGCCAACTGAAGGATTTTGTATATTTTTAAACAAAAAGAAAGCACTAGTGAACTAAGGAACAGTGCTGCACATCTTCCAGAACTTTGACTGCTGCACAGGTGTGAACTTTTTGTCACCATATGACTGTCTTTGTCGGAAAAAAATGAGTATGCTTAGCAATTACTACTTCAGATAGTGGTTAGTTTGATGGATTTGACATGCAGCGAATATTTTTGCAAAATAAAAGCTTTTTTTTGAGTGGGAGTGTGTCCAAACTTTTGATTTGTCTTGTGGATGTTTTAACGGCTTTACATAAACATTCATCTGAGAGTCCCATGGTTGGTTGTTCGAATCATAGCCACTCAAGCACTGGCTGTAGCCGAAGATCTGCATTAGTGAGCCAACAGTGGGACCAGCCTTACCTGGGCTGATGGGGGCTTAACCGGTTCAGCTCTTCATCTCAACACTTTCTAGCGGCCTCTCCTGGTAGTCTAGGCACTTGTAGCTACCCGCGTCTAACGTCCGCTGACTGCGTGATTCTGCAGTGGCGTTGGCGTAAAGATGCGAGAGCTTGTCCTCACTTGAGTCGGATGAATCATTTTTTATGGCTTCCTCCTCTTGAGTCGACGATAGCTTGTTGCTGCGGTTGGCTAGCCAGCTTTGCTGACTTCAGAATGACCTGGGTCAAGGATTCAACCGCATTCCCCTCACGTCTGTATTTGCAGTTTGGGGGACATGGTTGCACAGTGGTTAAGCGTGCTAGACTTGGGATCGAAAGGTCCCGAGTTTCAGTCGTTGCCATGGCTTTTGCGGTGTGTTCTTGGGCAAAATACTTGACTCCCACAGTGTCTGATTGGGTAACGGCAGACTCTCGGGGAAACTTGGCTAAATTGCATGGGGTAGGTGGGGGGGTAACCTGCGATGGACTAGCATCCCATCCAAGGGAAGTAGCGATACTTATAGTCCCTTCCTGCTATGGAAACTGGAGTTAAGCTCTGGCCTAATGAGCCACAGCTGGCTTGGGACAGACTTTACCGTTACGTGTATTTGCAGTTCACTACCTAAAGACCTACATGTCGAACTCATTAGCAAGATTGGACAGCTGCACTTGCGGACCTCATGCACTTAACCAGCTGTAAAATAAAGACCTCAGTGGATGCTGTGTAACCTTTGACCCCTCTGTTCTCTCTCAGCACCAGCTTCAAACAGGCTCTGGAATCCCTGCCGCAGCTGCACAGCGGAGGCGATAAGAAGTGGGTTTCCTTCCATTTTACACCCCACAGGGCTACACGTTTACTTCACATTACATCAGAGGAAGTGATTAGACCCTCTTATCTAATGCAGTCTTATCTCCTTTTCTTCAATGGAATCTAGACGAGTCTCTTTTTTTCTAAAGCAGAATTTAAATGACTGCTGTCAATAAAAGTTCTTAATAAAGAATAAACACGTAGTCGTGTATTTAAATGCTTGGATTTATGGAATAATGTAACGACTCGGGTTAATTGCCTGGCTGGGAATCAAACCTGTGTCCTTGCGGTTTACACTCCTGTTCCCTAACCCTCATACTCCTCTAATTCCCCCCGTTTTCCCTTCCTCCTGCGTCAGGCTGCTGGAGGAGCTGCTGAACACGTTTAAGAGCAGCATGCACCTGCAGCTCACCTGCTTCCAGCCGTCCTCCGTCCTGCCCATCAAGAGATGAGCGCGTCCTGACCCCCCGCCGAAACCGCCGACACCACCCCTCCTGCCTCCTGCTCTGCGAGCATCTGTGCGCCGTCAAAACCGCCAACGTTTTCAACCCTGTCCTTCCTGCCGCTGCGCTGTCCAGTTTAGAGATGCTCACACAGTGTAAGACCAGTGTGCAGCACTGATATCTACCATCATTTCTTTGAGGTTATTTGACATTTCAGTCAGTTCTCGTGTCAGACAGCATTACCTGGTTCATGTGGTGTTAAGTGAGTGAATATGACCTGAAAACTACTGCTAGAATTTTTCTGTCCTGATTAATGAAATGAAATTGCTTCTTGTGTAGCGGATTGTTCGATTTTCCCCTTTCTCAGTTTTTTTTTTTTTTTTTTGTTCCTTTGCTGATGGTCTCTCTCAGCAACACAAAACCACCTGCACTTTAAACTTTAAAGCAAGAACACTTGTGTAAAACATAGAAGAATTAAGTAGGTCGGTTTCAGCATTAAGATCTTTCAAGTTGAGCTTATCTGATTTTCGTCATTTCTCGCAGTGCTCATGATGTCCGCGAGGTCATTGAGAGTACATTCCTTTACCTGTGATGTCTTTAAGAAGTATTAATCAATAAAAACACTTAAAATGTGAATGATGTCCGTTTTCTTCTCTGTTTAAGAAGTTTTTTAATCCATCAAATTGTAAGTGCTTTTGATTAAATTCTTTTTTAATTTGCTTTGTGCAGCACAATCCCAACCGAGCTCTGAGAGCCGTCACCCAGCTCCTGGCCCTCTTTCCTGATTGGCTGTTTGAGGGAGAGGAAGTGGGAGACTGAGAGTGTGTTTGAGGCTCGGAGTGTGCAGCACCTGTGTCCTGAGCTGTGTGTGTTAATCTGTACGACGCTAGTGAGTGCAGCCTTGTACAGCAGAGGTAAAAAATGTATCTTCAGAAAATTAAAGGATCCATTACCTGGTATTTACACCCGTTAATAATAAGTGATTTGGGTCTAAAACATAAACAAACATGTTTTGCGGTAATTTGCAAAAATTATGCAACATTTATATTTATTTTACTCTTTTTATCAAGCCAGTATTGCTCTTGCGAGAAAATTTTGACATTTTGACTTGGCCGGAAGATAGAGGCATGGCTGGGCCGAGGGGGTGGTGCGAGGGAAGAGGGTGGGAGGAGGGAGGAGTGGCTTGAAAGCACAGCCATAGCAACGCGTGCATAGTAACACAACGTGTGACCTTATCATGGCTGAATCCGTCGACCATTCTGGGTGGCTTTGATGTGCCGTCTGAGTGCGATGCACTGAGCCCTGCGTGAGATGTACTAGCGAAATAGCCTAAAAACAGGGGGAATATAAATGTCACATTCAAGCTATCATTAGTACGTGTTCTAAGCTCCATGATCATATAATCAAGAGTAACCCGCTGCGTTTGGACAGCATAAAACGACAATAATATACAGCCATCCATCAACAAATTAACAGAATGTGCAAGGTTAATGCTGGCCTGCTTAACGACATAATAGCATAGCGTTTTTGACATCTATAGATTCCGTAGGTTGTCTAATTTCATATGATGTGTGTTTCTTCACTGTAGTTGAAAGTGAGCCCGCTACAGCTATGGAAATATGGCATGTCAGGCAAGCCCTGGGGCTGTGAGGGTAGCGTTTACGTATTGAGTAAACTGCCAAGTTTCTTTTGAACTGCACCACACTCCATCCAATAACTTACGGTAATGTAATGATAACATTTAAGTTGGGGGAATAAAGTTGTCAGCTAATGCAAAAGTTGACATTTACAGACATTATTAAAGTGGCAGGTTCCCTAGTTTTGGAACAATACCTTTCTGGAGGCCCAGGTTTCTAGCTAAGCCAGTTTTGTACTGGCCTAAGTTGGAGAAAGAGTCCAACGTGAAATGAGCACACAGGAATAGGTTTGTGGCAGGGGCTGCAGGAACATTATCAGCAAAAATAAATGCAATCCACTTGTTCCTCTGCGATTCATCGCCTGGTGGAATTTTAAAAACACTTTTGTGCTGATTTTGGCAGCCAATAACAGAGCATTTGTGAGCACCAGAACCTGTTGCTCTTGCCTTCCCCGACATTTCTCTTGGGCATGTTTGCAAAAAACAGTGGGCGCGGTTTGTTACTCCCAAGCCACACCCCGACTCCTCCTCCGCACGAGTACACGTCATCGGGCGCCCAAACTGAAATCTCCAATTTTCATGCCTCCAGAGTAGAAAGCCTCCGGATGAGGAAAAAAAAGGAGGAAGGAAGCTGCTTTGACTCCAAAACTTTTCAGATTTTGTCAGAGTGAGGGATGACTAATGTATACATGCAATAACTGGGAAAAATGTGTTTTCCCGGTAATGGATCCTTTAAAGGAACTGTGTCACAATGAGTGCACATGCTCAACACTTACATCCTTTGAAAGTGAATCTGCTCGACTGCGAGTCATAGTCTGATTCCATCGTGGCCAATCCGTCTTTGTTTTTCATTGTGTTTATGCATTTTAGTTACTCCGGCATTATGCTTTTTACATTTAGGAGCCTTCTATGGAAATTTTAGGATTCAAAGCGCTGTTTTAAGCTTTAGCCAAACGATACAAAGAATCTAAGCCATTTTCCATTGCCAGTAATCATAGAAGAAGAAAAGTACCTTCTACATTTTGACTTGCAGTTAAGCGGATTTACATCATTCAAAGTTGTGAGCATGCGCAGTGATCGTGACACAGCTACTTTAAACTCCTCGCCAGTATTTTTTGTATCAGTTACCTGGATTTGCTCATTGGCACAAGTCCTCAGCCAAGAGTTAGTAACGATTTGTAATATCAGCCGGCTGAGCTCTTAGATGGAAGAAACATTTTGTCTGTTTTGATCCCATGGACCTCTGCTAAGTGGCTTGCTTCCCTTGGCCGCCATTGTGGCTCGATGAAGAACAGTGACGTGTTCTCCATTTGAAGGCTCTGTGAAGACGAGCGATGCATTCTCCATTCAAAGTTAACAGTTGTGGACACTCCAGAGGTCAGAAAGTATTTGTCCTGCCTTGTGTTGTCTCCACCCATGAACTGAATCTTCTGATTTCATGTGTTGGTTTGACCTTGTGGCAGACGAATGGTGTTGATTAGCAGATCAAAGATGACTGAAACAGAACTCTTGGCTCAGATTTTAATTTCTGAACCGGGATTGTGAACTTCTCAGAGTTGGTGATCGGGCCTCTCTCAGTTTTCGCCAAGTAGCATCAATGAAGGACTTCAAGGTGATAATAAAGCTTTTTGAAGATAATTTTGCTATAATTTTATTTCTGTGAGTTTGTGTGGAGTTTTAGAGTGGGTCTCAAGTTGGGGTAACTTGAATGTGATGACTGAATAACTCTTCCTTAGATCCTTTTCAAATTTTTTATGCCTCTAGATCTTATCAGGACGGAGTACTGGATTAATTTTTGGCTTTGTATTATTAATCATAATTAATATATCAACTAATTAAGTTCATGGAACACCTGAGTTCCATAATATTGCCTGATATGTAAGCAATATCACCTGAAGTTTTGCCATTTGATTCTCTCACTCATGGTCAATTATTGTTGAACTCTACAGAAAAAATATCAAAAGATTAAGTAATGAGTCGAGTAATTAAATTTATTTCTGACCACATGAAAAACAGTTGTGTATTTTTCATTATTACTGAGTAAATGCAGGCAGTCTGAGAATATATAAGATAAAATTGGGTTCAGTTTGTCGTAATTTTGATAAGGCTGTCTGGGGCAGCGCTGTAGCTAGGCTTCCGCTTCGGGAAGCTCTCGCTTGGGGGCTTTTGCCGATATACCCTGTGCTGTCGGGGGCGACTGCGTAGGTCTTCTTTAACTTGAAACCAGTCAGATTTCAGTGCCAATCACCTGATGATTTTTTGAGTTGTTTTCTAAAGCTGTTAGGTGCTGCTGAAAGACTACAGTAGTGTCACCCATGTGAAAAGGTTTGTCACGTACCACCACAGGCTGTTATCTGCAGCACACAGATCTCGCGCTCTTTGCGATTGCCCATATTTAATTTCTACTAGGTAGTGGCCTGACTTTCAAAGAAGAGAAGTCTTCCGAGCAATGAGCTGTTGGGCCTTAAAATGTCAACCTCAAAGCTCCCCTGACTCATCTTTATCAAATTCAGCAGCCAGATGTTGTTGCGAGGCTGCATGTTCCCCTCCAACTTCTTCTAAACTGCTCTCCGTCTTCTTATCAGCTGGGTCCTCCTCACTGTTTCCACAAGTCTTTGTGACAACATCCTCGGCAGGAAGACAGGACTTCAAATGGCTGTGGTCGACTTTTCTGGGTACAGGGACATGTGTCTCATCAATGGTTTTTTCATCCAGGCACATGGAGGAAACGCCGTGAAATCACCGCTTCCTCTCCAGTACCGCTGAACAGCTGATACCATCAAGACTGAGTACGCGCAGGAATCGTGTGGCATATTTTCTTTATGGAGATTGGCCTCACGGGAAACACTGGCAGGTGTTGTCATTCGTTTTGTTTTTACCTGACTGTCTATCAGAGTTGACCTCAGATGAGCGACTGTAACTTCTCACACTGCCCCTCTCTTGGTCCTGCGTGAGAGCTGATGCTGTTCATGATGTCTTCGTATAAAACGCATGCATTTATGTAAATGGCTTGATCCTGGCTCGTCTAAACCAATCAAATCCCCAACTCTGTGCACATTAAACACCAGTATTCTGAGACACCATTGATTGAATCATTGTTGATTGTCGATAGCCTTGTGAAAACGAAAGGTGGAAGTATAGAATGCTGGTTCAGGAACTGAATTTGAGACGTCCAGGGCTCATTCAAATGAAATTTTCCATCCTTTCTTTTACTTACCCTCGCCCTAGAAATCAATCTAGATGTGCTGTCATTATGGAGGTTTTAAACCTTGGTCAAGTTTAGCCTCTTCAGCAATTTGTGCTACAGTAGCTCTTCTGTAAGATCGACCAGGCGGCCAACATTTGCTCCCCACGCCCATCAATGACCCTTGCTCGCCCCAAGACCGTGCCGCTGGTTTGCCGGTTTTATTTCCTTGGACCAATTTTGGTAGGTACTGACCACAGCTGACAGGGAGCACCCAGCTTTGGAGAGCGGCAGCTTTGGAGATCATTTGCCATCACAATTTTGGCTCTTGTCCAAGTCGCTCAGATCTTTGCACCTGCTTCCGACACATTAACTTCAAGGACTGACTGTTCACTTGCTGCCTTATGTATCCCAGCCCCTGACAGATGCCATTGTATTGAGATGATCTGTGTAATGCACTTTACCTCTCAGTCGTTTTAATGTTGTAGTTGTTCAGTATATATTTTCAATAAGCAATTAAATTGCATGTCAGAATATCAAATAATGTTTTGTTCTACTGTTTTCAGTATAGTATATTGGTGAATGGACTTTTCGTATCAGTCCTTTTTGATTTTATTTGCTTTTTCTATTATTTTTAAATTATGGTGGTGTGCCTTACTAATAAATATCTATTAACAAAGAGTCTGTTTCGAGTACTTGTAAGACCTTTTACTGCTCATTAAATTACCTTTGAACAGGGCTAACCAATCCTGATCTTGGGCACCTGCGGTCCTGCAGGTTTACACTCCAACCACAACAATGGGCAGCTCATTCAATAGCGAGAGATTATGTTTAGCTGCTAATCAATCAAAGAAACCCTGCTAAATTAGGTTTAATGGAAGACATACCTGACTGCAGGTCTTAGGAAATGGATTTGTTCAGCTGATAATTAGTTCAGCTGAATGTTTGTCGAAACAGGTCATGGGAGTCTTTCAAATGGTAACAACAGTGTAGCCCTGTATAGAGATCAAACATGGAAACTGAATGGCAAGAAATCCCTCCTTCCCAGACCTCTGCAGAACACTGCACCTGCCCGTGAATCACCTTTGTCCTCTAAAATAAGAGAATATTTTTCGCTGGGTGTCTGAACACCGATTTTCCATTCCCCCCCCCCTCCCCGAGATGGAAAGAAGAAAGCCTTTAAAAAAAAATCCCAAAAGTGTGTACTCATCTTTTTTTTTTTTTTTTTTTTTTTAGTAAGATCAGTGAGTGGAAATGTTCAGAATCAAACCCTAGCCATTCTCTGTCTGCTCTTCTGCAATGTTTATGCAGAATTAATTTAAACAAATTACACAAAAAAGCTTAAATGAGTATGCATTTTTCAAGCTGCGTTACCTTTCTCGTCCCTGCTCACTGAACCTGCCCTCCTCATTAGAGTTCTCCCTCGGCAGATGACCTCCTGGCCTGTTTTCTGAAGAGGGTGACCACCATATAAACCTCTCTCACTCACCTAGCAATGCCTTGGACTCCTAATAACAATCTCACGCCTACGTTGTCCTCCTTTGAGACAGTGGAGTCCCTGGACATACTCCATCTTGGCACAACTCGCCATGTTATGACATGTCCAGGAGACCCCATCCTCCTGTTCTGCAATATATATCTTTTGAGCTTTTTCCTTATTCATCTTCTGTTATTAACCATCCCCTCGCCTGTGGACGTGATTCTTCTGTCCTGAAGATGCTACTTGTTGCCAAATTCCTCTAGAAACCCTCCACAGACCCTTCTGATATCAAGAATTACCATCCAGTGTTACTGCTACCTTTCTTTTTCAAAACTCTGGAGCGTGTTGCACTTAACCAATTATAATCTTTTCCACACTCTCATTATCTTCTTGACACCCACTAGTTTGAATTTCAAGCTGACCACTCAACTGAGGCTCCTCTACCTGTGATGAACACTCACCACTGCATGTGCGTTTGCTTTTTTCCTCTGTCCTAAACTTTCTTGACCTGTCTTGATGCTTTTGACATGGTCAATCACTAATTCCTGACCTCTACTCTGGCTGAAGTGGGGATTTATGGGACTATCCTCTCATGGTTTGCTTCCAGTCTAGCTGGTAAGACTTACCAGGTCTCCTGGAAGGAGTGTGGGTCTTCTGCCCAGCCTATTGCAACAGGCATCCCTCAGGGATCTATTCTTGGGCCCTGCTTTTTTCTATGTGCATGAAGTCTCTTGTTTCTGTTATTGCATCCTATAGTTTCTCTTACGACTTATATGCTGATGACATGCAACTTTTTTTTTCCCCCCATTCCCTCCCACTGAGACACTGGTCCAAGAAAGAATATCAGCATTACTGGCTGACATCTTAATGTTTACGGCTGGGCAACACTTAAAGCTTAACCTGGAAAAGACCAAGCTTTTCTTCACTCCCCACCAAACCTTCCCTCCACAAGAGTGTGCCATCACCGTCAATGACACTTTCGTAGCTGCTCGTTGCTCTGTGAAGAACCCGAGGGTGGTCTTGGATAGCCAGTTGGACTTCAAAGAGCACGCCACAGCAGCAACATGGCCCTACAGATTCCCTCTGTGCAATATCCAAAGGATTCAACCATACCTGACCACTTACCCACCTTAGCTCCTGATCCTAGCCACAGTGATCTCCTGTCTAGACTGCTCCAACTCTGTTTTCTCGTAAACCATCCTGTGCCTTTCAACCCCTGCAGCTCATCCAGAATGCTGCTGCTTGACTCAACTTCAACCCTCCCAAGTTCTCCTATGAGACTACCCAGCTGAAAATCCTGCATTGGCAGCCAGATTTAGATTCAAAGTCCTGACTCTGGCTTACACTGCAGCAAACAAGATGGCCCCCTCCATCTGATTGGTCATTTATGTTGTTTCTTATAATGCTTACAGTGTGGTTGTCCATGCTTCTTTGGAATTGTTCTACAAGGTCATGTTGAAGAGGGGCTCATAATTAAACTGGCACATGCTGCTTATTCCCATCACCACTTTGCATACAGTATTCCCCTTTTTTAAGAGTAACCAATCAAATACAGTTATGAGTGTTGGACTTTCTGAAATGACTTGACGTTTCAGCCAAGCCTTCAATAAAAGAGGTCGAATCGTGACAGCAAACAATATGGGTACGTCGCCGACAAAAATGGAATGAATTAAAAGCAATATAAATTTTACATTGAGAGTGTAAAATACATTTTGAGTGGCATGTCAGTCTCCGTAGAAAGATTATGATTTATGTGAGTTGTTATTGATGGTGAATTTATTAGTTTTTTCTGTCTCCTCTGGTAGAGAGAGCTACTGAGCAAATTCCCCTCCTACCCAGCTAACCACTGAAGCATCATATACAGAATTACTATTAATTCTGGGAATCTTGCTTTTATTTTTGTTAGCCCCCAGTTCTTTCCTCTTAAATGTGTTCAATTGTAGTTTGTGTACTTTTTTTTTTCTTAAGAAGACGCAGAATTAAAAAATAGTTAAAAACTATTATAAGACCGAATTGCAAAATCACTCTTGGATGGGATTTGGGTCTTGTGCTAATGGTAAAATTTCATTTCTGTAGATCATCTGCATACTGAATATTACATTTATTTGTAATTAGTCCAGGGTTGAGCATTCCACAACGATGTGCAGACTTCTTGGGATGAGCAAGCCATGCCTCGGCGCAGACTTGCCAAAATTGGTTAAATGTGTGCTCGTAAACGGCTTACATTTGTGAAAATGGGAACATTTTTCTGTCAGTCCCTGTCTGTGCCAGTACTCATACAGTATATAATTCCAACTGAGTGGACAACCCATTGAGGAGAAAAATGGATTCAGACAGAAGCATGGATGGACAAACGGATGGATGGACAGAGTTTACTCTTTTTGTACTTGGATGCTTGTTATGTTTTGGTCATAATTGGGGCCAGATTGCATCGTCAATACAGTACATTGATAAATGCATGCAAAAATACATGAATATGATTGGATGTATGGATGTGTTGGTTGTTATTTGTTCCTTTATAGGTCCTTAAGTATTTACAATTTGTCATCAATAAGCGCAGCAACTTGGCAAGGTTTGTACCAGCATATGCAACCACCGGTCCAGGATTCAGAGAGTAAAGATTTCAAACTGAAATATACACCTCTTTTAAAATAATATTTAAATAGAGTGATCAGGCAGAATGATTGTGAAAAGTCTCTGAATGGATGCTGCAGAGCCAAACTGGTCAGGAGTGTATCAGCAGCAGTTTGTCACACATTTGTGTCATCCCTGCCACAAACAGTTAAAAATGTCCTAAGGTGAGGGGTGTGGCACACGGGCCAGTTGAGAAACAGGGCGAGGAGTTAAACACGGAATACAGCCAGCGATCAATATCTGAAGTCTCGTGGCGAGCGTGGTTAGGACATGAGATTTCTGTTCTACAGTTGGCTGATAGGGATGCGAATCGCTGATGCCATGTGCCACGCCTGTTCCGAGGCCCAGAATCCGCAGATGCCGCGCCCGTCCTGAGTTCACTCAGGTGTGGTATGAGTCCAACGCTGCTGACAATGCGCGAGGCCATCAGTTAGACCTACAGTCTGACAGTCGGTCTGGAATCAGTTATGACTAATCTGTGTGAAAGGATTGCTGAGTCAGAATGTTGAAAATGACTAAGGAAAAAAATGACACAAAATGATCTGTTATTCACATGCTTTTTTTCTGAAGCAAGTGGAACTAAACATTTTAAACTAAATATTTTAGAAATAAATCACAAAACTGAATCGTAAAACAGATTATTTATTATTACAAACAAATTAGTTAACTGAATGTCTATTCAGAATGGGCTATGTCTATACTCAAAAAGTACAATCAAATACAGAATTATCGGCAGCTCTGATAAAAATCAAGAGAATATCTGGCATATAATACAACATGCAATACAAATCTGAAAAATTGGCACGTAATGGAAAATGCAATAGCGTCAGGAGGACTGATCTGAAAATCCCGGTCACCCCCAACCATATCGAAAACAGCTACAGATCATTTGATGTTCTGACATGAGTTTATTAATTTTAGCGAATGTAATTGCATTTTTAAAACATACAAAGTGATGCTCAGGCATTCTCGGCTCATAGACAAGGCGTGGCGCTCCCCAACACATCTAGCCGATGCCATGGCCAGGAGGAAAGCAGTTTCGATGGACGATTACTTTAACTTAACCTTTTTCCGAGGTTTGAATTGGGGACCAGAACCGCACCTGAATCGCCAGAAGCAAATCCTGAAAGGGTACAGGGTTTCATTGCAGAGGTCTCAAGTGTGGAGCACCTCTAAAGAAGTAAGTGACAAGGCCATGAGATCTCACAGGCGCCCCACGCACCCAAACCTGCATGGCTGAGATGGCAGCTGTACACACATTAACAGTGGAGGCTGCAAGTCCACTATCAAGGTAGGACCAAAGGAAACTGGCCCTGCAGGTGTCAAACCCAGAGCTGCAACGGCTTTCGGCTGCCAGATCTGACCCTCCAGATGTGAGAGGAGGTTGGGTCTCACGGGGTCCCTGTACAATTGAAGTTGAAGGAGAATGGGAAATCAACTCTTTCTTGGCCTGCTGGGGGCTACTACAGACACTCTGTGATTTCCTTTGTGGACCTTGTGTAGGGTAGGCAGGATCAGTGGAATAGGAAGGGCAAGCGTAGGGCAGCCAGTTTGGCCACACGTGGGTTAATGCATCTCAGTCTAGATGGCTTGCTGGTTTTGGTTAACCCATATGACTGTAAAGTGCTTTGAGCATCTAAGAAAAGGTGCTATATAAATGCCGTGTTCATTCTGTCTTTCATTCATTCATTCATACCCTCAGGGACTCTGCCTGGACACGGTGCTCACCTGGTTGTTATTGTGATTTACCGCTGAGATATTGTCTGTCCTTATAATGATGTATCTGCCATCAAACATCAGAATGAGATGCTTCTCAGCAAGCAGAGGAGCCTGTAGTTCTAACACATTTATGTGTTTTGACAGTTACAGTGGCACCCAAAAATCTCTGCCATGCAGCCCGCCAGCCGAACCAGGAAGCATCTGTAGTAAGGACGTCCCCTTGTGTGGGTATCGACCTTAGGGGGACCCCCTGTTGAGATACTACGCTCTACCCCATGGACACAGAGTAATTAGGCTCCCTGCAGTTACTCTGACTGGCCCGTGTCTGTGTTGCTTGGGTTTCAAGCCCAGACAGTTCAGCCAGATTTGAAATGGGTGCGAGGAGAGGACGTTCTGGGGAACCACTGACTGTGCTGCCGTAAGAATGCCCAGCCTCTGCGGAAAAGTCCCAGAGGTCTGTCCTTCATGAAGTATTCAAAGAGTTGCAGAATATTGTTGACCTGCCATTTGGAGGGCTTAGCTTTCCTAAGTTAAAATCCAATGGGATGCTGATGAACACTGTCTGCTACCTGGGTCTTCTTTTTAGGCCTGTAGCCCCGGGCAGAGCATAGCATGACTTTTCTCCACATTCCTCTGTTCTTGGCTGGCCTTCCAAACATGGCCCATGTGTGGCCCCTACTCTTCATTTCAGCCACTCCACCCCTTCACCAGGGGTTCAGTGGATGACCCCTCCTACTCTGGTGTTGAGGGTTCCATCACAGTGCCTATTAAGTGATGCTGTTTAATGGTTTTCTTGAGGTGTGCCTAATCCACCTTTTGTTTCTCCTCAGAATCTGTCTTAATTGGTTCCTCACGTTTTTTCTCACATCAACTTCCTAGTCACTCTGTTGGTCCATCTAATTTTTTTAATTTGTCTAAGGCTCTGGTTGATGAAGACCTGTAATTTTGGAGTCATTCGCTTTGTTGTTCTCCACATCTCAGAGCCGTACCGGCGGACTACTTTCACACTGGTGTTAAAGATTCTAAATTTTGTTCTTTGCGAGGTAACGGAGGATGACTACACTTTTTTCAAAATGAAGAAAGCAATTCTGGCTTTGTTGATCTTCAACTTGTTGAAGTTGACAGCGAGCCCTGTTGTTGCAGTAACTGTTCTGTGATGGCTCAGCTTAGTTATGGCTCTTTAGGACACGGTCCTCATCCACACCAATTATTGAAAGTGTCTTTCCCTGGATGGTATCCAGCTGAGAGTGGTTTGTGAGGTATTCATCCAGGCAAAGCAGAAGTGATCCATGATGCGTCTGGTCTGGGTTTTGTACACACTGGCACTGCCTCGAGGATCAAGTTTGTCAGCTGATTTCCACGATGCATGGAGACATTTTCCTGCATGTTTTCAGTTGCTTGACAGATGGCTGGTCTCTAGAAGTTTTCGATCAATGCATAATCCCAGAATTTCATCTGTTCACTGTTCACTCCATTTTATTGCTCCCAAAGAAGAGATCAGGATGGAATTGTCTCCTCTTTTGGGTTTCAAGCACAAACTCACATTCGGATTGTCAGAAAGTCTTTGTTTATGCTTGCTGCCAATGCAAACTCCTTTGATGGTGTCATGGGTGTGAAGATGGTGCAATCATCCACTGATAGAAACATGTTTGGAAATAGTTTTGCAACATCATCACTAACGATGGGGATTAATAATGGACCGAGAGTGGAGCCCTGAAGTACTCGGCATTCGTGGGGCTTAGAGGTTAAGACTGACTGGAGAGCACAACTTTGATGGATCTTCCTTGGAGGTAATTCTGCAGCCATACATGTAGTCCAGCAGTTGTGCCCTTTTACTGGAGATTTACACAAAGGCTATTGCGCCTGACCTGGTCGAATTCAAGCGCAGCAATGTGCAGTTCACTGCCTTTGTCAAGGATGTCGTTCCATGTCTCGGACAAAATTGTGAGATTGACTGTGCTTCAATTTAGTCTAAAACCAAATTGTTTATCGGAGATAAGGCAATGGAAGAGGAGGTAGCCCTGCAGTTGGATTCCATCACTGCAGTTGGATTCCTTCCAATGGATTCCATCACTTTTATGATGGCAGTGAGCAAAGATATGGAATGGCACTCTGATAGACCGAATTTTGAATGTCTTTTATGGATTGGGATCACTATGGCAATTTCCCATTGCCAAGAGAGAGGAGATAGTTGAGGGGACTGGCGAAGTCTGCGGTAGGTCCATGCAGGAAATTCATTAGATCTAATTTACAACCCCAATTCCGAAATAGTTGGGATGAAGTGTAAATTGTGAATAAAATCAAAATGCAATGACTTTCGGATCACATCAGCCAATATGTTATTTACAGTAGAACATCGATAACATTTCATATGTTGAAACTGAGACATTTTACATTTTTATCCACAAAATGAGCTTATTTCAAATTTTCTGGCTGCAACATGTCTCAAAAAAGTTGGGACACAGGCAAAAAAGGGCTGAAAAAGCAATTAATACATAAGAGAATCAGCTGAAAGAACATTTAGCTATTAATTAAGTTGACTGACACCAGGTGTGTAACATGATTGGCTATAAAAGGGATGTCTTAGAGAGGCTGAGTCTCTCACAATTAAAGATGGCCAGAGACTCTCCAACCTGTGAAGGCTTGCGTAAAAAAATTGTGGAATACTTTAAAAACAATGTTCCTCAATGTCAAATTGCAAAGGCTTTGAAGGTCTCATCATCAACAGTGCATAACATCATCAAAAGATTCAGAGAAACTGGAAAAAGCTCTGTGCGTAAGGGACAAGGCCAAAGACCTTTACTGGATGCTCGTGATCTTCGGGCCCCCAGATGCCACTGCATCACTCACCGGCATGATTCTGTCATTGACATTGCTAAATGGGCCCAGGAATACTTCAAGAAACCACTGTCTGTAAACACAGTCCGCCGTGCCATCCACAGATGCCACCTAAAACTCTATCATGCAAAAAGAAGCTATTGTTGAGCATGATCCAGAAGTGCCGCCGTGTTCTGTGAGCCAAGGCTCATTTAAAATGGACTGTAGCAAAGTGGCAAAGTGTCCTGTGGTCAGACGAGTCCAAATTTGACATTCTTGTTGGAAATCATGGGCGTTGTGTCCTCTGGGCTAAAGAGGAGAAAGACCACCCCTCCTGTTATCAGCGTTCAGTTCAAAAGCCAGCATCTCTGATGGTATGGGGATGCATTAGTGCATATGGTGTGGGACACTTGCATGTTTTAAAAAGCACCATGAATGCTGAAAGGTATATAAAAGTTTTAGAGCAACATATGCTCCCCTCCAAACAACATCTATTCCAGGGAAGGCCTTGTGTATTTCAGCAGGACAATGCAAAACCACACACTGCAGCTCTTACAACAGCATGGCCTTGAAGTAGAAGAGTCTGTGTGCTGAACTGACCTGCCTGCAGTCCTGATCTTTCACTAATTGAGAACACTTGGCGCATAATTAAACGAAAAGTCCGTCAAAGGAGACCCAAAACTCTCCAGCAGCTGGAAGCCTGTATTAAACAAGAGTGGGATCAAATTCCAATGGCTAAACTCAAGAAACTTGTCTCCTCAATGCCCGGACGCCTCCACTCTGTGTTTAAAAAGAAGAGGGGATGCTACACCATGGTAAACAGGCCCCTGTCCCAACTTTTTTGAGACCTGTAGCAGCCATCAAATTTGAAATGAGCTCATTTTGTGGATAAAATTGAAAAATTTTTCAGTTTCAACATTTGCTATGTTATCTCGGTTCTGTTGTGAATAAAATACTGGCTGGTGTGATTTGAAAGTCATTGCGTTTTGATTTTATCCACAATTTACACTTTGTCCCAACTATTTCGGAATTGGGGTTGTATAAGCGTCCGTAAACATGGTTGCTTTAGGTATGCACAGTGTTGTTGTACAAAGTACAAGGACAGGTCATTGAGGGAAGGTCTGCTCCTATAACCCAGCCCTTTGCTAACAATGAAAGAAAACTTTTCCCCTCTTTTGTTTTTTGTTTTTGTTTCTGTCATGAAACCAGAAGTATCGCTCTAAATTTGGATCCTCATCACCCACGGATTTAAGTGAGAAAAAGGTGGGTTCAAAGAAATGCTCTTCTCTGACGGTAGACTCTCTCGAATATTTACTGTCATAAAATGTAAGGTAGGGATTTTTTTTCAGCGCTTGTTTTTGTCATCTCCAGTTGTTTATGGAATCTAATGAATTATGTGGCAAAGATAGCTCATTTTTTTTTTTCAAAGAATATGTGATGTAAATAGGCAAATTAGGGTCCATTCTTTTTTGCTTATACCTGTGCAAAGAAATGTCATGAGGAAGGGGTGCCGTTGAAAAGGTGACTCAAAAACATATATTATAGAACAAATACTGTTGCAGTTTATTTTTAGAAAACTGAAGTGGTATGTGTTAAACCTGCTCAATTTCCAGGATGTAGGCGCAGGTTTCATATCAACTTTAGGGCTCATCAATGGTCCACCTACTCTTACATTATCCAATTTAATGTGATCAAAGTAATTTAAAATTTATTCAAATGTATAATCTGTGTTTCATGTATTGATGGATTGTTACTTACATGCGAAACTGGGCAGTTGCATGCTCGTAGCCATAATGGAATAATTTATGAAGTTACCAACGTTCTGACATAAGTCTTCATTGGGTAATTTAGGGCCCTAACTTCTCCACAGCTATTATATAAGAGACAAGACTCAGGAGTGTTGAATCATGGGAAAAGGTGTCCTAAAGCACTTTTCTGGTGTTAAATGGAAAAAGCTAGTGAGTCACATTTAAAGGGATAGTTCACCCAAAAATTAAAATGTACTTATCATCTACTCAACCCAAGGCTAATCGAAGGGTCCGTGAATGATTTTCATCCTCAAAACAATTTTGGAGTTACAAAGAAAAACAGCATTGAAGACAAATCTAAATCAACCAAAGTCAATGGTGACCACTCTTTCAAGCATAAAAAACAACATTTAAAAAACACAAAATGCCTCCATATTGCTTGTGCGGTGTAATCCAAGTGCCTGTAAGCCCCGACATTCAAATTTGACTCGAAAAGACTCTTTTTTAGCCTAAATGTCCAATGTAGTCACTTAGCTAGGAGCCCTGTTTATTTTCACGGAAGAAGTTGATCTCACTACGGTGGCCAACGAGGGTAAATAAGCTCTTTAGTCAGTGAATACGAACATTCAAAACTGCAGCGCGTTTCTCAAATTGTAGATGTTCAGAGCCATTGCAGCATTAAAAAAAAAAAACAAAAAAAAAAAAAACGAGAAACCCGTAAGGTCCGACTTAGTTTCTAAAGTTTAGAGCACAAATTCAATAAACATTATATCTCACTCATTATAGAAATTATTAATATCTCACTGAAGAAGTATTTATATGGAGCTTGACATTCAGGCTTCATGAAATATGCTTCAAGTAAATTAGATTATAATGTTTTAATTAATTACTTTTTTTGTGATCAAGTAGCGCAAAAATCATAGAATCACTCAATGTTGAGGAAAAAAAACTTTGGAAGTACCTTACTGGGACTTCTGAAAGAAATACCAGCACAAATATGAATATGTAAATTAGCTGGTAATTAAAAGAGATTGCTTACAGACCTTAATGAGGTGTTGGGCTTGGCTAATTGAGAGGAAGCATGGCACCAACAAGAGAGCGGGCAATTGAATCAATGAAAAGGATTATAAAACCAATTGATTAATAAACAAAAGCCTGAAACTCGTAAACAAAATTTGTTTTGTGTAATATCTGTGACATACGGAGCCCGGGAAGTGCAATGACACGAAAAAAATATAAGGCGTGGCCACGAGATACAAGTCGTTCCCGCGATTTAGCTATTTCATGGCCACGAGATACAAGTCGTTCCCTCAATTTAAATTAACGAAATTGAGGGAACAAGTTATATGTCGTGGCCATGAGTTAACTAAATCGTGGGAAGGAGTTGTATTTCTTGGCCACAAATTCGCTAAATTGTGGGAAGAAGTTAATTTAATTGAGGGAACGCGTTATAACTCGTGGCCACGGATTAATTAAATTGTGGGAACTACTTTTATCTCGTGGGCACAAAATATATATATATATATTTTTTTTTTCATGTCATTGCACTTCCCAGGCTCCGTAGTGACATGTTTATTTGCCATAAAGTAAAAAAAGTTGGATGAACATCCTCCATGTGCGGTCATTCTAGAATTTCAACTAGGGGTTGTAGAAGACATTGTAGAGTGGGTGAATAGTTTTTCACCGCAGTGTAGCGGCCACAGCCTTGTTCATATCCTCGACCTCTCCAAGAAACATCGAGCCATTGAATCCGGTGAGATTTAGAGATGTGAGTGGAACAGTGGGACAAAGTATATAAATATGCGGTGCGCATTTACATGTGTTAGCATTTTTGTTAGCGTTCGGTGTTTCAGTGAGATGCCACTATCACTGGCTGGAAACAGTGCTGCTTAGGAATTAAGGGCAGTAACGTTCTCTAGCGATGGTCACTTCACCTGCAGAATGCCATTTTCTCCCTGATCTTTGAATGCTTCGTCAGACAGGTGTCATTCAGTCGAAACTCTCTCTCTCTATACCAGTAAAATAGTAATTAGATTACAAGTGAGAGATTAAAGGAATAGATGTGATCTCTCTTCCATGCTTTCATTCAGAGACCAAAACACCAGCCTACTAACACTTCCCATTTATCACGAAAAAAATAAAACCAAAAAAGTTTAAACCCTAAATCACTGCCATTTTAGGCTCGGTTTACCATTTGGTTAATTGGAACTGAAAAGGGGTAAATACATTTTCTACAAAGGATGTTTTTTTGGATTTTTTATTCCAAGGATGTTTTTTTTTTCCTTTATTTTTTATTTTTTGGTTTTCAATGCGGAAACAACACAAAAACAAAGTAGAGAAATGATTCTGAGGCCAGGGAAAGTTGAGTTACGCGCAGCGCTCGTTCCGTTGCCTGGTGGAAAGCGTGTTTACTTCCTGCGACTTCACCTCAGCGGCAGACTGTTCGCTACGCCGTCCCTTTGCAGCGCTATCACAGTCTGCTTCCTCGACTCGCAAGGTACAGCCCTTTTCCCCCTTTCAACCAGCTATTTCTGAACACAGCTTCCTGTGCTTACAGGAGAAACACAACTCCTCTGGCAACTCCGATAAACACAGGCCAGTGTGCGGCATTGTTTCAAATCAACGCACTTCAGCATCACAATCTCAAATTAACAAAACCCTTCACACTGACATCTGATTTCTGCACTCACCAGCATGCAAAATCTTCTCTTGACTAAAAACGATGTGAGCTTTGAGCGCAAATCTCACGGTATTTCCTGACGTACATTTCACGCACTCGTAGCTGCCAATTGCCGTGTGTCGACTGCACCGCACGCCAGACCAGTTGGTGGTGCTGATGCACCTATAAGCTGATTTTTCAAACTGACTTTAATAATCAATATACCTTGGTCTTGACCATGATAACAGTAGGCTAAAGCATACGCTCTCGTGTAATATTGCTTAACTATGTATCAGCAGTTTAGCTATCATTATTTGTAAGAGTAGTAAACTAATAGTTTCATTATAGAGGGGTTCAACTAATACCTGGAAACCAATCAGTCATATCCACAGACTGCTAGCCAATGTTACGAAATTGTTTGTTTATTACTCCTGATACATAGTCAAGCAATATCACAGGAGAGGGTATGATTCACCACTATCATGACTTTCACACATTAATTTCCAATTTTCACTTGAATTTCACTCTCAACTTGGGTCAAAGATAGCAAAAACATTTTTTTCCATATTGTAGGACAGTGTCACACATATTCTGTATCTGCTGTTTGCAGTGCTTCGCTGAAGCTACATCACACTTATACTGAGAGAAATATTCAAACCCAGGACTCCATGTTTTTATGGCTTCAGTATGACATCAAATAGATGATTTATAGATCTTGTACATAATTTTTTACACATTTTCCTGTGACTCAGCAGGGCATATCTTGGATCTTTGAAAGCTTTTGGATCTCCAAATGAAAGTAAAATCTGCATAAATTTCCACAGGTTCAAATAGTGCTGCTGCATTTGATGAACCCATTTATTGGTCAGTTTGTTTTAAGCGGTTAAATACAGTTTGAAAATCCAGCTTATGGGTGCATCACTGCCGCCCTCTGCACTGGTGTAAAGCAGTAGGCGCATGTTGATTGGTAGTTACAAGTGTGTGAATCGCACATCCGGAAACACTGTGAAATTTGCCTCAAAATTTAAAAGAGAAAAAATACAATGTCTCAAAACTACATCAATGAAAGCACACGTGACCTGATCCACAAATGAAGATACAACAGTTTACAAGCCAATTTTTTTTCTAATCCCTGAAGAGCGACTAGCCACAAGCATCATGAGCCAGAGGAGGATGACTCACGTTGCTATAATGCAAGTGCACAGTAACATTTTAAACGGATTGGATAAAACATTCTGCATTAGATGTTTCATTATCAGCACAATGTTGCACAGTGCCATGTTTTGCACCCTGTAATTCCAGGTAATACACAGGTTTATCGATAACACAGCTGCTGCGCAGCTAGCGTCGAAATAGCACCTATAATACCAGGTAGGCCAGCGTTAAGGGTTTTATGGCAACACTGCCACCGTGCAGTTAGCATTTATTCAACACTTGTAATAGGTAATTAGTGCGCTAGCTTTGATTGGTTAACACTGTAGGCACCACGGAAATTCATGCTATGCAAATAAAACAAACAAACAAAAAAAAAAAAACACTGACAAAACAATGACATCACACATATAAATGTAGCAAACCCCCCCCCCACCTCTGGTGATCTGACTGAATCAGTGGTTTAAATGAGGGTTTGTGGAATTCTGCACAGACAGAACACATTAGAATATTAATAAAGTATTGATGCATGCTAACTGAGTTTCCAGGGGGCCTGTAACCTTCACTCACAGACATGTTTTTTTTTCTTCCTCTTCTTCATCTTTTTTGTGGGTTGACTTCCTGTGCATCTGTGACATGCTTCCTGTTTCGTGTTCAGATGGCATTTGCCAGCCCCCACTCCTCAAAAAAAAAAAAAAAAAAAAAAAGCGCTTTGTTATTCTGTGTCAGAAGCCAGTGTATCAAAGAGATTAAACTGAGGGGCAGATTCTCTTCGAGTTTGTGTGTGTTGGGCGTTTCTCTTCTTTTACACTTCTCAGACATCCTTCCCTCTACCTCCAACAATATGGTGCTCTGAATGACAGATTAAGTAGTAAATTTGAGTGCTTTATGGAATGGGTTGTTTGGGTACATGATCTTCTCTTTCAGGCTCGCCAGTCAGGCAGAAACAAATGCTCACAGATCACTAGACACCACAAACCGCTGTCTTACCACAAAAGGCTCACACACAAACACAAAAGGATACACGTATGCACAAAAACAAATGCAAAATAATGAAAAAAGATAGAGTAATATGTAAGAACACTTAAGTCCGTGTTATTGTGGATCTCAGTGCCTCCGAAATGCCTTTTATTTTGGTTTCAATCAACGAAAATGCTGGAACCCATTTGGCAACATCTATTTTTTTTTTTTTTCAGAGCAAAGCATAGCTTGCTTTTTTGCTCATAACTCCCTCGCCATATGAAGCACAGTAGCAAGCCAGAGAATGCAAAATAGAGGTTAAATTTTAACCTTTAAAAGTGTTTACCCAATAATTAAAGTGCTTGCAAGCACAAAGCTATCAGCCGTGCTTTTATGATGTCTTCACAGGAACAGGATTAATTACAGGCTTACAGGGCTGTTTAAATGCTCTTATAGCCTCTGCTGTATGAAACTAAGTGTAGTGCCAAGTCCTGCCCACAGTACCGCTGCCTGCCAGATGTGTCACCGCATGCCACACGAAAAGAGATGCACAGATTTGTGATGCTACAGACAGTTAGCTGTCAGTGTGTCTGCAGGTCTTCCTCAAATGATAATGCTGATTTTTTTCTCATTATCAAGAATAATAATTTCAAAAATCACACAAAGAAAAACAACAAAATTATTACTGCTGTAATCATTTTCATTATGGTATTGATGATGCTGTTTTTATGTTTGCGTCTACAGAGTGAGTAAAAAAAAACTATACACTTTTTAACGAGTCATTTTGTGATGGTGTAGCACTATACATGTATACAACAAATTTTGTGCTTTTGCCTCAGATCTTTCCGCTGATATTGGTACCAGTTACACCTCATTAGGTCTCAGGCATCACTGCACAGAGGACAATTAAGGGACTCAAGTGAAATCTGACTTGTGCCAACTGACCAGGGCTGGATATGAAATTGACAATGCATGTTATAACGGGTTGCATAGTCATTTGAACTTAAAAACAGGCATATGAATCTTGCCTGTGCATTGGTCGTAATGACCTGGCACTGCCAAGCATGGTGCGTCCACAGTTTACCCCCAGGCAAAGGGCCTTCTTGGTCACAGAATATCATAGGACACGGAACGTTACAAATGTGCTGCGGAGTTTTTGGCGTCAGTTTCCTAACATGCCATAAATGTTTTATGTAGACTTGAAACTTCGCAGAGGGAATTCTGTTTTGTTTGCTTTTGTATCAGAGCCTGATCAGTTGGCACAAGTGAAATTTCACTGAACTCCTGAAATTGTTCCACAGCAGTTATGGGTTTAATCTAACAAGGTGCAAACTGGGATCAAAAGAAGCAGAAAGAGCTGCTGAAAACGTACATGTAAAAAGATGTTGTATACATTGCTACAGAATATAATAATTGGACATTTAAAAAGTGTATAGTTTTTTTTTTACTCACTCTGTATATGTCTAACAGTTTAATTTTGAGATACAAGGAGATGGCTGTGAGAGAGAAAGATGGAGAAATGAAGAGAGAGGGGGAGAGAGAGAGAGAGAGAGCTGAGAACTGCTGTGTGTAATCAATATGTTTCACACGTATGGTTTGGTACGTGCTTCATTTCATGTTTTTCACGTTAGTTACTCGTACTTTATGACAGGTAAAAATCACCAGGTTGTCAGGTGACTTACACATGGAAGAAACATGTAGTGTTTGCTGGGTCTGTTGTCTCCCTACCCATTCTTTGGTTAGCATAGCATGGCGCTCTGTGACCTCATCCTGCTACCTGCCCCATTCTCAGCAGTTGGCCCCTCTCTCTCCACCTAAACACACAGCAGATACAGTAGAAAAACATTTCAGTAAGGTACACAAAATTATAGTCGTCACCAGGGAACAACTGAGGAAGAAATGAGGACTGCTTGTAAACCATTAGTTTATGAGAAGTTCTAGAGTGATTCTGATGCAAATTTTATACAGCAGATGATGATTAGCTAATAATAGTCCAGTGATAATGTATTTCCCCCTTCCTGATTTCACCATTTTTTGTATGTCAATGTGTCAGATCACCCAGCTAATTTTAATACAAGAGCACTCAGAGAGCACCTTTCCTCGCCAAACTCTCTTAATATGTCGTCGCAGCCACTCGCAGGCGAGTATGGCGGCTGAAAGGATTAACAGAACAGATGTTCAAACATGTCCCATCTTCAGGGTCTCTAGACGCCGTTGGGCAGCAGCCTTTCTCTGCTCACGGCGCACAGCTTCCTCAGTGAGTCGGGTTTTTTCGAAGTGTAGAACGCCTTTCAGAGTTGTACTTCTCCAGACCTGTCTGTCTGTCGCTAGTTGATCCCACTTGTTCACATTAATTCCACATTTCAGCAAGGAGTGCTTTAGCAAGTCCTTGTGTCTTTTCTTTGGAGCACCAACTGATCTAGTACCATGAGAGAGCTGTGAGTAGTATAGTTGTTTTGGTAGGCGATAGTCTGGCATTCTGCAGATGTGACCAGCCCATCTAAGTCGATGAAGGAGAATGATTGACTCTAGACTGTGAGAAGATGTTCTCTCAAATACAGCAGCATTTGTTACTCTGTCTTGCCACTTGATGTGCAGGATTCGTCTCAAACATCGCTGGTGGTATGTTTCCAGTTGTTTGATATGCTTCCGATAGGTAACCCATGTCTCACAACCATTGAGAAGTGTGGGTATGATGATGGCATTGTAAACCTTAATCTTTGTGTTGGATTGAATATCGTTATTGCAGAAAATCCTTTTGCTGAGTTTGTTGTAGGCTGTGGCGGCTGCACTTATGCGACTTTGAATTTCCATATCCAAAGAAGCATTGCTGGAAACAGTACTTCCCAGATATTTGAAGTTTTTTACCACATTGAGTTCTTCACCATTTATTTGAATTGACAGAAGAGAATCTGTAGGAGATGGATAGCCTCGCTCGTGCTGAAACATGGTCTCAGTTTTGCTGATGTTGAGGGTAAGGCCAAGTCTGCTGTACACTAAAGCAAAAGCGTCCACAGTTCTCTGCATTCCGTCCTCTGAACAGGAGCAGACAGCAGAGTCATCTGCATATTGAAGCTCAACAATGGTTGTAAAAGAAACTTTTGTCTTGGCTTGAAGTCTCCGAAGATTGAAAATGTTGCCATCAAGTCGGTACTGGATGCCAACTCCGTCGTTGAGAAAAGGTCGAGCCAGTCTTAATATGACACCTGTCAAAAATCCTGTTCTTGTCCACAAGAGCCCGAAGAAACATCCGATCTGGATTAATTTCCAATATCTGGTGGACCTCATTTAAGGAGGGTTCCTCTAAATTCTAGGGCCGTATTTTAACCATCCAAGCGCACAGTTTGAAGCGCGTGGCCCAAGTGCGTTTAGAGCCTGTCCAAATATATTTTTGCTAAGTTAACGGCAGGTTATCAGGGTGCAATGCAAGGCGCAAGGATCGAAGGGGTCTTACTTAATCTTTGACTAATCATAAGCGTGTCTTAGGCGTAACATGGAATTATCCAACCCGACTATCATCTCTTATGTCCTTTAAAAGCCAGATCCCCTTGCACCTCGGCAAATTGCTAATATAAGGATGTGTTTGCCTAGTAGCAGGAAAGCTTTTTTTGCAAAAATGTGCGCTGCAGATGAAAGGGTCTTCGAAGGGCACAAGTAAACCATTACTTAAACCCCAGTCACACTAGAGGCAGAATGAGCCGGAATGCCGTCGGAATGAAAATTCTTTGTATATTCCTGGATATTCGAAGTGCGTTCTGAAAATTCTGACTGCATTCTGAGTGCATTCCAAATATTCGGGCCCATTCTTGTGGCTGGCCCGAATGTTTTGCTCCTGCTCAAAACTTTCAAGGTGCATTCGAAGTGGAGAAATATTGAACGGCATTCGAAGTGTATTCTAACTGCGCTCTGACTGCATTAGAAATATTCTTAAGGCATTCCAACAGCATTCAAAACATTCTGATTGCATTCGAGGGAGAATCGAAACGGCAAGCAACGTCAAATCCTGCCAGAATGTCCTGAATGCGCCTCGAATGAGCCAGAATGCACCTCGAATGCATTTCGATTGCTGCAGGAATCTATTTCGATATTAAAACACTTCAGCTGGAATGTGCTTTGAATGCCGTTGGAATCTTTCGATAGCCGCTGGAATCAGTGGCGGCTGGTGAACTGGCTTAAAAATAATAATTGGTTATAACCTGTTTTCAATCATTCATTTAAATTACCATTACAGAAACTCCGAAAACTCTCAACATTATCAGGTGTGGCCAGTTTTCATGAATAACGCATACCTGTTAACTCTCACGCATTCGGCGTCAGTTTTAGTGGCATATTTACGTTCCCCTGCTATAGTCAGCAATTACTCAAGCAACACATATGGGACACTCGTGTTACATTCTAAGTACATTCTGAGTATTCGAGCTGCATTCTGTTTGAATTCTTGGACGTTCCAACCACATTCGGCGGCCATTCCGGGAGCGTTCTGACTGCATTCGAGGTGAATTCGTACAGCATTCGAGGCACCTTCCAACCAGACTTCGGGTGGAGTTCAGTCAGCAATTGAACCGCACTCGTACGGCATTCGAAGTGTATTCTAAATATTCTGACTGCATTCTGACAGCATTCTAAACATTCCCACTGTGTTCCAACTACATTCAAGCTGCATTTGAGAGCTAATACACCCAGAAAGTGCAAGAATAATTTGAGGCGGGTTCGAAGTGCATTCTAAGTATTCGAACGGAATTCTTTCAAAGCTCTAAGAAATTTGGTCAATTTGAAATTCCCGCTGGAATGTTGCGCGAATTCTTCATTCCGGCTGCTTGATTCTTGCTGATTTTGAATAAGTGTGACGGGGGCTTTAAAGTATAGAAACCTGAGCACGGAGATCTCCAAAAATGTAATAATAAAAACATTTTTTTAAATTTTGTTTAAAATTGTTTTATTCACATCCAGATGTTAAAAATTAACATAGTAAATTTCCAGGGCTGCATTTGAATTTCACATTAAAATTTGTGGATAAAACAGGCAAACGAATAAAAAAAAGGATACTAATATGTGTTCGTAGATAAAAAATAGTAATAATTACACGTTAGAGGGGAAGGACTGACAGAAATTAAAATGAGTGAGGAAAACAGCTAGCGAGAAAGAGATGATGAAATAATGAGAAATATGAGAAAAATAATAAGAAAGATGATGAAAAAACAAGAAAAAATGTTATTTTGATTACGCTACAGTAACCCCTTGAATTATATCACTGGAAAGGAGTGAAAAGAACTTGCTTTCGCTTGGCTGATGATTGAAGGTCAAGTAAGAAATTCGGATTAATTAGAGATGGCGACAACAATATCATCTGTGCTTCTGCTGCTGCTTAAAGGGTGGCTTTTTGTGGCCACTTCGTTTGTCAGCCAAACTGTAAATAATAATGAAGACATTTCAAATAAAATGCAGAGTCTTGAATGAATAAAAATATAAATACAATATATATTATCAAATTTGATAATAGAAGTGGGAAAGATGGGTTGCAGGCACTGTATTAATGAATTGGGTCAGATTCAAAATTGATTTTTCATATAATTGCGGCTAATGGGTCGTCCTATGAACAACTTATCCAATGATCTGAAACGCATTTTCAGCACCTCAGACATTTGTTCTGCTGCAGCTTGTCTTTTGTGCAATGGAACAAAACTCCATGCACTGTTTTAGACATGTATATTATATTACATGTATGTATATTATATGTATATTATACATAGGTTAACCATTATCCCAAAAGAGCTACTGCTTCTGGAGGGATCTTCTGTAGAACAGCAAGAATGACATAGTCACCAATATCAAGGAGTCGTGGCTTTATCCAGAAGAATTTTCGAATACCTACCTGATAACCTCACATGTTGAATCGCAAATTACCTAATGAAACAGCTTCACTGACTAATTAAATAGCCTGCATCACAGCATGCCCTGATTTGCGGACGCTGATTGGCCTAACCACTCTGACGTGCATTTTTTAAAAAATGTCTTGACAATAATATTTTACATCATAATCTCTTTATTTTTAATGGTTTGCATGAGTGGGCACTGTCACACGTCCCTGCATGTGTAGTATGTAACAAGCAGAGTGTATGTGTGTTGTGCACTCGCCTACAAAGACGCATAATTCTATCTGATTTTGCACCCAGAAATTATCAGTCAATAACTGACCATTGAGCAGGTTTTTGTTGGTCAATGGCGTGATCACTTTTTGCAGTCTCAAAATGTCAATGTGCCATAAATGCTCCAAACCATACTTCATTTTAAGACCAACACGCCTATGCACACTCAGTTTGGCGCAATTACAATTCCTATTAATGCTAAATGGGTGCTGGACGGGATAATGACAACTGCGACCGTACATGAACTAACAGATGCTTGAGTCACTCTTTGTGCCACTATGCGCCAGGTGTGAGATAGAGCATGTAGTGTCTGAGAACTTCGTGTAGTTCTCATTTTAGGAGCAAAAATGACGTGAATAAGTCATTAGTTGACAACAGTTCTTGCATGACTCCTCATTACATTTAGTAAAATAGCTAATGATTAGTTCATTGAAGAACAAATGAGGAACAAATGAGGAACTAACGTCAGTAACACTTCACAATATGGTATATAAAATGGTTCACTAGCTGTTGGGTCCTTATTTGTTCCTCAATCAAGTAATCATTCGCTAATTTAGTAAAATTTAATCAGGGGTTTCTTGAGAACTGCCCGTTAAATGATGATTTATTTGCAATAAGTGCTACATTTGTTCCCTGGTAACAACTCAAATTTTCTGCACTTAATTGCTGTGGCTGAAATAGCGAGTATTTCAGTATGGGCAGCCCTCTCATTCAGCTATGCAATTTAACCCCCTCAAATAAACGTGTTTGGTTGTACATGTAGTATGTGTGTATTTGATAGTGCACCGCACTATTAAATACACACATACTACATGTACAACCAAACACAAACATGCGCACGCATACTGTACACAAGATGTGCTCAAGCACTCATATGCACACAGTTACAATGTAATGTACCAAAATATATGCTGAAAAGTACTCAAAAATTCCACCAGCAGAGAATTATTTGAGGCTTTTTTATTATTATTTTGCAAAACTGATTCATTAAAAATACAGGGTAGTACAAATTTATGGCTCTTTCATACATAGGTATGTTAAAAAAAGACACACTCGCGATGTCAGTCCTGGTCCCTGACGGAGGCCAGTGGGATGGCCGAGATTCTCAGGCGATATTATTTACAGAATTTCTCACTCAGACTGGCCATGATGTTCAACTTTGCAAACAATCACAATCACAATCACATCACACACGGAAACATAGTACAGATGCCTGTTTGACCTGAGGATTATTTAGCTTCTTCAATAGCTTCCTCTGACTGGCTGCGGAGGGGCAGTTTGATGCACTGATTAGTAACAGGTATGAGAAAAGGGCGCTTTGTGTGAGTCCTACAGAACATGTAAAACAGAGAGGTAGAAAGAGAGAGAGACAGTCAGAGAAGCTACATTTCAATTGAGCCCCCGAGAACAACAGTGGTCTAACTCCATTTTGTCTTTTTTTAAGTTTTGACCTTAAAATAGTTCCTATGTGCTCAATCTGTTTAGTGCAATAATGGATTAAATCAGTGTAGTTCCAGGGTCATATGTTCCACAGTTCAAGAATGCATAAAGTATTCAGTGCAATAGTGGCCTAAAGTGAAAAATAAAAAAGTGAGTTGGACCACTCTTGTTCTAAGGGGCTCAATTAGCCCTTGTGTGATCGTAGCACACCAGAAATTTAGTGAAACTTCGCAGCTAATAACAAGCGATGAGTTGATTTAAAAAAAAAAAATACAAGTTTGAAGGTTTTTACAATGAAGTGGTTTCCACAATGGCTGTCTGAGAAAACGTAAAACAGTTGATCCAAACATTCATCATCATTGTCACATTTTTCACAATATCCACCAAATCAATCATGATGACAAAAGAATATTAAGCACCTTCATGCAAGTTTTTGCAATGAATCAATCCCCACTTGCAGGCCTGTGGGAATCACCTGACACCACACAGAGAGAAAAATCTGCTGATGCAAGCACTTATAACTTTGGGTATTTTCACAGGTCTACCTGGGTATTAATTTTAGTGAATAAAGGCCCTTCTCCAACAGAGATTACTTTCCAATAGCCCCTGAGCATAACCACTTCATCAGTTGTTTATTGCAGTGCATTGTGGGGGCAAGCAGAGGTCAGGAGTGGTGCTATCAGGTAGATGTCAGCAGTGACACAGTAACACATCGATTGACTTTGGACGTGGTTAACACTTAAAACCAGTTTGAAAAAACACTGGCATGCTCAGCTGCGTGTGAAGAAAGACTATAAAGTATTAAACAACATAGCGGACCTGACCCTGGGTATTGCCCATAATGCACTGCGTTAAACAGGTGATGATGTAGCCCTGGGTTATGCTCATTGAAGGACTGTTATTGAAAGAGACAGACGACTGGTGAAGCAACAGAGAGAAAGATAGCAAGCATGAAAGACGGGTAAAAGGGTTAGAGTAAAAGACAGACAGTGGAAAAGACCCAGAAAGAGCAAGAGACAGGGAGATAGAGAGTACCTGTGAGGGAGACAGAGATTGGAGAGAAAAAGAGAGAGATGATGTCTTTCATTCTATTTTCATCGTTCCTAAGAGAGAGTTTGTTCAGGTTTGTTCACTACCATTGTTCCGATAATGTTCTCCGGGATTCTACCGGTACCACGTGCAAGCAGAGGAAAGCAGAATTTTATCTGGAGGTTTAACACGTGGCTACGAACCTGGTGTAGCAAAGAGGGGTACAGGTTTATGGGGCACTGGAACTTTTTCTGGGACAGGGGTGACCTGTTCAAGCCTGACGGGCTGCACCGAACCGGAGGGGCACCTTTGCACTGGGTCAGCGTACGTTGAGGGTAGCACAGGATTATTTAAACTAGGGACTTGGAGGGCAGGGAGGTTAGTGAGTGTTACACATAGGGAAATGCAGACTGCCCTGATGGAAGCTGACGGCGTTACATGCACTATTGATGATATACTTTTAAAGCAACAAAGCGTAGTGGGGGGCTTGAAGCAGCGGCCGCATGGGAAATCAAGGGGGAAGAGCATTAGTAATAACCTGAAATGTTTTTATTTAAATGCAAGAAGCATAAAGAATAAATTTCCAGAGCTTGAGGCCGTTATGATTAGTGAGGGCTATGACATAGTTGGGATTACAGAGACATGGCTTAGTGAAGAGGATGGAGATGAATAAAAAATAGAAGGTTATAAGCTCTTTAGGAAGGATAGATGTAATAGGCGAGGAGGGGGCGTAGCAATCTATGTGAATGAAAACATAAATGTACTGGAAATTCCTGAAATTGAACATTCCTTGCCCTGCGAAGATATCTGGGTCAGGCTCATTGGCAAACACGAGACAGGTTTAAACATAGGAGTATGCTATCGACCGCCAGCTTTGGACAGTACAGTCAATGAAATGCTTTTTAAGAGGATTACGCAAGCTTGTAGAGGTGGAGGGACTATTATTATGGGAGACTTGAATTATCCTGGTATCGATTGGGAAATGGGAGGGATAGCCAACATGGTTTCCGTAAGGGGAGGTCATGCCTGACAAACCTTCTGGAATTTTTTGAAGAGGCCACCAAGACTTATGACCAGAGCAGGGCTTATGACATCATATACTTGGATTTTCAGAAAGCATTTGATACAGTACCGCATAAGAGACTAATTTTTAAAATGAGCGCCATTGGAGTTACAGGAGGTATTCTGGAGTGGATTCAAAACTGGTTACAGGACAGAACACAAAGAGTGGTGGTCAATGGTATCTCATCTGAGCTAGGTATGGTGGGGAGTGGCGTCCCCCAGGGATCGGTGTTGGGACCCCTGCTGTTCCTCATCTACATTAATGACCTTGATAGGAATATTGAGAGCAGATTAGTTAAATTTGCAGATGATACTAAATTGGTGGGTTTGGCAAATAGTTTAGAGTCCACTAAAGTGATTCAGGATGATTTGGATAGAATCCAGAATTGGGCAGAAATGTGGCAAATGAAATTTAATGTAGCGAAATGTAAAGTTGTACATGTAGGTAATAAAAACATTAGACGGGATTATTTCATGGGAGGTTTAAAACTGGAATCTGCTCCACACGGAAAAAAGATCTGGGAGTGATTGTTGACCAAACCCTCACAGGCTCTAGCCATTGTGCCGTAGCAGTTAAAAAAGCCAATCGGATGCTGGGATACATTGCTAAAAGTATTGAGTACAAATCTAAGGAAGCGATGCTTCTTTTGTACAACACATTTGTCAGACCACATCTGGAGTATTGTGTACAGTTCTGGGGACCATACTTTAAGAAAGATATAGAGGCTCTAGAGAAAGTTCAGAGAAGACCCACTAAGCTAATTCCAGGTATAAAACATGAAAGCTATGAGAAGAGGCTGAAGATCCTTAATCTCTTTAGTCTTAGGAAAAGGAGACTAAGGGGTGATCTGATTGAGGTCTTTAAATATGTTAAAGGGATTAACAAAGTGAATTCTGTAGGATTCCTTCGACCAAGTGTTGTTAGTAGAACTCAGGGTCACAAATGGAAGTTGACCAAAGGTAAATTTAGCACTGATATTCGGAAATATTTCTTCACCCAAAGAGTAATTTCGATGTGGAATAGCTTGCCTGACCATATTGTTGAGGCAGAGACCTTGGGGGTTTTCAAGAGTAGGCTTGACTTAAAGCTAGATACCATTGAGTCATTGAGTATCTGAAGGGATATATTCACAATAGTATAAAAAACTGGTGAGCGCAGTTGGGCTGAACGGCCTGTTCTCGCCATTCATGTTATGTTATGTTATGTTAAGTCCAGTGAGGGTCTGAGCCCCAAAGTCCAGGAATCTACCAAAATTTTGGAGACTCTTGCTTTACAGGTGGGATGAGACTCCTCCCCCACAAGAGAAATGTTCTGGCCTCTCAGGCCTTATTCCTGGAGGGAGGGGATTGGGCAGATTTGGCTGCAGGGGTGGGGTTTATGGTGATTGACAGGCTGCTCATTCCTGGAGGCTGCTGTGGTGGATGATTCTCTGGTAGTCCTCTGTAGGCGGTAGGCTGTGGGCAGGATAGTCGTAACCCCGCATGAAATGGCCGCTGCTCTGCTGGGTGAAAAACAGGAGCTGCTTGGCAAACATGGGCTCCACCTGGAAAACGAGAGGAAAAATGGACCTTTAGGCAAAAATAAACAAAGTTGCTTTTCCGTGGCTGAGAACTTGAGGTGTTGAAATAATATGACCATGGATTTTTATTTCTCTAACCTAACTGATTCATATTTCTTGGGTGGGAGAGGAAAGGACTGAGCTTATTTTTATTTATTTATTTTATTTTTTTACCAAACTGATTACCATCTTCCCTTCATGCATAGACCTCATTTAATGAATTCATGACCACACCTAAAATAGCAGTTAACAATATTTAATGAATTGGATAAGCATGGGAATTTGTGCTGTTGTAGGACGGAAAAGAGTCGAGTCGATGGAGACCAGTGTAGGATAACAGGGAACCAAAGCAACGAGACTAAGGATGGAGGTATCATCCCTTTTTGGAGTCATAAAGGCTCATGAGAGTCCCTGGGGTTGTTAGAGAGTGATAAGGTGAGCAATGTATGGAGGGGAATTGGAGGGAAGGACATCGAATGAGACAGATGAGGATTATAGAATGAAGACAGTATCAATTGGCTGGTTGGTTAGGACTTGGTCAAATGTAGTGCCATTTTAGGCATAGTCTGGCTGTCTAATCTGTGTTTACATGACTCCATTAGGTCCACGTGGACCCAGTGGAGGTATTTCTTGGTAAAAATGTCCCTTGCCTGATTTTACAAATTGGCCTACTATGTTTCATCTCTGTTACAGCAGAAAAAAATGGATTAGTCTGCTCACAGGGCTGGAGCTCAAAGTCCGTCGGCTCCAGCTGTGAGCGTTAAAATAATCCCATTTAAAGGTGCATTGAAACGTTACCTGTGCTATTTATTACAGGTCACCTGTGTTGTTCTCAAGCGATTATTGTTTCTCACATCTGAAAAAAGTCAGTCAGGTGACAAGTGGAAATTCCTTTTGATGAAAGGTGTCTTCACTGCGAACGACTGGCTGAACAAATGTCTGTACGAGACGTGACGCCCATCTAGGATGGAGTCCAACCATCACGAGTCGAGACAGACACTTTTTTTTTTTTAATATCCCACCACCACCCCCCCGCTTTGGAGGACAACTTTATTAATTCAGTCAGGTATATTATTGTGTACGAGTCCTCCTACATCATCCGACAAAACAAAACGCGCAAAAATTAAATAAATAAATGAATAAAAAATAGAAATACAATGCAATAACAATTACATTCACAATGCTTTAGTACCTTTTGCATTAGTCGTTATTAGCTCACCTATTCCATCGCTCATTATTCCCAACCTTCAGCCTCCCTTACTATATCCCATCTTTTGGCATAAATTACAAGCCCTGTCTCATGGGCCGTCACACACTCAATTCTACTGTAATACTTGACAAAATTTTTGAATTTCTCAATTCTTAATGCCTCCACAGATGTCAACCCGAAAATAAATATTTTTGCTAAATATATAATCGGTACAGACACTTTCGACCTTTCGTACTGCTTCAGTAGTCCAGGCATTCGCTGCCTTTGTTGTAATAAACACACAGTAGCCAGAAACACTGATCGCTTCTGTAAAAGGTGTATGAAGCACACATTTAAGAATTAGCATATACAGTATAACTCAAAATATCCGAATGACGTTGACCATCGTTAGGAGATTGAGATGCTATTTTTCTTCAGTTAGGTTTTCAGGGTTCAAATGCCGAACCAATAAGGATTACCCCACACTCACAGCCACACTACCATAGTTGCGTCTGTGGAGCTGTGCTCGACCGCGTATCTGACTTGATCTCGAGAGAGTTCAGCGGCGCATGTGAACATCACATGAACATCATGTGGCCCGACGTTTGAGGCAGTCAGGCTACTCAAGCCATTTCCCATCATGCACCTTAATTTGTCCACAACCCCACAAAAAACTGCCCATCTAAAGTCAACTAAATCAGCTAAATGAGCCCACAGATAAATCTATATCGTGATATTATGGACATTTTGCTTTTGCGTGGCTGAACTGTTGCTCCCATTTGAACAAAGCCAATTGCACGTGAAAATACACGACTCAAGAGTGGATGAAACTTTTTGACAGACCTTGAGAATTTCCACTTGGAAATTTTCCTTCGCATGTAAAATGTCAATTGTTTATAAACTCCAAGTTCATATTTGAAAAGTTTCTTTTCACTCAATATTTTAATTCAAACGTGACAATGGTATTTTTGTTCGTTACTCTGTGGATGTGGAGATCATCAGAGATTTGGAAATACGAGAAGAACCATCGGTTCCACGGTTGGGAACGCCAGTTTTTGCTGCAGAATTTAACCCCGCTGAAATGTTCTCCAGTGGGTCAGTGGAACTGACTGGAGGCGTGAGAGAGAGTTACCTGGGCTGTGATCATCTTCCTTAACCTCTGGGGGCTGGGGTACTCATCACCAAAACACAGAACCACCTGGAACCTGGGCATGGGGCGCCCGTGATGCACGTACCCCTGGAGCTCTGCGGGGAACAAGATGCCCACCAAGACAATTAATTTGGGGTTTTCACCGCTTTTCATACGACTAATGCACAGTAAAGGAGACGCGAGGTAAGGGAGCTGGGCTGGGCCTGCTACTCGGAGGTTGTAGGTTTGAGTCCCATTTGGCCAACCACAAATAACATCCTTGAGTCATAACCAGAATTGTGGTGTCTGGCAATGTATACTGCATAACCTGCCCTAGAATAGCACATTAGCTGAATTCCTGATATATGGGTACAGTGCAGCTGGCCTTGCAGTGGGGTTGAACATTGTAGATTTCATTAGAAAAGTGACACAAAAAGAATTTCTGTAAGATGATATCATGCAATCAGATCGACTGGAAAGTCCTGGCGCATATTCAAATAAAAGTAATTAGCCATCAAACACCAGGTGGGTGGGGGCTGTTACTGTGAGGCCTCAGAGATAAGCCAGTGGTCACGGGATTAGGTCACCAGCCTACTCCATGAATCATGAGGTTCTGGTTTCCAGCAACGCCTCTATGCCTAGTAAACTAAACTAAAAACTAGTTTTTATTATTTCTGGGAGCTATTGAAGGGCACCTCAATGACAGAGAAGACTAGCATCTACTCTGAGAAGAACAGGAAAAAGACAGAAGGGATTTCCCCTTCTCTACTCTCTACGGCCCTACCGAGGCAGTAAGATACATTCAGAAAGAAGGATGAGCTGTCTCTTCAAAGATTTTTATTTTCCAGACTGCTGCCATCATAGTCATTGATCTGAACAGACGGTTCCGTGAGAAGCTAGCACCACAGTAATATAGGTTGACCGTAACAAAGGTAGGTGATGGAGAGGATAGTTCATATTATAGATAAACATGTATAACAGGGAGGGCCTAGCCCTAGTAGCCAGAAGCAGAGCTAGACTCTAGCTGAGATAGACAGTTGTCAAAGTAGTCCTAATTTAGATGAACACAGATAGCACAGATAGAGCCCAGTTCAGATAAATGGTAGCACAGGTATTCCCTAGCTCAGGTACTTTAGATGGAAGCGCAGGTATTCCCTAGCTCAGGTACTTTAGATGGAAGCGCAGGTATTCCCTAGCACAGGTACTTTAGATGGTAGCGCAGGTATTCCCTAGCTCAGGTACTTTAGATGGTAGCACAGGTATTCCCTAGCTCAGGTACTTTAGATGGAAGCGCAGGTATTCCCTAGCACAGGTACTTTAGATGGAAGCGCAGGTATTCCCTAGCTCAGGTACTTTAGATGGTAGCGCAGGTATTCCCTAGCTCAGGTACTTTAGATGGTAGCGCAGGTATTCCCTAGCTCAGGTACTTTAGATGGAAGCGCAGGTATTCCCTAGCTCAGGTACTTTAGATGGAAGCGCAGGTATTCCCTAGCTCAGATACTTTAGATGGTAGCGCAGGTATTCCCTAGCTCAGGTACTTTAGATGGTAGCGCAGGTATTCCCTAGCTCAGGTACTTTAGATGGTAGCACAGGTATTCCCTAGCTCAGGTACTTTAGATGATAGCGCAGGTATTCCCTAGCTCAGGTACTTTAGATGGAAGCGCAGGTATTCACTGGCTCACATAGACAGTTGTTCAGGTATTCCTTTGCACAGGTAGACAGTAGTACCAGTAGACCCTATCTCAAGTAGACAGTAGTGTGGGTACACTCTATCTCAGGTACTCAGGAGTGCAGGTAGACCTTATCTCATGTAGACAGCATTTCAGGTAGACATTATCTCGGGTCTACAGTAGCACAGATGGAACCTATCTCAGGTAGACAGTAGTACAGTTAGACTCTATCTCAGGTAAACAGTACTACAGGTAGACCCTATCTCAGGTAAACAGTGGTATGGTTGGACCCTATCTCAGGTAGACAGTAGTGCAGGTAGAGTCTATCTCAGGTAAACAGTACTACAGGTAGACCCTATCTCAGGTAAACAGTGGTATAGGTGGACCCTATCTCAGGTAGACAATAGTGCAGGTGGACTCCATCTCAGGTAGACAGCATTGCAGGTGAACCCTATCTCCGATAAACAGTGGTATAGGTGGACCCTGTCTCAGGTAGACAGTATTGCAGGTGGACCCTATCTCAGGTAGACATTAGGGCAGGTAGACCCTATCTCAGGTAGATGGCGTGTGGCTGCTCACCTGTGAGGAACTGCTGGGTGTCGAACAGCTTGCAGGTCTGTTCCTTCTCCAGTTTGTTGGGCTTGTCGCTGTACGGAGAAAGAGGCCCTTCCCAGAAGATGCGACTCTGGCACAGGCGCTTGGCGTACAGTCCATCTGGAGTCATCCACAACAGTACGCCCCTCTCTAAGGCATTGGGCACCTTCTCTGCTCCTTTCCTCTGGGATTGTGGGTAAGGGAAGGGGAAGACTATGTGCTCCATGCTTCCATAGGGCTTTTCGTCCAGGCAGGACGAGATCCGACAGCCATCCGGGCTACTGGTGGTCACTTCCTTCACCAGCAAGTCCTGATACAAAAGCGAGATGTGTAGACGGCAGTCTGGAAAAAAAGCCGTGGACATAGAGGGATCAGTTAGTGCTGCATTGTGGGTGATGATTCATTCAGTATGCAGAGGTACGTCCCGCTGTGATTGGTCTGTGTGGAATAGGTACCATTATACAAGGCTGTATCAACTCCTGAATCAAGGTTTTGTCCTCTGTTTTTTTGATGACCTTTTCTGATTATTTGCTCATTCAATACAATCCTCCAATATCCTTGTGCTGCTAGGGGATACGGGAGGAATTAAGATCAACATCGTTAGCAACTCAAGCACTGTCTACTAGCCATCCAGTTGCGAGCAAAAAGATTATGTTGGCTGAGAGGCGTTTTTCAGAGGAGTACTGCAAACTGTTTGCGCGAACTTCCTATGCTCCCGTGTGATGGCTGCGCAAGTCGAGTACGAGCAGAGCATGCTGGTACACAGTGCGCTCATTGGACATTCCAGATTCAAGTGGGATTACATTTTCCTTACCATAATTAATAAATAAGTAAACAAAAAGGCTGTATTAAATTCAATTTTTTAAATGGGAACATAACCGACATTGTGATTGATTTAGAAGGGTAATCAATGATCATCAATACGTTTCAAATTTAAGCTTGCCATATTGTAGCCTTTACTGCCTAAAATGCATCCTCAATTAAATGAAATAAATGAAGCCTAATTTCGCACCCTGCCTGACCTCACCCCAAACCAGTCAGGTCTCAGGTCTCTGGATCTTGGTAAATTTAGGTCGAGGCAATGGCCATATTTTACATATTATCAGTCCGTTACCTATTACAAGAGTAGATCAAGAAAAGATAAAATGCTTGGGAATAATTAACAGAAATCTGTGTGCTCTAATGGGAACTGTACTCTCTGATTAAGACCAATTTTATAATTTTATAGCCACTTCCTAAAGTGAGTCGTTATTTATACCTATGCAAAAACAACAAGTGCGTGAAGCGGAGTGGAACACAGACTTCACAAAAAGTGTCAAAACATCACATCTTCCTCATTATAAAAATATCAAGACAGCAACCACGCCTCCCAAAAAAAAAAAATACTGTTTTAATTACCATTTTATACCCTGAGTATGATTGAAGATAAACATGAATCTAAATAGAGGAAGTCATTGTACAAAGCAGCATTGTGGTCCAGAGTCTGGAACAATAAACTAACTATATGACAACTACTACTAACAGACAACAACACATGCTATTGTATCATAGGGTTGGACTCCACAGTAAGCCATTGATGTGCAAAATATAAATCATACCCAGAAATTTAGTGTTGTCGCTGAAATGGAACTGGTACTGTGTGTGTGTCTGTGTGCGAGTGAGCTTGCAAGACGTAGTGTGTATGTGAACATGAGGTGGGCACATATATGGTGGGCACATGAAATTCTCTCTCTCTCTCTCTCTCCTGCTCTCTGTGTATGCAAGGATTTGTGAGTATTAAATATATGATGCGTGTGCATGTTTGTATGCAGTCGTTAGGGCATGTGGGCCTGTATGCCTTTATCCCCACATTGATTTTTATGCTTTTGTTTATATTTTTGTTTTTGTGTCTGTATTTTTTTTTTGAGGTGCAGCCATTTTGGCCAGGTCATGCTTGAAAAAGAGATGACTGATCTCAAGTGACCACTGGGTAAAATAAAGCTTATAATAATAGAGCGTGCATACTTGTGTATATGAGAGCATTGTGTGGGTGTATGCAGTGTGTGAACGCATCTATTCACATCTAAGTACAGTGAACATGTTGGTACATATTGCTGTACATGCAGCACACAGACTATGGTCAGCAGGTGTAGCTCGACGTTACCTGAGAGAGCGAGCGCTTCCGCAGATCTCATACTCGGGTCGAGGGAGAAGGCCGACGGCTGGGAGTCCGTAGGAGAACACGCGTAGAACGATCCGGTTATCTGATACCCTGTAAGATGCAATTAATCCTTTAAAGTGTGCACTTTCTGGGCGCTTTTTCCCCCAAAATTATACGTACACTATAACTTTCAATTACCAGTCGTGATTGGTACATTAGCAGTCAAGAATATTCCAATCACAAGTTTGTGATCTTATAGCTTAAGGGTGACAAAAGGTGATTCAAACAGGAGATGGAAGCTCAAGTGGAGGAACGTTTTCGCTGTTTTCTTCTCCATTGAGAACTGAGCTGATAAGACATCGCCTCAAACTCCCTTCAAATGCAGAAGAGGAAGTCGTTAACCTTTTTATTTTTTCAAATGCTCTCTGCAAAGAGAGTTTCTCTCTACTGTCAACTATAGGTCTACCTAAATCCCCCCTTCCTCAACACATGGATCATTTTCACCAACCGTACGAGGCATGCGACAGCCGGGAACACATGACCCATTGATAAGTGCACCCCTCTGTGTGCTGCCTGCACTGGTTCCTGAATTGGCAAACCAGCATCTTTGCCAAACCGGCCCTGTTCACCGCACAGGCTCGGCCGGTGAGGCTGAATGCAGGTCTTTCATTTCGCAGCAGGAACTTGCCGTTAAATAAACAACCCTCAGTGTTTGGAGAAGAGGTGACACTACCAGTGAATCCCAGTGAATGATGCTGAACTTTGTCTCGCGTCTCCCAAGACAGCAAGCACTTCCCGCTTCTAATCAACCCAGTGTTCCTGTGTTACTGGTGTTTTTGATTTATTTATTTTTTGTTGGTTATGTGCAACCGACCCGCAAGTTCACAAAGCCCATATTTCAGAACAAGAGAATAACAGAGGTGAGTTGTTTGTAAATTCACTCAATTTAGGCCGTACTGAATCTTGATTGCCGATGATCAATACTACAGTCTAACGTTTCACAAGGGTTTGTCAAAAACTCCACACACAACTGTTGACCATATCTACCATATTTTTTTTCTCCAGTTTGTTGCATAGAATTTAATTTTAAATAACTACCTTTATAGATGTGATCTGAAATGAACCTGAGCCGGCAGAAGATTACAGTAGCATAGCATAGCGCTAGAAGCACGAGGCGCGCTCGGTAGCGGTAATACCGTTCTCAACGGGCGGGCCCTGCCATGGCAGGCTGCGGGCTGGGTAAGGGCACTGCCCGTACTGCAGGTCCGGCAGGGGCGGCTGCTCGCCAGTGTACTCCCTCCACGTCCGCTCGTGTGGCACCACGTAATTTGGCACCTGCGTTGAGAGGAAATGGGCCATGAGTAGAAGTGTGCCATTGATTCAATCAATATATTATTTTAATCCCATGTAACCTACAGACCCACACATCACATGCAGCTGCTTTATTCAAACCAGTGGAACTTCAGGCCTATTTTATGTTCTAGTGCAGATTCCAAAGTTTCCAATGATCCAGAATAAGTCCTGCTGAATTACAGAGAAAAGTGTATAAAATGATTAAAATGATGTACAAGATCTAGATATTTTCCAGTTTGCTATTTTTTTTTTTTTTTTACTTTGAACCTATTTAAGGGAAAATTGAAGTGAAAAATTAGAGTTAAGGGTGTAAGTATTTTTAGACTAACTGCCATCACTGGGCATATAAGCCATCATGCGCCTCTTCTTTCTCTTTAACCATACCTTCATACCTGATACGGTCTTAAACTGACAGCAACCAAAACCCAGAGGCCATGTGAAATGCCTCCAAAAAAAAAAATACTTGTTTTGAGAAGTCAGCTAACTACCTGCGAGAATGTACAGCTTCTATCTCCTTTAAATGCATGATTCCTCTCAACCCATCCTTATGTACTTTTCTGGTCAAGCTATTTACTTACCGACTAATCAAATCCTATACGATTAAGAAGTGATGATGAGAGGCAGACAGGCCAAACTAGCCTACTATGTGATGTTGTGGCAATAACCTGAACAATTATAAAACAATCAATACTTTCTATATCTCCAATTGTAGCATTTTTTGTGGTAGAGATTATTAAAGATTTATCATAAACAGATTTTTTTTTATGTATTAGAAACTTACATTTTTGGTGGAAAACTTTTTAAGCACATTGAATCATCTGAGTCTGACATCTAAATTACTTCCTTATTCACATGAAATATCTAAACAAACACAAATTTAACACATGCAAATCTGCACTCTCTCATGGGCATTCCCTGGACTCAGTTCATCTGGCCTTTGACATTTGGTTGCTGTTTGTTTCAGACTGCACCAGGAATGAGGGTATGGTTTAAAAACTCACAGTAGTCTGTCATAAACTTTATTTTCTTTCATCATTCATTTATTGATAATGTATTAATGATTCTATTTTGTATGCACTGTGTGGTCTTTCTTTCAGACGAAACCACTAAACGATTTATTTCAGTTAGTCGCGCCAATTGTGTTGATTATGCCACTGACACATCCAGTGGGCGACATGCATGCAGTTTCCCAGCTGTCCGTCCCTGCGAGCGTCTGTCAAACCGTCCATCACATCACTTGTCACAAATATCTTGCTGGTGCTTTATCTGCTAAAGGACTGGAGGGAATTTCACCAAATCAGACATGGTAACTCCCCACAAAAAGTAGCTGAACTGATTAGGTTTTGGAAGTCATTGGGTCAAAGGTGAAGGTCACATAAGGTCAGTTGTATGTGGGGGTCGAGGATCAGCTTTTCAGGCTCATGATGCTATTGCAGTCTGAGGCGTAGCGATCAACGTTTGTGTTGAGCTGCAGCTTGTTTTGACTTATCCTTGCGCATCTGCGCAGTCTTAAACTCGTATTTTTAAACTTTCTGCTGAATTCTAAGGCACCTGAGCTGCATTCGGTGTGTGAAAGGTGCAATATAAATAATGTTCATTCATTCATTCATTCATTCATTCAATGACATAATGACAGGTATTTTTCCCAGATTTAGTCATTAAGTAATCCATGTAATATTCCTGCTTTTTGTAAAAACACCTAAATTGTTTTCTCGTATATTAACTGCACCAAAGTTTATTTGAAAAAAAAAATGTAGAGCTGATAGAGAGTGAGGGGATTCATGAGATCAGTTTTTCAGCTTAAGTGGGACTTTTGAGGTCATTGCGGACAGCAGATAGGTTTTGGAGATGCTGCAGGGTGATGTGGATGTGTGATGCACTGGGGTGATCTGTAGCTCATTGGCGGGGTGTTTGACTGGGAATCAGACGGTAGTTGAAGCCCCATTACAGTCACAGTAAAGATTTCTGCTGTGCCTTTGAACCCCACACTGCCTCATGGCCCTGCTGAGTCTAATCAACTGAAAGTCCTTCGATGCGAGCAGCAGTGATATAACAGTGATGCAACCATGATGCAGAGAGATTTGCTCACCTGAGTCTGCAGTGGGGGATACGGGCTGTGCATTGAGTAGCTGAGAGTGTTCATGTGAGTTGGGGATTCGTCCATACTGATCTGTTTTACTCCTGGTGGAATACAGAAAACAGCCTGGCTTATTCCAGTATTCTAAACCATGTCCACGATAAACAGAAGCTGATCCTTCCCTGCACTAGTAAATCCCAAAGTTTAACCCTAGAAAATGCATCACTGCAAATAAGTGACTGCAATATTCTTCCCTGAGAGCTGTTTCAGAAATTCTGATATAACAGTCGGCACGGCTCTGTTTCTGATATAACAGTCGGCACGGCTCTGTTGTTTGAAAGCAGTAGAGTTCTATAACTCTGAATTAGATATTTGAAGGAACATAAAAACCCTGCTCTCCCCTAAATTAACTCTTTAAAACCCATGGACCCATATATGGGCCTGTCGAATGCACTTGCTGTGTTAAAACCAGAGGAGCTTTAGGTCTATTTTAAATTCTAGTTTCCAATGATCACAAATCTGTCCTGTTGAATTACAGGGAAATGTGTTTGACATGATGGACAAGATCTAGATATTTCCCATTTGATTTAATGCTGTGGCCTTAAAAACATGGCATCCTGGGTTTGAATATTTCTCCCACAACTTCTCTCGAGGAGGGATGGCGGGACACGTCCCCCCCCCCCAATATTGAAATGACGCGATTTCTCCACCCCCCCAAAGAATGAGCTCTGATAAATGTAACGTTGAAGAAAAAATAAAACGTATTGTCTTGGGCACAGGCTTTTAAGTTCTGTAAACCCCCCAACCATAAACTAACTGTTACTCCAGTATTTTCTTTTGCGGAAATCGAAATAATCATTACAGCATAGGCTATGTTGCGTTCAGAAGTCATGGGGGCGGGGGGGCAGTGTTTTTTCACTGCTGAAGTCACTCATGCTCACTTCAAAAAACTGTTCGGGCATGCAGCACACGCGACGGCTTCCTCGGCACTTCCTGCTTCCTTGAGCGTGCTCAGTATGGCATGTGTGTTTATACTGTGTGCATCGGCTAAAAGTCGGAGTATGCTTGCACTCCAGTTCACCTCACAGAAGAGTCGGCTTTTTAGAATATTTTTTTTTTTATAATTTCAAGTGTTCCTCCCCTCCATTGTTTTCAGTCACCAGTTTTGATTGTCACACCAGCTATAGAGTGTTCAGTTATCAATTACTTAACCCTTGACGGTTGACAGTTGACCGTTGGCTGCCTAAACTGACAGCCATGTCAGGTCCCGTGATAAAGAAATGCACAAGCCAAACCGTCAAGGTCATGTGTTGCGGCAGCACTTGATGCGTGGAGCACGTGTGTGTTTGCACACCCCTCTGCAGCTCATATTATACTAAGCATGAAAACTATTTGATGCAATCAAAGTTTCAACCTTACAAAAAAAAAGCCACGTTTGCTGTTACCTACAGGAAGAGAAAAAGACAGTCGAAGTCGCAGAAGCGCTTCAGTTCTGCACTCACCTTTCTTCGCTCCCTCAGGAATGATTCTGTAAACTTTGTACGGATCTGAAATATCCAGCTGGCTCCTGTCCACCAGCTCCTCGAAGTCGTTGCTTTTATTCAGTGCGCATCGCAGGCGAGTTTTCCATGTGGGGGGGTCTGGCTTATCCACCCCCTCCCTGTACTTCCCTTTGAACAAAGCCCAAGCCTGCAGCCACAAAATCAGCACTTTTTTGCAAGATCACCATCATCATCATTCATCACCACCATCATTGATATCATCATCATCATCACCATCATCATCATCATCATTAACATCACCATCATCATCATCATCACCATCACCATCATCATTCATCACCATCACCATCATCATTCATCACCATCACCATCATCATCATCATTCACCACCATCATTGACATCATCATCATCACCACCATCATCATCATCATCATCATCATCACCATCACCACCATCATTGACATCATCATCATCACCACCATCACCATCATCATCATCATCATCATCACCATCATCATCATCATCATTAACATCACCATCATCATCATCATCACCATCACCATCATCATCATCATTCACCACCATCATTGACATCATCATCATCACCACCATCATCATCATCATCATCATCATCACCATCACCACCATCACCATCATCACCACCATCATAATCATCATTAACATCATCATCATCATCATCATCATCATCATCATTCATCACCATCATCATCATCATCATCATTTGTCACCATCATCATCATCATCATTATCATACTACACAGCTCAACCACTAAAACATCCTTGACTCCACAGTAAGAGTGTTTAACTCATACTCTTTTTTAGAGTGTTGTGTGTTATATCAGAGTTGATTTTAGGCACAAGATGAGGTCGCTGTGAGATGTATTGAAGTTTTTTTTATCTCCATCAGTGCCATGTGTTTTTCCTCAGTTATATGGAATATCCTTCTTTGCACTGGATTACAGTGGTAATTCACATTCTTCACAACATTTTTCCCTGCTGAATTGAGCTCATAGGTTCACACTGACCGTAGGCTTCCCCTTTTGCCCATGATAGGCAGTGACTAACAACAGTGTGTAATTTGAATGAGGAGAGAACCTCTGACAAAACAGCATGGAGGTAAGTAAAAGTTAACCGAGTGCCAGAGAGTAATGAGAGAAAACATTTACGAGTCTACTGCAATTGAAAATATGTTAAATTAGCCAAAATGAGAAATAATATGGTGATGGTGGGATGGTTTAGGAGAGAACAGGCACAATTGTAACATTTGTTACTTCTCGCTGAATAACTTGAAGGTAGGGATGTAAAAATCTGTGAAATTTTGTGTATAACAGCAAATGGCAACAAGCCACTCTGTGTTTGAGGGGTGATAAATGGGTTGTGTACAATTTAAACAAATGTAAATGGCCTTCGATTTTACGATCATTCAGTATGTACGTAACATGTTATCACCATTTCAATGATTGTATCATTAGTTTCCATTTAAACAAATCAAATGCAAGCAAATCTGATTCACCAGCCTAAAGTGTTTTGCATAACCCAATGAGAGCAGTCCCCATCAGTCACAATTGTAACATGAGTTGAAATTGTTCTGCATGGTGGTATACTTGCTGTCTGGTCACTTGTTGATTTTTTGTTAGGAGGCAATACATGTCAAATCTGTGGTTCTTCGGAACCTAAAGATGAATAATCAATATGGTAGGGGTTTAGGTTTCATCAGCGTAAACATCATAAATCAAATAAACAACCGCTACCTATTGTAGGATTAAGGCCCTCTTAAAATGGTGATAATAGTTTATTTATTTTTTTATTTATATATGTTATTGTAATTTATGCTGTGGTTAAGGTCCAGAACTCAAGCTCCCAGAAAAGTTAGAGGACCACACATGATGTATTTGAATAGGCAACTCATTTGAACATGCATACATTGTTGGATGAAGAAATGTGTTTATTGCAGCTGTGAAGCTTTACAGTTGTGCCGATTCTCTTCTTAAATTCCCGACGGACTTTGAGACGTTGAACTGAGCATGACTGTTCGGTTGAAAAAGCTGCGAAAAAAACGCAATAAGCCCCTCGGACTCCTTGAGTCCGTTCTTCCCTGAATCGTGCCGCGAGTTACCTTGAATAACGCGGCATCCTCATCTCGGTTATAGTCCTGTTTTCCCGCGTGCTTCCAGGGGATCCTAAAAATGGTTTTTTCGTCATTCTCCCAAACCAATCCGGGGTACTTTCCGTTGTCAACCTGATCAATCAGCCATTGTCTAAGTTTCCCATTGCCACAACTGCCTGACATGCTGCAGTCATTCTCTAAGTTCATCTCTGTCAAAACGCATGCGAATGAATGGGTTACAATCAGTGGCGACTGAGGACAGACACACTTGCATTACACTGAGCACCAAGCAGAAAAGTGATGCAGACACCGAATAGATCCGAAATTACATGCATGGGGTGAAATGCATTCAGAGCAGAGAATCATCATACACAGAATGAATACAGACACATGCAAAATACGTGGTGTATCAATGAATTACAAACATTCGATAACCAAACAGCTGCTGTTCCACCTTGACTAATATCCGAATCGTCAAAAATTCACGTTGTAATTTATTTATTTATTTATTTATTTATTTATATTTCTGTCAAAATTGTTGCAGCTGCAAACAATGGTAAAGTAAAACTGCTGATATTTTATTTGATTTGCTTGCAAATCAGAAAAGAGGATAATTTCTTAGTTTCCTCATGAGTAATTTGGCTGCGTGCAGCCTATTCCTACATACAGTAAAATATGCTAATATACTTTAGGCCCATATTTATGAATAGCGATATAGCTTGTGAAACAACGCGATTTTATTCACAAAAATACTGAAATATGAAGCATGTTTGCCTAAAAATGTCATCAGCATCCGCAATACTCTTATCGCGCCAAAAGGCAAAGTCTGGATCATTGTTAGAATTACTACTGTGAGCCGTAAGAACGGAGTGCTTTTTCTTACCTGTGAAACTTGAAACCCGCTAAGTAATGAAATCAATCACTCTCCGAAAGGTTCGACTCTTACAGAAGGGATTTTTTTTCTTAAATATTCTAAGTGTCTAAGGGGCGTCACAATAGGAGGAGTTTCTTCGGAAGCCCTGCACCGGTTCAGTGGTTGTACTCCTTTCCACGCGACACTTCTCTGAACCTTATCTAAAGCGAACATACCGTAAATACACGGGAAATCCCACATTTAAAATGTCCGTTGCAATCGAACAAGAGTTGTGTTCCCCAGATAATTACATTCATACATTTTCAATGGGCAAAATTATCTATTTGCACAGATTAAACACAGAGACAGTGCAATATTTTCCGACAGAAAATGAGTCGGCTCATGGGCAAAATTGTTTTAACAATATCTCACCCAGAAGTTAATCCATGTGCCATATAATTAGTGCCATTAATTAATAATTTGTAATGGAGGAAACGGTGGAGGAGAACAGTCGCAGAAGTGCTACTGTCGTGGCAGTCAAAACGGAGCCTGGAAGGTAATAACTGACATCGTTGTTGTCATAAATCAGAGACATACGTGGGCGACTGCCATCATCTGGTAATTTTAGTAACTGCAGCGGGTGATCCGCGCACTTACGGAGCGATACATGGATTGTCTCTAGGCTTTATCTGAAGGTAAATTGCCGCGATGCCTTGACAAGGTGCTTCTCTTTAATTTGATTAGAATGCGGATGTTTCTACGCAAAAAGTCTGAATATTCAGAGATTATGAGTGTCCTAATACCGTGGGACGGAATGCCAGTGACGTAAAATGACTTATTTATTCTGTCTTCGCATCATATTTTAACGTATCCACTGTGTCTATCAGATAAATTTAAAATGTTAATAAATTAGAATATTTGAAAAACAAACACAACTATCCCAAGGTAAGTGAACTTGGTCGTGCCTAATACGGGTTTCTTTTGTCTTCTTATTCTCTAATAATATCTATTCGTAAACGTCGCTGTTGCAGGAAAACAGCCAAACTATAAATTCTGTTCCGTCTACCCGTGCCAAATATATCGTACTAATTCTATTAACGAGAGGTGTCCGTGTTTGTAATACGATGGTGGCCATTTAGCACCATGCTATAAACTATAGCACCAAATTCTGAAGTATGAGCATGTTTCATTATTGAAGGAACATTTCTTGGTTAGCCCTCTGTTGTACAATTAACATGCTCTGTGGCCAACAGTATGACACAAGAGAAGAATTTTGGAATACAGTAAATTACTCTGTTTTTATTTTAAATTCTATATCACATTTATAAAAGAGCAATATCCTAAATTGAAATCACGACTGTCGTAAGGGCAATATAAGCTATTTCAAAGGACATCCTAGATTAGGGCAAAAAAAAAAAAAAAAAATTAACGATGTGAATACGTATATATATATATATATATATATATATATATATATATATATATATATATATATATTTTTTTTTTTTAACTTTCTGCCCATTTTTAATTCTAGTTTAATCTGATTCCTCTTGCTCCTATCTCAAACATATAAACCACGAGGGCTCTATCATTTCATTAGCCTCATAGCAAAATTGCCAATCTCATTTTTTAAGGTTTTTCAACTTATTATTTTTATTATTATTTTTATTTTTCATTTTTTTATCATTTAAGAGAGTGAATTTTATTTTTCTTTTAAATTTTTTAAGGTTTTGAGGGGAGAAAAAGGGAAAAAAAAATTTTTTTTTTTTTTTTTTGCTAACACTAAAAAATGGGCAGCCAGTATTTCAATTTGCCAAAAATATGACTTTGGCAATTATGCTATGAGGCTAACGATTTGCTGAAAGTGTTGAATGTCGTCTCTGCTAATTGCCCATAGCCTCAATGAATGAATAAATACATAAATAAATAAACAGTGTTCCATGTATGATTATTAAAATAAAGTTGGCCTCTGAGCTAGAAATATGGAATTTAGATTAAATATTAAATAGAATGCTCAAATAGGCATTGAATTACTTGAACGCCATAAATTGCATTTACAGCATTCTTTCCCTTTAATTTTATACAATTCAATTCAATTCAATTTTATCAGTTTACCACTTTTTACAATCGATATTGTCTCAAGGCGCTTTACACAGAAGAGGGCCAGCACCCCCATGGAGGAAGCCAAAAGGCGACAGTCGCAAGGAAACACCACCTAGTCGGAAGAAACCTTGGTCAGATCCTGGCTCCAAAACAGGGGGGACGCAGTCGCCTGAGGTCAGCCCTGGAGAAATGAGAAATTTACATTCAGTATCAGCATTCTGATGCACAGACATGGATGTAACTCCTATTGCCTTGTAGCACTGAAGAGAGTGATCAAATTGAGATGGAAAATTACCTCCATCATTACCGCAACTTTACCATCCACAGTGTAGTAGGATCGATTAAAGTGAAAACACAAACTGAACATGGTCAGACACGAGAGCAAACGCGACAGTCTCATTTCCCGTATGGCGGCAGAACTTCTATGAAAAACTGAATGATATGAAGCAGAAGCGACAATATTGAATAAACTTTAAGAAAATAAATGCCCTATAACACCATAAGTTTTGATCTCAATAGAGTAGGAATGGCACAATATACTATGCCCTCCAGTAATATTGGCACCCATGGTAAATACTGTATTAGCATAAAAGGCTGTGAAAAATGTGGTAGCTCGTAATCCTCCCAATGTTAAATATGAACAAAAATCCAACCATGAACCCAAAGAAAATAAATGGAGGAAAAAATTATCTTATCTTCATATAAATATTTTCTCCCAAAATGTTTTGTGTGACATTGTCACCTCTGAATAAATCTGATTGAATTATATTTCCGTCATTTATTATTTTTGTAAGTTCACCATTGTGACCAGGAGAACTTGCATGGTGAACCACAACCTGCTGTTGCCCTGTCTTACAAATATGAGGTGACGCTCAGGCTAATTTCTATAGTCATCCATCAGCATGGTTTAGACAAAAGAGCACCGCACTGAAGTGCATCGGAAAGTTTTTGAGTTTCACAAATGTGGGAAGGACTGGAAGAATATAGCAGCACTATTTTGAAAAAAAAAAAAAATTTTTCTCTCAAGGCAGTAAATACAAATTGTGAAGTATATGATGGTGTTAAAAATCTGCTTGGAAGAGCATATTGTGCTGAGTTTGAATTCCGGCACTTAGCGGAGGATGTGTACTGAAGGAGCTCCGGAGATCATCGCCAGAGAAATGAAAACACTAATTATGCATTTTCTGTTCCTATCAGAAAACTAACTCATGTGCTTTTAACTTGCCAAATGGCACCAGAACTTCCAATGGAACCAACTATATGGTCAGATGAGACCAAAATAAAGCCTGTTGGCAAAAAAAAAAAAAAAAAAAAAAAAAAAAAAAAAAAACATCAATAATGGGCTTGGCGTAAAAAGGGGGATTTGATAACAAACCTCCTCACGACTGTATGGCGTGGAATTTCGATTCTCTGGGGCATTTTTTTTCTTCCAAAGGCCCTGGACAACTTGTTTGGATTCATGCAATCGTGGATTCAATCAAATGACAGTGGATATTATGTAAAAAAAAACCTGACTTCCTCTGCCAGAAAGCTTATCCTTAGGCATAGTAGGGTCAATAGTCTCAAGCAAGCATGGAGATCAACACAAAAATGGCTCATTGAGCACAGAACCAAGGTTTTGCCTCAGCCATCCAAGTCCCATGGACTCAAGACTAAATACAAAAACTGCAATTGTGGGTATTGGGTCAGAGCCCCTTATTAACCATCTAACTCACTACACTCCTTCTCACGCATGCACAAGCACACACACACACACACACACATGCACATACACACACACCCACTCACACACTCATCCTCACTGTTAAATTTATTTGTTTGTTCTGTGTTTGTCTCTTAAATAAATAATTTTATGAAACCTGGTGTCTGCTTTTATATTGCCTGAACATGAGAGCTGATGATCTTCCAAATAATTCCAAAAGTCCTTTAAATTATTCATTTACCCCATAAAACCTTCAGACCCATATGTGTTTTCATCAAATGTAGCTGCTGTATTCAAACCTGACAAACTTTAGGCCCATTTTTAAATTCTAGTGGAGATCCCAAGGTCTCCAATAATCCCTGTTAGAAGAAAGTGTTTATAAAACGATGTACAAGATTTAGATATTTCCCATTTGATCTAATGCTGCAGCGATAAAAACCTGGTGCCCTGGGTTTGAATATTTCTCTCAAAATAAATCTGATGTAGCTTCAGTGAAGAGCTGCAACCAGCAGATGTGGAATATATGTTACATTGCCCAAAAATAGGGGGAAAAATGCTCTTTCTAATTTTGAACCCACTTAAGTAATCAAATGAAAATCAGCATTTAAGGGGTTAAATGATTTATTTCACTATATTTCATGTAAGCTTTAATATTGGTCATTTTAATTGTTAGTTGAAAGTCTCTTGAGATGCAATCAACATCTCTGGATTTGGTCATGGATTATCGAGACGTGCGGAGACGGTTTATCTGCTGACTAAGCCAATCAGGAGTGGGGTGAGAGTTGAAGTGCCATATTTTTGGTCATAATAGCATTTCTATGTGACAGATTTCTAAGCTGGCAGGTTTCTTGTTGTGCCAAGTTGATATCCCATGGGAGGATACGCATGTATTAATCATCCATCACCGCCATTTTGTTCTTTCACAGAGGAGTTTCTCCTATATATGAAACCATGTGGTGTGAAAAATATGCAAAACAGAGGAAATAAGGAGGGGGGATGCTTTTTCATAACCTGCGCCCAGAGCACTGTGAACATGGCCACACATAAGGAACAGCGGCTCAGTAACAGTCAAACGTCCATTTTTAGATTACCACATAATTAGCATGAATCGTGAATTATGTGGGGATGTTTATACTTCATGGTCAGCTTGTTTCTTACCTTTTTTCAGGAAAATTTTCTATTTTTTAACATTTTTGAAAATAGAAAAAAAAAAAAAAAAACAAGTACAATATTCAATTTCCTCCTCTGTTACTATAGATCAGCATTGTCTTGTCCATTTTTTTGTAAACCATCATTCAGTGTGATGGATATTTATCAGCGTCAGTCACAGGGCAAACTTTTGGTCTTCCATTCACTTTCTAAACAGCCTATTTCAGCCTGAATTTAAATTCAAAATGGGCTTTTTTGGCATGATAAAAGTGTACATTTCATTTTGCCAAAGCATAAACAAAAATAACACTCTACGCAACATGCAGATCTATTGATTCTATAATGTCCTACCATAAAATAAAAAATCCAGAATATTGTAATCCAGAAATCCAGAATAGTTGGCACTGGGCATGTAGAATAGAGCCTGAACTGGTTTCCAGTGTATCAAAGGGCCCACAGTCTCTCCATCTCTCAATATCTCTCATTTCACACATTTCACACACGATCTATCAAGCATGACATTACAACATCATTCAGCTTGTCGTTTGCTTATCAAAACAATAAATACAGTCTATACCATATGTTGTCTCTGTGGCAGGTTGATGTTAAAATGCAGAGTCTCTGGGGAAAGGAGGAAAATAACATATATAACACAAGAACGGGAAGAGGGAATATCATACAGGCTGGTACAACCCATGTAGGACGATCATGTAATCCCATGTCTAAAAACATACACAAGGGACAAAACTTACATCACAAACAACATATTATGCATATGTACTTGACTAGTATGTATATATCCATGACATATATTCATAAGACATTTCACATAGTATATAATACAAGACATACTCAGAAAAGATTGTAATCAAGATAGCTGAGTTGGGCAGAGTAGGTGTGGCAGATTAGGTGTTATGGTTACATATCTGGTTAGATTTTAGCCATCCCTTCATATTAGTTTGAAAAGAGAGATGAGTGGGACACTCCCTGATTTCCAGTGGTAGGCTATTCCAATACTTACAGCCACTGACGGACAAAACATTTTGACTAAAGGCGATCCGACAGAAGGGCACCTCACAGTCACCTCTTGAAGAGACCCTAGTGGCCCTGGTAAACGAGCCGCGATCCAGTCTCAACTTAATAAATTCGTTGAGCGATGGAGGCGCAAGACCATTTAGAGCATTATATATAAAACAGGCAATTTTAAACTTTTTAAATTATTTAAACTTAAAAGGTTGTGCTTAGTAAGAACACTGCAATGGTGGAAAGAATACAGTTGTTTGTCTGTTTGGGTCCTCTCATCCCCTTAAAGGCAGACGGGTCACTGCAGATCAGTGCAGAGTTATTCTGTGTGAATCACCTTTATATCCTGTGATGAAGCATTACTGATATGATGGGAGGGTCTCCAGTACAATGATGACGACCCAAACCCCACAGGGCACAAGGGGTCACTGACTGGTGTTATGAGTATGAAAATGATCTTGAGCAAATGTCACTGCCTTAAACAGTCACCAGATCTCAAACCAGCTGAGCTCTTGTGGGAGATTATGGAACAAAGGACCAAACGAAGGAATATCTCTTGGAGGAAAGGTACTCCATCCCTCCAGTAAAGTTTTACACTTGTAAACTTGATGCCAAGGCATGTTGAAGCTGATCTGACACCTGATGGAGGCCCAACACATTACTAGAGCTGCTTTCACACCGGACGTGAAACGAATTTTTCGCACAACAGACTACATTCAAAGTCAATGCAAAGACATGAATACACGCGTGTATTCGCGTCTTTGCATTGACTTTGAATGTAGGGGAGACCGGGTCTAGTTGTTACACTTTTTCTTTTAACGGCTGTACAATTAACATTATCAGGTTTTTGTTATCAATATGCACTGTAAAGATAGAAAGTTTATTAGACTGCATGACTGATCTGCAGCAACCCCGATATTCCGCGCATGCGTAATGCAGGTGAGGAAAAAATAGACCCCTGTCACCTGTAACAAACTACCCCATATATGGGGTTGTTTGTTACAGGAGGGGTAGTTTGTTGCAGGTTGTGGGGCATTTTGTTACTCTAAGAATTTGCATAAGTGAGACTTGTTTCCCACTTAAGTGGGCAAGTTAAGAGGGATGCCTTACTACTATTATCCCACGAAGCCACAGTAAGGAACCTCTTGAGTCATTCTCTAATGGCATTGCCACATTTCGTTATTTGTTTGTAATTTCAAGGCATCTTTCTGAAATACAAGAAGTTAGAAAGTCATTCAGTGAGGCAATTTGATCTTGCCCAAGTTGTTACAGGTTTTGGGGCAAGTTCTTTCTGTAACAACTTGGGTGTATCAACTAGTCCATCAGCAACCCTTCGCCATTGTCCCGACATTTTGAAATGTTCCAGCGCAATCTTTACATGGGTGTGTCATGACACAGTGGCTAATGTCTTCCTCTCTCATAATCCAGAAAATCTCGGGTATGTATCAATTACACTTGATGTGAATCGAAATCTCCCAAACACCAAAAAAGTTACTTTTTCGAGCATTTTTCTGAAACATTAACCCGCGACTTTCGACCTACGTCCTTCTGTCACGTATAGACACTTCGCCAAGCGCAGGAAAAATTAGAGCGCCGTCTGTGTTTTATTATCGGAACTATTTAGAATGTAACAACATGGACGTGTAACAACTAGACCCGCTCACCCCTAATCTGTCGTGTGAAAAATTCGTTTTGCGTCCAGTGTGAAAGCGGCTTTAGACTGTTTATGTCGATTTTCCCACTCATTTGTCACCCATCTGTATGAAACATAAATTCCAGAGGCAACCCCCAGATTGGCCTGCGGTGTGAGAGTGGACTTTTTCATTCATGTTTCTCGAGAATTATGAGGGACGGCTACGTCTGAATTCCTATCATTCATTGAGAAAGTACTGAGTCAGAATATTCAAATGAACGGACACCTGCCGAACACATAGAAAACGGCCTCTGCAGAGCCACTCAGAGACGGGGAAATGTCTCAGCACTTCCTGCACAGCATTTGCATGGGTGACCACCACTGTTTGAGCCCTTAACCGACATATACTGACATAAAGCATATGATCACAAAATAAATCATAAAATGACTACCTCTGGAGCCGAAATTGCTCCCCATTTAATAATAATAATAATAATAATAATAATCTTCATCACCATCATCATCATCATCGTTATTATTATATTTATTTGCTAAATTTAAGGTTCTTCACTCAGGATATGAGGAGTTAACCCTTTTAATTCCAAATTTTTCCTTGCAATGTCAGTGCGTGCATTTTACTCCTTACACCTCCCTAACACATAAACTGTACATATTTTTTGATTTCATGATGGTTAAGTTAAAAGTTGCATTTTTTGCCCAAAGCCAAAAACACCACTTTTTTTTTAGCTTCCAGAGGTAAAAAAAAAAAAAAAAAAATCAGTGACCAGTGGGATTAAATGGGTTTTAATGTGATGTAATTATAACAAAGATTATACAGATTCACATGTTTTATGAATGAAAATACAGGAGTGCACAATGAGAGTTTAAAAAAGTCAAACAGGTGGTGGTAGTGCGGTGGTGTGGGCATTCTTTGCTGTTCCAGGGCCCAAGCCTTTTTCCAAATGTGGAGAGATTCTCAGCAGGCGAGAGAGCTTCATGACAGGAGAACTTTAATGCAGGTGTAAGGCATGCAGACTGAAGATGTGTCCATTGCTAAAGCAATGTGCTCAGTTAGAGAACAGTTCAGCACAGTTCTAAGACATGGAAGCCTTTACATGTTTGACAGATTGATGATACAAGAGAAATCAAGTAGCCATACTGTTCAGATGCAGAGCTGTAGCTGACGAGGAAGCAGCAAAACATACACACGCGTGTGAGGGCATGTAGACGTAAGACAGCTAAAGACAGGTAAGAGCTCTTTGACAGGTGTGAGAGTTTTAAGACAGAGGAGCTTTTACACTGCAGTGCAGCTGTTTATATGCACGTGGTCATACAGGGTTTTCGAAAGCCTGAATCAACAGTGCCGATGAACAGCTTGCATTGCCTTAAAAAGCAGTACTGAAAATCATTTTTACTGCTTTACTGTTTGTTTTTCCATTGTAAAATGTGTGACAGAGCATCCTTTCAACTGAGGATCCATTTCAAACTGGACAATAGAGCCTTTTCAAGGACTTGTCAAGAGTAGAATGGTGGCTTTGCTTACAAAAGTAGCGTCATTCTAGAGGGTAATTAATTTTTCTATGACAATTGCACAAATATTTCCATATGAAGAGAGCCACTCTCCAATTCCTTCATCCAATCAAAGCAAGTTAAGTCTTACAATTTTACCCGTTTATTTAGGTATTTATGCACTGTTTTTCAAAACATGTATTAATGTGAGGATGTTTGCATAAGTATTGGTGCATGCATGCATATGGATGTGTGCGTGTGTGTGTGTGTGTGTGTTTGTGCATGTGTGCACCTGTATGTGTTCTAGCAGGTGAATGCACGAGTATTGGTACATGTACACATGTTCATGTATGTGCGTGTGTGTGTGTGTGTGTTGGTGCATGTATGCACTTTTATGTGTTCTAACAGATGGATGCATGAGTAGTAGTGCTTGAAAGCATGTGCGTGTGTGCATGTATGTATGCACCCTTATGTGTTCTTGCGCGTGTACGCATGTTTGTGCGTGCGAGCGTGTGCATGCAGGTATACACATATGCCTCATTTCAGCAGGAATCACTGGTGCGTAAACAGTTTCAGTTTTCAACCCCTCGGCAGCAAAATTAATCAACTGAAGAGAAGAGAAATCCCCTCCTCGGTACCAGCAGTGCCCTGTGTTTACATCGCTGAGCGTAACACAGGAAGTTACCGACTCTCATGATGCTACAGTGGAGATGGCAGCCAGTTCAGGAGCTGTACTTGGATAGGAACGATATCGCTGTAGACGGGTCATCGAAGTCTACTGTCACGTAACTCCCAGACAGGGCAATTCATGACGGGACATTTGGTCTATTCATCCCTCCTTACTGTCCCATAAGATGGAGGCAGGACTGCGGGCAAATGACTCTCATACAGAGAACACAAGATTCAAAACAGTGATAGTTGTGATTCATCGGATGTGATGGACAAAACGAGCAGAAACCGCATTTCCCCCCATTTTCCCCCGTGTTTCAGTGCAGTTTTCTCTGTCACTCCGAAGGTCAAACAAAACCTCTGCAAGATTTTTCTCTCATTCTTCCTTTTTTTTTGTAGGTAGTCCAAAAACAAAAGGCCATGGCCGAGGAGAATTTTCTCCAATAACGACACAAATTTGCCGTGTTGCCAGTTCGGTGCCCTCGCTCTACTTATCTCATCTTGGGAAGAGCAGCTTAGTTTTTTGTTCTTGTATGATGTATTTCTCACGTCTTCTTCAGCAGTATTGATTTTCCTCCAGGAGGCTGACCACATCCGACTGAGTATGCTCAGTGACAAACAAGGTCATATTCTTAAAATAAATGGGACACTGCTGTTGGTCCTGCTGACTGCCCTAAGTGTGTATGCCTCGGTTTCTGAAAGTTACATTCCTTCAGTTATCGGGACTTTAAGGACTATCGCCCGGAGAGGAACAGTCCCTTCATTAAAAGTCGCCCAGAACTACATCGATACGACAGTCCAGAGAGAACAGTAATAGCCAGGAGTGTGACAGGTCACTGCTGTGGCCACTTCCAGCCGCAGGGGTGACACCCAAATTCACCTACACAAACACAAGTGACATGCTGTAATATTATAGAACAAGGCTGCGGGACAGTGCTGTCAATTCAGTGCGTTTCCATGGACTAACCCACAAGCCCCATTTCCTGCAATGAATTCAAAGGAGAAGCACTTTCCATACAGTACTTCTTTGACCAAAATATTCGCTCATAGACTGGTTTCATAACTGCTAAGAAATTTAGAGTGCTTAAAAGATCCCTATCCGTACCAGAAAAACTTAATTTCAGTGCAAATTGAAGGGTCCACGGCAATCACAATTTTTTTTTTAAATAAAAAGAGTAAGTTACACTGTGAACAGTTTGTCAGGATCAGAAAGATTTACTGTACTGAATATCTGAAATAGCCAGATATTCAAAACAGCTGACTGTTTGGGTAGTGCCAAGACAGAATTAAATCTAATGAACTAAAATTCAAAATAGTCTTATGAGCTTCAGTTTTCCACCAATAAATCAGTAAAACTAGACATGGCCTGAAACTTAGGACAGTACATACAAAACAACTGAAATTTGCCTTAGAAAAACATGTGAAAGAAGTTTGCATTACGTTTTTATTTCAGAAGATATCAAGGACAGAAACAGGGTAACAGTCTCGATCATGGAGAATTAAATACAAAATAACACATTTAAAAAGAATCTGGTTTTGCATAAGAGCAAGATTTTACATAAATTACAATAAAATATTGTTATCTTTTGCTTAGAAAAAAGTGAACAATATGTACCCAGTAATTATTTACACAGAATAACAGTGTTTTTGAAAGCGTTTTCCCTTCTGAAACAAGCAAACTGAAGTTCCGAAGCAGATGATAAATTACAATAGTGGGTCTTGGCGCGCACAGTGTTGGCCAATTTTGGCACACAAACCACACACTTGTGCTCACACACACACACACACACACGCATGCACACACAAAAACATAAGCTACCAATGAACTAAAATTGAAATTGAAAAGATGAGACTGGTCAGCTCCAGTGTGCGTTATGTCCAAGAGAAAACAGTGGTTGGTCACTATGGTAACAGCAGTCAGGTGCTCCTTGGGGGCGTGGCCTCTACACCAGCTCTTGGGTTCTTGGCCAATAGCATTCTAATCTCCTCCTCATCATTAAATGGATTCTCCTTGTATTTCTCCTTCAGCCATTGCCTGTACTGGAAGCAAAGAGATAAACAAACCTGTGTGATCAAACCAAAGCAGTTTTTCTAAACATGGTCATACTTAAATCAATAAACTATTTTGAAAGTCAAACAAGATATGTGGCATGATGTATTGGTCAGACTCCTTGACCTCAGTTACACAATACTGTATTTGTAAAATCGTCTTTACGCTTCATTTCAGTTAAGTGGCATGGTCTTTAGTTCATTGAATAAAGAAAATTTAATCAAATACAGTACATACACTCACTCAGAAGCTCAATCAAACATCGGTGTAAGGCATCAAATTCATGCTCACATTCCCTGTGCAATTAAAATCCAACAGAGAACATTACTCAAGGCATTCTTCGCGCATACAAATAATTAACGAGCAGAATTTATTTTTATTCACAGGCTGAATCAACACTAATACTCTTCTTTCTTTGAACGAATCGACAGCGTAATTAGGACAAGACTCCCAACAGCGATGAGGATGTGTGGGTTGTTGTAATTTTTTCTCTCCAAAGAAACCGTTTAAAAGCTCTCCATCTACAAGCGATGCTAATAACTGGAGGCTTCAATCCATAGGCACAGAATGCATTAAAGAAAGACAGCAGCATGAAATAAAACACATTTCTATAAAAGAGATTTGGCCCCATAAAAAGTAGATTAGTCATCCCCACCTGCAATGGAAGATTGTGGCCACATCAATTTTTTTTTTGTATTTTTAGTATCGAAAAGGTCAATCGTCATACTGCTCTTTGCTAGTAACACAAATATACCGATAAATAGACACTGAAGCCTTTTACTTAGAAAATTTATGCTCCTGTGTTATTCTCAGCCGAGTACTGGAAAGTGAACAAGTCCAGAAAAACATGTCACTAACGCATTTATACTGTAACTAAACCCTATCAAAATGTATATATTTGTTAAAAAAAAAAAAAAATCTGCCCGCCCGCATCACGTTTTTCAGATTAAAAAGATGACAAACGAATATTTTTTATAGGGCCTTAATTACTTAAATTTGCCTCAAAGCAACAGATTTAATATTCCGCTCCAGCGGCAACATTCAACAAAAAAGTCTAAACCTCACAAAATATAAATATCCATCGGCTTTCTGAACTCTCTCATTCCCCCTCTACAAACAAATGACCAGACAAAAAAAGTATGATCAAAACCTCTCTGTTCCCGATTCGCTTTGAGAGAGTGCCTCAAAGCAGCTTATGAAAACCAAGAAAACCAGATGATGTGCTCTTTCACCACATGCAGATTTCAAAACCAGGACTGAGCTTCTGACACCACAGAAAATCTAAATTCACATGCGCTTAATCTTAAAATGAGACGAGTCTTGCTCTCTCAAGATGGCTAATGCAAGTAAAACAGGAAAACAATGTTTTTGAAATCATCTTTGATCTGGATAAAAAAATAAATAAATAAATAAAACTGTAAATGACAAAATGTTTCATGTTTAACTTAATCAACTTCATTGTTTGTTTGGAAATACGTGCTCATTCTGAATTTCATGCCTGCAGCACACTCCAAAAGAGAACTAAGAGGGGCAATATTAGAATAACAAAGTTTGGAAAGCTTTAAGACAAGTTCTGTACAGGTGACTCCATCATGCTCGAATACAACAAGAGTGTCCAAAAAAGGCCCATAATGCATTGGACAGTGACAATTATTATTTTGGTTCTGTGCTCCAGCACTTTAGGTTTGAACTGATACAGTGACAATGAGATTGAAATTCCTTAGTTTGAGAGTTTTATCCATCCATATTGGATGAGCCATTACAAAATTACAGCGTTTGAACATGGATTCCTGCCATTTTTGTGTGCATAAAAAATACTGGACCGTTTAAGATAATTTACAGAGTAATTTTCATGTCATTTTTACCTGCCATCTATTACTCTAATGCAGTAGCCACTTGCCTGTGCTTTTATCAGTTCCACTGGCATGCCTACTGAGCTGTATAACACAAAGTTTGGCGTAATCTATTTTGTAGAAGGCTAAACGAAGGTGAAAGTGTCGGTAACGGAATTACGGCAGCAAAAATGCCATTATTTTTGCCTTTACTTTGAAAGGCATTTCTCTGAAATCTGGCAATGATGGGCAGTAGGTTTAAGCTTAAGTTGGTGGCCTAGGATGTTGACCAGGCCATGGTAAGTTTATATTGACTGGTATATTCACAGATACTTTGTAGGATGCCATTTATGAGAAAGAGACAGCAGTAACGGAATTACAAAATGGTAACGGAATTACATTTTCTGATAATATACTAAATTTATTATACTCAAAACAACAAAGCAATTGAAAATTGGTATCATAAATGATGTTTGTGTTGCTGACCTCGTTGAAAAATTTTCACAACAAATTTCATAATGAGCCACTGGAATTGTGTGTTTCAATTTCCTGCAATGACTTACAGTCTCAAACACTTTGGCTACCAATGTATGGAAATACAGGAAATACCAGGAAATAGCTAAATATCTTTTAGGAGTTGTCAGCTTTGGAAAAATAACCTTTGATCCTTGTCCTGGAGCTAAAAAATTTTTACAAAATTCAAATCTAAATTTTGAGAAGACCGTCAAAGATATTTCAAAACGGTTTTCAGTGTCTGATTTGGTAATAAGTCATCTACATGAAAACCTATATATTTCTAATATAAAACACTTTTTAAAAATTGCAGTTTTAGCAACTCTCATGTGGAATTGCCCAATTATCTTTTGCTTGCAGGGCTCTATGTTAACATTTTTTTCTCCAACAAGTATGGAGCACTCATAAAAATTTGGGAGCACAAACAATGAGATGACAGATTACATGGAATTTGCATTGTACGTATTTCACAGAATTTGGTAGGAGCTACTGATGGACCAGAGTCTAACTGAGTTGCCTTTACTTCCACACACCTCTTGTTTGTAAAGGTATTACAGATTTTTTTTTTGTGAAATAAATTTCAGGCTATGAAATTTCAGGGCACAAGAAATTAGGAATTCACTCTTCTATGGAAATATGCCTGAAACATACAAATTATGTGGCTGCAAAAATCTGTGTGCCTAAAATTGAATATTTCACCGCAGGCTGTAATTTTTACTCGCATATGCAACTAAAATATTCACGCTGTAAAGCCCTGACTTGAAAAGGGATTTTTTTTAATCTCATAGGAAAATCTTGAAACTAGATTCACTATTCTCACCTTATTGGCAAAATTGTGGTCTTGTTTACAAAAAAATATAAACAGAAATAGGATTTTAAGTCTAGATACACAACTATATTTCTTGTTGAGGCCATATTTACTCAACTGCAATCTGGTTTCCTCAGTCTATATACTAATCTCATCCATTTTTAAGTATGTACATTACCTTTACAGACCAAGTCTTTGGTCTAATCTGTTGAATGCAAATTTCTGATCTGATCATACCTGGACAGACTAAGTCTTTAGTCTTACAAGTGATGTCTCAGCCTTTTGGTCTTTTATTTTGGGTGTGAGTTTGATCTCAACATTACGGACTGAATCTTCAGTCTCGCCTATAACTTCAGTCTTACCTTTGCAGCGTGATTGTTCTCAAAGTCCTCCAGCTGCCGGAGAAAGCCCATGTTGGGGCCAGCACATGGTCGGGCTACTCTAACCGCCTCCAGGGCCTCTTTCCAGCCCAGCTCAGTCACAGTCATGATGTAGGCAACCACCAGAGTCACACTGCGGGAGACCCCCGCCAGACTGCGGGGAGAGGGGGGGTCTGTTAATCTATCAGTGCAGCCAATCAAGCATTTAAACCATCAAACCAACAGCCAAGTCAATCAAGCTGTTCAACCATTAAATGAACAGCCAAGCCAATCAAGCAATTAAACCATCAAAGGAACAGCCAAGCCAATCTGGCAATTAAACCACCAAGCCAACAGCCAAGCCAATCAAGCAATTAAACCATTAAATGAACAGCCATGCCAATCAAGCAATTAAACTGTCAAAGGAACAGCCAAGCCAATCTGGCAATTAAACCACCAAGCCAACAGCCAAGCCAATCAAGCAATTAAACCATTAAATGAACAGCCATGCCAATCAAGCAATTAAACTGTCAAAGGAACAGCCAAGCCAATCAAGCAATTAAACCATCAAACAAACAGCCAAGCTAATCACACAATTAAACAATTAAATGAACAGCCAAGCCAATCAAGCAATTAAATCATTAAATGAATAGCCAAGCCAATCAAGCAATTAAACCATTCAATGAACAGTCAAGTCAATCAAGCAATTAAACCATCAAACAATCAGCCAAGCCAATCACGCAATTAAATCATTCAATGAACAGTCAAGTCAATTAAACAATTAAATCATCAAACAATCAGCCAAGCCAATCAAGGAATAAAACCATCAAACGAACAGTCAAATCAATCAAACAATTAAAACATCAAATGAACAACCAAATCAGTCGAGCAATTCAACCATCAAACAAACAGCCAATCAGCTGATCAAGCAGCCAGTCAGAAATCTAGTCAACTGCAAGTCAATCAATGAATGAATAGTGTTCAAGCAGCCAATAATTCAGGAAGTGAGTCTGTAAGTCAAGCAGACAATGTTAATCGGCATAGAAAGTTAATTAGGTCTAAAATCAGCATACTGTTGCACAACTAAGTGCACCTAAGGGCCATAAAAATTCTACAAGAAACATTAATAGTTTACTTATTTACAGCGACACAAAATACACAATATAAAGACTACATAATCACGTAAGATTAGAAAGCAATAACAGCCCATTCAGCATATTGTGGCTACAAAGTGTGTGTGTGTGTGTGTGTGTGTGTGTGTGTGCGTGGCCATGGATTAAGCCAAGCCATGCAGCAGACAGACACTCATTAGCAGCATCCACAACGGCCGTGTGTACCGTGAGTGGACAAGCATAGCACCTCTAAGGTCAGTCACACTCACCGACGGCCCCACTCACCAGTGCACAAGGCATCCCTCTCCTTTCAGCCTGGACTCATGCATGAACACGATACTGTCCTTAAAGTGCTGCGTGCTGAGGACACAGGACAATAACACCTCATTACAGTCTTCATTTCAACCCCAATTCAGCCCGCTCGATCAATGGAAACTTACAGTATAGAGTGAACTGAGCATTTTTAGATTCAGTGTGAAGAACTACAATATGATTTAGATCTCCTGGTCCTGGGTTGGCAGCGCTGCTCTGCCATAATGAACATCACAATGGTGTGTGTTCAAAATTCCTCTCAGTGTTGTGATTGGACAATGGCCGACAGGGAGGGAGTAGCACATTAACCAACATCTGAGCAAATCCATGATTTACAGTGTGATAGAGTCTTGATTATCATTACAACCATAAATGCCAATTCAAGTCATTAGAAAAATACTCTTTTCAACATATGGATTCAAAATCAAATTAGGCCTCGCTGCTCTTCTCATGCGAGACAGGCAGTGTATAAGATGAAGGCTCTTGTTTTCAATTCAGAGATAAGCCAGGAACTCTTTGCCCTGGCAGTACCATACCTGAAGCTAAATCAATAAATAAATAACTATATAATAAATAATCAATAAATCAATAACAGAAAGGTAAGGTTACTGGGCTGGATGTCGTATGGGGGGGCGTTATGACTGGATGTGTCAATGAAAGACCCGCTAAGATGATCGGGAAGTTGCAGTTCTCTGGTAAGCTCTAGTCCGGCTTGCAAAGGAATAAAAGTCTTATTTGGTGGTTTTGCAGTGGATCTGTGTCTGAGCTGGATGATGCTCAGCCTGGTTTAGAGTTTCAAAGGGTTTTTCCTAAGACACAAGCAGGAAGTGAGGATGGAAGCAGTACAGGCCTGGCAGAGCATCACCAGGGCAGATACTCAGTGTCGGGGAGGTCTATGCATCACTCACTTCAAGTAATTAGTGCATGAAAATGTGTGTGTCTGTTTGAGTGTGTGTGTGGGAGAAGGGGCGGGGGGGACTATAGTACCGGCGTGGATAAAGGTACCGCTAAAGTTAACGAGAAGTCGGCTTCGCGTTTTCGTCCACCTTTCTCTGATCGGCCTGGCGGGTGGCGGAGGATTACAACAGGTGTGGGTGTAGTCCCAGCAGGCAGAACTTGGGGGGACTGTCGATAGGGGGGAGCGGTTTTTGGGTGTGAATGGTGTGTACCACATGTTATTGCAGGCCTTGAATTTTGGCAAGAATAAACTACCGCAACTGTTTCGGATACGACTTATTTACAAGTCAATCGATGTTTTTGTTATTTGAGTTTTTAAATAGGCCTATCTAATTCTATAAGAGGCAGTTAGAAGTAGGAGTAGTCATGAAGTAGAAACACTTTCCTAATGGACGACAACTTACGCATTTATTGTCACAAAATATTTATTAATACATTTGTAATTTCTCGTTGGATGCCCAAAATTTTAAATCTTGCTCGTGTCACTGTAAATGCCGATAATTTGCCGTGGCGAAATATTGGTCTTAATAATGTAACACAATGACTTGGACACAGTTCGCAAATTGATAACTATACCATTAAATCTGAATATAAATGTTTTACACAGTAGGCCTATACCCAAGGCGGATAAGTGATCATTTCTCGCAAATATGAAAACATAATCAGTCCCGCTGTGAGAACAGTTTTTAATCCGTGCTACCCCATGACACTTGCAACTGAGAAGGGCTTTATCGCGTTAATTTGTCGGTAACAGCCAAAGTTTATTCTTGAGATTAGCTCTCAAATTATGAGTAAAAGGTGACTAAAGTTAGCACACTTTACGTGCAATCGTTTGATCCGACTGAACAAGTCACCGCTTTCTTGACTGAGAGTTGTTCGGCTTATACACAACGAGGACTAAAACCTCCGGATTTCCAAAGGCCGAAACATTTCTTGCGGACTTAGGAAAAAGTGACACCGTTATTGTGTTACAACTAAATAGATATTTGCCTATTTTATTTCTATTTTCAGAAGTGCAGGTTTTGTTAATAATTTAAATAATATTAAAGTGGTGGCAAAACATGTTGTTGTTTTGCTTTCTCCGATAATGGCACTTTAGAACTAAAGGTTTCATTTCTTAATTCTTATCGGCAAATATTACGGCAAAAATATTATGGCAAAAATATATGAATTTGCAGACATTAACTTTCCTGGAAATAAATATATCGGCAGCTGCGCGAAAGAAAATCTGTAGCAAAAATTACTTCTGGCGTTTATACTATACTACAAATATAATTGAACGTCATGTAGTCCGACGAATAAATTTCAATGCTGAACTTATTTGGACTTCTTTGCGATGGGGATTTACACCAAGATATGTGTGAAACGGCCGGCCAACATGCCTTCTCAGTCACTCTACTTCTCGGTTCAGTGAGCAGGGCACGTCCACCTGACTTTCGGCTGACACACGGCCAGTGGAACCTTTATCCACGCTGGTACTGTATGTCCAAAATGTGCTTACATTTGAAGACGACAATGGAAAAATGATCAGAGTCACATTTTCAAACTGTGGAGAAATGATGAATTAAAAATTCAGAATGATCTTAGAAACAAAGCACTGAAAAAATACGCAAAAAATATAAAATATATAAAATATTATAATAATATACAATATTATATATTATTATAAATATTATAATAATATATAATATATAAAATATACAAAAATGCAAAATTTGTATTCGTTTTTCCTTTGTGGTCTTCATTTCTGAATGGTTTATCCAACATAGATGAAAACAGCCTGAAATTACCGACAGTCTGTGCTTCCACTACACTCATTACATACTTTCAAACTGAAAGTGCTGGAATTCATTGCCAATATAAAAAATGTGTCACTGTCCAATGAATTATGGTGCTCACTGTTCATATTATATCAAAACCACTCACAGGTGAAACAAATAGCACTGATCATCTCAGAGCACTGTAGAGTTAGGCCTTCAATTGTAAGCAAACACTCAGTTCTCGACTTGTTGGATATGAAAGAAATGGTACCTGAGCGACTTCGACAGGGGCCACATTGTTCTGACGTGAGTGGATTAGAGCATCTTTGAGGCGTCGAGGCTTCAGCAGTAGTGAGTACCAATTGAAAACTGTCCAAGAGGGACAAACCATGATCCAGCAACAGGGTGTTGGATGCCCAAGGCTCATCGATGCACAAGGGCAACAAAGGCTATCCCGTCTGGTCTGTCCCGACAGAAGGGCTACTGGGGCTTAAGTCACAGAAAATTTTAACTAGGCAGTTGGTTGCCTGCTGGTCGATGTTTATCCCTGGACCCCCTAAAGCAATCGCTCCCAAAATCAATAGGCTTCCGTGAGGAATGTGTCTCAACATGCAGTTCATTGAACCCCACAGTGTGCAGCGCTCTGTAGCTGCAGAACAGTTAGAGCGGCTGTTCGAACCCCTGTACCCCAGTCCACTGGAAAGAGTATCTGCGCTGAGGACTAGAGCATCGGAACTGGACCTTATCATCTAAAGAAGGTCACCTGTGAGTTCCAGCGAGTCCCATGTTCTTCTGTCATAAGCACTGGTCGGGTACGTGTGCACCATTTACCTGCGGAAGAGATGGCACCAGGATGCACTGTGTGCTTGTGTGTGTGTGTGTGTGTGTGTGTGTATAGTATATAAATACTATACTGAAAGTCCGGTTACAAAACCAAATTGCTTTCTTTCGTGGTGTTCAGAAGTCCATCCGTGTCCAGGCCCCGGGGGAGAGACAGGAAGAGAAACCATGTGGTGTGTCCGCGAGGGTCAGGGGCCCGTTTGAGTTTGACAGGCGGGTTTCAGGCCCCCGGCTGCAGGGTGTGGGGGCCCAACACTGCAGGGGTGTAAAAATAGAGTTGGGCAGAAGAGGGGATGGAGACAGAGCCCAGAGCCCTGGACTTCCTTCCTGTGATCGCAGACCTGGGCTCCCTGAGACAAAGAGTGTGTGTGTGTGTGTGTGTGTGCATCTGAAAGATGGTGTGTGTGTGTGTGTGTGTGCGCGCACATGCATGTGTGTGTATGTGTGTGTTTGTGTGGGTGTGAGCGCGCGCGTCTGAATGTGTGTGCGTGTGTGCGTGTATATATATGCTTTTGTGTGTGCGTGCGTGTTTGCGTCTCTGTGTGTGTGCGCGCGCGCGTGTGCACATGTGTGTGTGTGTGCGCGTGTGTGTGAGGGAGTGTGTGTGGGTGTCTATGCGTGTTCTGTGCTTGTGTGCGCACACATACGTCTGTGTGCGTGTGTGTGTGTGAGTGAGGGCTCATGTGTCTGTGTGGGTGTGTGTTTGTATGTGTGCATGCTAGTGTGAGCATCTGCATGCGTGTGCACAAGCGTGCATTTGTCTAGTTGCACGTGTGCTTCTGGTGTGTAACATGTTTCTGTGTGCATGTGTGTGTGTGTGTGCCAGTGTGAGTGTGTCATCTACATACTAAAGAATGGCTGATGTGTTTTAGAAAGAGAAGCTCATTCTGTGTTTCTGTCGGGGCGCGATGATCTCAGACTGCATCTCCTCACCAGCCCCAGAAGAACATCATCATCATCGACAGGGCAAAGAGAAGAGAGGCCTTGGAACCGTCACGCAGGACGAAGAGCCAAAAACTTTAACTTCTTGCGACCGCTGTCAGCACCCAGCCTAAAACAGCAGTGCACCACAAGACAAATACTACACTGCAGCGAAACAGCCATCCAGGAGAAATTATCGCAACCAAACTCACTAATCTCATTTTCAGTTTAACATCCATTCACTTTTAAAACCAAAAACCAACTGAGCGGCAGTTTCAGCAAAGAAACAAACCCCTGAAAGACTCCATGGGGCCACAGGATCCGTCCTTTTCATTTCTCAGGTGTCGACAGCGAAATTCTCCCACTGCCCTGAGGGATAGCGCGAGACGCTAACTGCGCTCTACCACAGTGTAATTCAGACCACTATCGCAGAGTGATGATGTAATCGTGCATAAACCTCTCTTCTGTCGTTCAGAATCAGGTCTGCAGTCCACCAATGAGAACGAGGCTCTGCAGAAACTGCAGCTACAGGCCAACCAAAGAAAACGGCCAAGCTGTAGCAAAAGTTTGGCAGATGTCTACCTTTTTCAAAGAACCAGCAACACACAAATGAAAACTCATATGGTTCGTCTCTGGGTTTGTTACAGGCTGTGCGATTTTTTGAGTTTGGTTCTGGTGAAACTGTATCATCTTCAAAGTGTTGTGGTGCGAAGTTGAGCGGTAATGTGGCATGTTTTCGATTTTGTGTTGCCGGTTATTTGAAAAAGGTAGACATCTGACAAACTTTTGTTCCAGCTTGGCCGTTTTCTTTGGTAGGCCTGAGCTATGTGCCATTTGACCAAGTCACAGGAGTATTTTTGCTGATGTGGGCAGATTTTCCCCGAGTTCCTAAGATTTGGCTCCCACATAAGATGGCTGCCTACAATGAAACAAGCCTCTTTAGGGCGTAAGCACAAGCAAGGCTAGTTCCACCTTTCTCCTGACCAAAGCCAGCTTATCTGAAGGACTGTGCGTCCCCTAAAGATGATGTCATCATGCAGTGATAATTCTGGTATCAAACAGAGTCCTAAAGCGGTGACGTCGCGTTGCCATGACGCTAAAATTTTCAGTCCAAACAAACCTGCATTGCATTCACAATGGCGATGCTATCGGTCACTTTGCTGCTTCCTTTCTTCTCAGAAGCAAAGAAATCAATCAAAACGGGAGAAAAGCGCTTTAGGTCAGATCACATAGAGGTATTTCCTTATCAGCCGGGCGTTTTATGCGGAGAAGTATACACAACCATAAAGAACAAGGTTTATAAAGTCATGGCGAGTTCAATAAAATGTTCGTTATTAAACTCCAGTCAACTAAGATCACTTATGAAATCTTAGTAAAGTCTGAACTCAAATAATTTCATACTTTTACACAATCTTCATATAGAGAATATGTTTAAACTGAAATTTGGACTCTCTTTAGTGCGATGGCATTCAAGAGAAAACACAGTAAGCTTAGCTCATAGCGTTGTTCGATTGTTGACATCGTAGCTCTTTCGAGTACAATTTACGTGCTACGATCTTACTGAAAAATCGTTTTACCGATAAAATGCTCACCAGAGTAAGAACAAGTGTTGCCTCCTAAAGTATGGCTACAGGTCGGGGCAAAACAAAGAACCATTTTTGCCCATTTGAATCTCTCCCTTTACACTTCTAAAACACTAACTGATCCTTCGATTCTCTTTCAACCTTTTTCGTCCTTTTAGCTGTCGGTTGTAGGAAGACAATGGATAATTACAGGTTTTGACATTTCGAACACCGACTACGAGACCCACGCGCAAGTAATTTTGGCTTTTGTTTGGAACGGAGCTTTTTAGCGCCATGGCAACGTGACGTCACACTTAAGGACTCTATAGACGAGGTGGAATCTACCGCTTCACGTGGTGCATGAATCACTTTTAGATCTTCACTGATAAGGTCCTGGGTCCACTCCTCTTTTAAATGAATATGGCCCCCCAACCTGGTTAGAATCTCCTATTATCTGAAACAACAACTGATTTCACGCATTAATCATTAACTGCTGGTGAAAGATCCAGCTAGACATCTGCAGTTCTCCAGAGGAGGATCATTGATATACAGTGCCAACTTTCTTTGGACAAGTGCCCAATCAGCCAGCAGGGGTCACTGGAGAGCGCTGAAACGTGGACCCCCAACCAATTACACGACTTTGGTAGGCCAGTGGAGCCATCAGCCCAATGTGGCCCTACCACAGTCCGGATTCAATCTGATATCATGGGTCATATCAGAACTAAATGCAGTCCCCTTTGGTTTGACTGTCCTTACTGCCCAAGGGGATGGGAAAAGAAATGGAGGTTTATTAGAGACCCTTTTTCAAATAAGAACATCTCAAAAACTAGGGGATTTCAAGTGTTACAATGTAAGAAAAGTTTATTTTGCATATAAAAATCTCTTCTCACTGGCTGAAATACAATGGCCCATATTTCTATTCATTTCCAAAAGATCTGATTGGTTTAAGTGGGCATTTTCACTAAGTGCCTTTTAGCACTCTTGGGATTTTGCGACAGTCAAATATAAGTGCCTTTTGACACTCTCGGTAGTGAAAGGGTTAACCTAATGAGACACCCCAATTAAAGCCCATGATCAGGGCTAATGCTCCGAGTACCACGTGATTGGAAGGAACAGACACTTACAGGTTTTGTGTGGGCAGGTCAGCAGCTGGAATGCAGAGGTACTTCATCTCCTGGAGACAAAAAGAATGAGACAGAGACTCACTAGATGCGTTCACAACATTTAGTGAAAGTCGTCAGAAGAGGGCTGAAATTCCTGAGAAATTAAAGCCAACAGTCTTTACATTTCTTTCACCTTCATCGTTTTTAAAAAAGTCAGAGAGCGAGAGAACAGAGACGGAAAAAAGAGGAGGTACTGCGCAAATGTTTCCTGACAGCACTGAACTGATCACCGATTCTCGTACATACATCTGTATGACGGTGCAGAGTGATAAGGATTGTGACTCATACAAATATAATCTCCATCACTACAGTGAGTTCATTTCATTCATGTTTACGATTTAACATCCATGAGTCACGGCCTTCTAACCATGACCAGGATTAAAAGGAATCGGGCGTCCTCTCGCCAGTCTAAAACAGAGCGCCCACATCTGCTCTCTTTGCACAGAACGAGCCTCTGCTGACTGCTACAGGCCTTCCAGTTCTCCCCTGTTCTTCAGAACTCGGTGGGTCTTCACCACAAGTTTAAAGATTTATGAAAGACAGGCACCGCAAACTCACCCCCTCTATCCTGCACAGACCTCATCTCCGCTTTACTCAAGATCATTCACTTTGCCAGCGTATGTCCGAGCACCACGCAACTCAAAAAGGAAACGCAGTCGCTGGTGTGAATAAACAGTTTCATAAACACACGCTAATAGTGCCACACAGCCTCCGGCTGCAGGGTTTTCCTTTGTTTTGCTGGCCTCCAGGATTCTGCCGATTTTTTGCTCAATATTGCGCCCTCACAGGCATCAGCAATAAAATTTTTGAGGCAAGAAAGAAACTGGTTTCTGCTACTTTTTTTTTTATCAGTTATTGATTATGGTGACCTTTTATACATGCATGCACCTGCAAATTGTTTGCAAAAGTTAGACAGTGTTTATCACAGTGCATTGAGATTTGTGACAAATTCTAAAGCTCTTACTCACCACTGTACTCTTTATGCTAGGGCTGGTTGGCCATCTTTGACGATGCGTCAGCTCAATCATTGGTATTTGTTTATTCATAAAGCTATTTTAGGCAAACTCTCTTCTTACATTTGTTCCTTGATTGCACTGAAATCTGACTGTATTTATAGTTTGAGATCTTAAGATGTGATTTTATTGTCTGTCCCAAGTACACAGACCAATTTGGGAATGAAAGCTTTCAAGTGCTCTGCTCCCCTTACCTGGAATAATCTTCAAAAAGATTTGAAACTAAAGGAATTTGTTTCTCTGACTGATTTTAAATTTCTTATAAGTATGGTGAATAAATCGGTTGGTACTTGTTTATGCCCATAGTTATTTAATGTAAGTGCACAGTTAAATGAATATCTTTTACGACCATCGGTGTATGAAGTTGTCTACATCTTTGTGTTCACTGTATGTTTTCTTGTTATTGTCATGTTGTCTGTAATACCTTATGCTGCCATTTTGGCCAAGTCTCCCTTGAAAAAGAGATCATTGACCTCAGTGGGACTACTTGGTAAAATGTGGGTTAAATAAATAAATTAAAAAAAAAAACAAAACCCCAGATCTCCAACACACATTTGTATCAAAAGACCTGCCTTACATTGGCACACACCCTCGCACTGACAGACATCTGCAGTCGACAGCTATTATTTCCCTTAGTTGCTTCTACTTAATTTCTCGCTTGTATTTTTTCAGTGATCATTGTCCTGGGGTACATAAATATATTATTAGGTCACATGCTCAGGAGAAGAGAAAACATGTTTTGGCAATATCACCAATACCAATGTCACAACTGGTGAATTTATAGCAATAAAAAAATGCGCTCAATTCAAAAACGTCACCACAACTCTAGCACAATAAGGATGAAATTTTCAATCGAAAAACTTCATCCGTGAAGGAATCCCACCCTCAACAAACCTGTACAGCACAGCACACAAACCTACAAAAGTTTTTTTTTTTTTGCATTGAATCATTTTCATGTTCATAAAAAGAATGCTTTTTGGAATTGGAATTATTACGCGAACTGAGTGACCAAGAGAAACCGCGGTAACAGCCGGCGGTACGAGTGATCTGAGTCGCTGGGAACTGCCGTTGGTGCGAAAGACTCAGGGCTGTTAGATATGCATGGGCGAGCGTCCCGGGGAAAATGTCCCCATCACTCTCGACAGCCCAGGTCACTCAAGCGTGCGAACCCAGCGAATCTCCACTCAGGCCTCCACCGTAACACGCTTAAAAAAAGAGATAAAACCTCACAGGAAAAACCCAAAGACAGGAGAGAGGGACGGAGAGATCATGTGCTCTGCAGATCATGTGCAGGGTACACCTGCTCCCTCTTCTGAAACTCAACACCTGGAGGGCCAAAGAAAGGTCAAAGCTCATGAGAAAATGATGAAATATGAGCGCATTCTCAACAGTATCAGACCGCAAACACACACCCAATACAGGACAAAATGTTCTAAAGCCAAATGTAGGTTTATTTTGAATTTTGGTTTACACTTATCATTCAATTAAGTTGACCCTTAAAGGTGTAAGAAGACAAATATGCAGCAGTTAACTGAACATAATAACTAAATATTAATGTAGCACCACGACTGGTAATATAAAAGAAAAGGTAAACTAAAAGACTGACCTGCCAATTGACTGGACTAAATAAGAACTTTAAAATGAATCACAATTTGATTTTGAGGTTGCAAGCGTATTTAAATCATAAACAGAGAAACAGACAGACAGACAGACATCTGCACACCTATGAGCGCACATAACCACTTACACCTTGCCTGCAAGCACACAAAAGTGCACATACACACGCATACACACACAGGACACACATGCACTCACAGTTCACAGGAAAAGCTCATCCATAGGTTTTTTATATCCAACCATCCATCCATACAGTGTCCACCACTAATAATGACACCCTTGGTAAATATCAGCCAAGAAAGCAATCAAAAAAAGTTGTTGCTGTTAATTTTTCGAAGCATTTGTTCAAATTGTTCACTACAGTCTAACCTTGAATTCAAAGAAAATGATTTAAGGAAATTTACTTGTATCTTAAAAAACTTCTCTCACAAGCATGCGTGGCGCAATCACTGGTAACCCCCTGAAAATCTAAATCTTACAAGGATAATCTAATTAAAATATGTTCCCATTCATGCTTTACCGTTATGATGAGAAAAAAAACTATGACTCATCCATGACTTTTTGTTTCCCTAAGGTATGAATATGAGGTGACAAGCAGGCTGATTACCGCTAGTCATCCGTCACCGTGACTATAAACAAAAGAGAACACCAGCGATGTGTAGCGACCCAAAGCATGAATCAAAATCTCAGCAAAAATGGTTCACCGGCCATGGAATACGGTTTTGCCATGGAGATCCCCGTCCTCTGATCTAAACTCTACAGAAAACCCGCGGAACGAGCAGAGGAGGAGAGTCCATGAACGTTCATCAAGGAATGAGAAGCATCCGGAAAGATTCTCCGTAGAGGAGTGGTCTCAGATCCCAAATGAAGGTTATATTTCTGTTAATATTCGGAATTATATTCTAAGAGGATAACCAATGAAGACATTCATTCATAACCACTGTCGTTCATATTCACCAAGGGTCCAAATATTAGTGGAGGCCACAGGACAGTATGACCAGTAGATATGCCTTTTAATGAGTGCAGTTTAATCAGAGCATTTATCTTTATGGCCTGCAGTATCTTTCACCGTTGTGTGTCAGTCATTATCTGAGGCTGACGAGTCTCATTCAGTGAAGCACTTTCGGAGCCAGTTTCTGACGCCACTAATATATTAGTGCGGGTGTTTTTTTGTTTTTTTTTAAAGTTAAAGTGTTGTGCCCGATTCCGATCTTGCTTGAACATATTGTATGTACGCTGTCCGTCGGAGCCTAACCCAGAGTCCTTTGCAAGAGTGGTACGAAACTCACAAGACTGTTTGCCGAGCAGCCAAGCGCACCATTTACTCCAAGCTAAAGGTGAATATGTTCTCATGCATGTCTTTGGAAGGTGGAAACACACATGAACACAGGCGGAACATGCTCACCCTACACAGAAAGGCCCCCGTTATGGCGTTTGAGCTGAGAGGGAACTGTACGACTCGCCAGACTACCCTTTAATTAACCCCTTGATAATCACCATGAAAAGCTTCAGCAATGATATCTACAGTTATAGCTTAAATAGACCGCATATAGTGAAAATATGCAGTCAGCTTCAGTCCCTCGGAACTACTGAATCTGCTTAGTACTGAACTGTACAATAACATGACACAAAATAACTTCAATGTTAACAAACATAATGAAAAACCCATGAGATTGTCCAAAATTCAAAACGAGGGTTCAAATTGTGTTCAGATCCCGCTATAACCCTTCAGGGTTGCCTTTGCATTGTTGGCTTTATGCATCCGGCGTAATATCAAACCAATATTTTGCATTACTCTATGAAATCTAACATCACAGCGCTTTTGTAATGAGTCATCAGTAATAATATGAAACACACTGATGGGAGGGGCTGTCACCTCATCAAGCACTTATCACTGTTCCAGCACAGTAATATGGGCTAACCGGCATGACTCTGCACTAATTTAATATGTTTATGTTCCGTATCGGGCAACTGACTGTGTAGAATATGCAACAGTGTTGAACACATTATGGCACAAGGAATTTTATAACTAGACGCAATGAGCTAGAACTGAATTGACCTCAGTGAACAGGATGTCTCAATAAGAAGTGGGTTTTTAAAATTCTCATTTGTCAAAATTTAACTTGGTCACGCAACTAGAGAACTAACCCTCATCAATTTTATACAGGAAATCAAGATAAATCACCGCAATCACTGCACAAGCTTTTCAAAGAGGCACGGGTGATCAGTTGTACACTGATGAATTTCCAACCACAGTAAATATCAGCAGAATGGTTTGAATTTCCAGAATTTTGTTGATATTAGTTTTATGAAATCAAATTGCAGTTCTGCATCTTCTTAGTGCCAAAACTCAAATTGACTTTAAATTCAGGAATTATGGGAGCATTCACAGCACTGAGCGCATTTAAAATGACCAATTCTAAACCAGCTGACAATACTGCAGCGTCACAGTTACGCTGGAAATATGCTGGTTTGGTTCTCCTACAGTAAACTGGTCTAAATATGCATTATGCCAAATGTAAACAAAAAATGCAAAAAAATCGGTCAGCATTTTATATACTCATTTTTGCCTTTAAAAAAAATGGACAAATTTACCACCCCGTTCCCCAATCAGGAGTTATTTCAGAACGCCCTTCTTTAGGAGATTCCTATGACTGATTTTAGCAATGCAAAGTACTGTAAATTTCAGCAGTACTCGAACGGAAGGGCGGTTAGCCAGCGCACGCAGGACAGAGGGACATGATGAACCCAAATCCCCCAACCCTGCACCTGGCAGACAATTACGATAAACCCTAAAACAAGCGCTGGCTCGCTCAAATGTTCGTTTCGCTGTATGACTGATGCTGAGTAACCCTTTCTCCTTCTAGGGATGTGCAACTGTCACCGCCCTCACAGCTGACACCCACTACAGCTAGCGATGTACGCCTACGGGTCCGACACGATTCTATTTATTTATTAAAGAATTTGTATCTGCGGGAATGCGAGCTGTGTTTCCATTCACTGCAAAACCTGTCAGATTGTTAGTCGAGCCCCCGGAGGGGTTTGCGAGACTATTGTAATCAACTTGTGAGTCTGTCTGTCTGTCTGTCTGTGTGTGTATGTGTGTTTCTGGGCAGATATCTCCAGAACCACTTGACCGATTTCAATCATCTTTCACATGTAAACACCTTGGGCTGACCTCACGGCATGACATAAATTTCGGGCTGTTGGGCGAGACCATGAATTCTCTGAATGCTTTTTTATTCATGTTTTTAGACACAGCATCTGTTTTTATAATATGCCAGAATTCCATTCCTTCAGTACTGCAGTTTGCTTAAGGTTAATTGCTTGCTCTAATAGATTTCATAAAATTATAACAACTTACTACAATCCCAACATGGAAAAAGTTGGGACGGCATGGAAAATGCAAATATATTATAGAAAGCAGTGATAAATAAATTAATTTGGCTTGTATCTCATTGTTGTCAGTATGCAGACAAAACACTTAAAATTTTGACCAGTAAACTTTATTTTCTTTGTAAACATGCATTAATACCTGTGATTAAGGCCTGCAACACATTCCAAAAACAGTTGGGATGGGAAAAATTTAGGACTAGTAATTAGCAAAAAAAAGTGAATAATGATGCGTCTTGATACAGCTGATGTCAGCTGGTGATTGTAATCACAATTTGATACTAAAACAGCATGCAGGAAAGGCCTGGTTCTTCAGGAGCAAAGATGAGCTGAGGATTGTCAATTTGCCCACAAATCCTTGGAAAATCATAGAAAGGTTTAAAAACAGATTTATATAGATTTATAAAAAGAGATTCATATAAATTTCACCTGTCACATACATAACACAATTTTTTAAAAAGTCAAATAATCTAGAAGAATTTCATTGTATAAAGAGCAAGGGCACAAACCAAAGCTAAATACAAGTAATCAATCACTAAGAAAGCAGAGATTTTGGAGCAACAGATGTTGCCTTCAAGTCATTTTTTCCAGGGATGTCCATGTATCTTTTTTATCCAGAAAATGCAAAATCACATTGTGCACGCATTAAAAAGGCATGGCTGCGTAAGAACAGGGTCCGGGTGCTGGACTGGCCTGCCTACAGTCCTGACTTTTCCCCAATTGAGTATGCGTGGCACATTTTGAAACACAAATGTGATAACAAAGACCCCATACTTTTGCACACCATCAGACTTGCTGGCAGGGTATATTGGACAAAATTGCACTCAATACACATTGAGGGACTGAGGACGTTAAGTGATGTAGTGTTTTAAGTTTTGTGAAAAAGAATGGCAACATTAGAAAGCGGTAAATACATCACTGTTCACCCCTTTTTTGAAATATGTTGCAAGAATCAAAATTTTAATCAGTGTCTAGTTTGAAAAAATACCGGAAATAAAATATCTATGGTGAAACATCAAATAATGTGCTGTGGTTTGGTCTTCAGCGTAATACAGGCCAGAGGTCATTTACAAGCCACTGCGTTCAATTTTAATTTTCATTTTCATTCACATACTATCCCAAATTTTTCTGACTTGTGGTAATAAAAATAGTTTTAGATTTCCCACAATAAATAGTTCCATTAATTATAAAATTAAATAAACACATACAACCTACCGGAATTTCATTGCTGTACACCTGTCTTTAGGGTTGAGCATTGAGTTATTTATTACACCAAGGGCCAGTTTCACAGACACAGATTAAGCTTAATCCTAGACTAAATTCAATTTTCAATAAAAAATCTCTATATAAAACTCTGTTTAGTCCAGGACTAGGCTTAAGCCATGTCTGTGAAACTGGCCCCAAATGCACTAGCACTAGATACACTAAAACTGAAATTAGATGTAAATACACTCCAGAAAAGGATTTATTCTGGTAAGCTGCGATTTTTTTAGGTTCAGTAATTACTTTCAAAAAGGACAAATAGGGAAAGATCACATGAGTGTTTTAACCCAGCATGAAACATCTTACTTTAGCTTACTCTGATAGTGTTCTTTAGGGCTGACACTAATCATCTCATAGCTAGTTTCTACCTGCAGGCAAAATTTGAAATAGCAGCACACATGGACAAATATCAAATTCCCATTTCCATGTCTAACTTTTTGTACCACACTGTGTTTCTATTACAGTCAGATTTATCCGTTTTTACTGTGACATGTTTACCAGCTGGGAGAAGCCTGGGAACCCCCATTTATTTGCATTTTAATGTACCTATGTTTTACAGTGCATTTAAATGAACATGCTGGATAAACTGTACATCAACCTATGCTTCAAGTCCACAAGAAAACCAAATATACTTACTGAGATTTTTAAAATGTTGAGACTCCAAGTGTTTCCTAAAGAAGATGCACGTTTCTGGCTGGCCAAGATGAATATTACAGCTGATCAGCTTCGAGCCCGAACAGGCAGCTGAGCGTCAGTCGTTAGTGCACAATGACTGTAGCAGAGTGAAACACGTTTCGCGTGTATTCGCGTCTTTACATTGGCTTTGAATGTAATCTGTTGTGCGAAAAATTCGTTTCGCATCTGGTGTGAAAGCGCCTTTAACCCTGCAACAGTTAAGGACAAGAACCTGCAGGTAAACACTTCAACAGAGTGGATAAGAGGCACCAGACCAAATTAGGCCACATCCCTCCATAACGCCACCTTATGTGTCAATTTTAGAACAGATTTCAAAGAGGTAAAGCTGCCAGTCAATGCAACGCATGGCTTAGCTTGAAAATAAATCAATTTGGATTACTGAGCAAAGGACGTCATTCGTATTATTTGAAAATAAAAGGCAGTAGAGAGTTCCACTTCTGAGACTTCGTATTGTTTATCCTAATACTCCAATAGCTACTGTATACATGTGCAAATGTTTTTCATGTCATGCCAGCATTTTTTGATGGTTTTGTCTAGTTATTGTAAAGCAATATTTAGAGCAACATCAGTGTTATGCAGTCCTGGCACCAGATGTGTAACACTACCTGCATTTGAACACAGTGGTGCAGGACTGCGACTGCAGTATTGTGTACTCTTAATTTGCACGGCAAGTAAATCTCAGTAAACACTGCCATGCCACTGTAAGAAACACCATCAAGCACTGGACGCCAATGGACTGCGAACAAGTCCTTTGGACCGATGAATCAAAATTCTAAATTTTCTCATCACAATGCAGAATGTATGTACGCCGTAAAGTTGGAGAATGTTTCAAAAATGACTGTTTAGCCCTTTGAACAAAACAAGGAGGAGATAATATTATGGGATGCGGTTCATTATGCTCGAAAGGAGCCGGTGATCTCATAAAAATCAACGGAATCAAAAGCTGAATCACAGCATCCTTGTGAGGTGAGCATTGCCATCTGTGAAAGAGACTGATTGGTCGGGGATTTTATTTTCAACAAGACAATGACCCTAAACACACTTCTAAGTTGTGTAAGATTTATCTCAGTCAGAAACGAACATCTGGTGACATTTAAGTTATGACTTGGCTCGCTCAAAGGCCAGACCTTTATCCGATTGAGCAAGTCTGTTATAACATTGAAAGAATCTCTTTGGAATGAACTTCAAACCATATGGAATGTTTTAGCAAGTAAAGAAGTGAAAAAAAGTGAAAACTACACCTGAAAGATTAAATGCTGTAATCAAAGCAAAGGGAGGCCACACTACATTTTGACCTTTTTTCTCAAAAAGATATTATGTTGTTTTTGCTATGTATTGTTATCTGTTTACTTATTTTCATCTATATGATCCAATGTTACATGAAACAAATACTTGAACAGTACTTGGTTTCTGATTTATCTTCATTTTGTTAAGTGTATAATCATCACTGCACACTACTGTAGTCCCTAAATTGAATTTCCAAATGAGACAAGCATCTTGCTTCATTGAAATAATCTTTCCACTTTCTGTGACACAAATCCTGAGTTAAAAAGCTTTAAATAAGGTCACACACAACAGGCAAGGATTGGGTTTATTTGGCATCTGCATCAAGTGCTTAACATTACAATTATTCATGTTCAATTCTGCATTAGCATGAAAACAGGGCCGTGACATAGCCACAGCATTTCTAGACTCCTAAGGAAGAAGAGATACAGTCACTTAGAAAATAAAGAACAAAAAATATCACTGCAATATAAAAAAAAACTTCTCTCTCCAATGAGCTGGCAACAGTCAATCACTGCAGGCTGTTTGTCTGCAAAGACTCAGCAATTCATTTGTGTTACCAGCTCTCAGTAATCCAAAAAAACTAATCCTTACCCCCCCCGCCAAACTGAGACACACCCAGCAGCTGCGTCAGGTGGCCGAGCCGGTGTCGCTCCGAGAGGGGTTACGGTACAACGTTTCAATGCTGAACGATTAGTCATGGGTTTCATTTATGCTGCAAAATGCTCTGTAATTGCATCATATGCAGTGCTGCAAAAAATGAAGAAAGTATTTGCCCCCTTCCTGATTTCCTCAGGTTTTTTTTTTTTTTTTTTTTACAATTTGACACTCTTTAAAGTTTCAGATCAAGAAACTAATTTCTATATTAGACAAAGATAACCAGAGTAAACAAAAATGCAGTTTTAAAACGATTGTTTCATTTATTGAAAGTAAAAAGCTATTCAGCCCCACCTGGCCCAATGCAAAAAATTATTGCCCGTAGTCACTTAATCACCCAATTAAACAAATTTAATTGATAATTAGGTTTAATTTCCCAACACAAACCCCGGCATGGTTACTGCCAGCTCTGTTCAATTAAACATCACTAAATAGAACCTGACCAGCAATGCGACACAGGCAAAAGCAGCACAAAATGCTGTGATCTAAAGAAATTCAAAAACAGATGAGGAACAAAGTCGTTGACATCTATCAGTCTGGAAAGGGTTACAAAACCATTTCTAAGGCTCTGTAGCTCCAGCGAACAGCGGTGAGAGCCATTATCTACAAATACAGAAAACTTGAATCAGCGGAAAATCTTGCCAGGAGTTTGCAATGGTGGTGCGCTGGATGACATCACTGCACACACAGCACATCAAACCCTGAAGTGATTGGGCCGCAGTATCAGCAGAAGGCCAGGCTGCGGTCATACCCATCAGCTAGGAACAGGAAGCTGGGGTCAGTGAGCAAAGAATCACCAAAACTGGTAAGTTAAAGATGGGAAAAATGTCCTCGGATCAGAAAATTCCATTTCTGTCACGGCGAAGGTCCTGTTGCATTACAATGCTATCTCTTTATCCTGAGATCTGATGTCGGGAGTCGCAGTTCCACCACTAGCATTCAACATGTGCTCTTGTTACACAGACGCTGCTTCATTGTGATGGAAACTCATTGGCAGCTCTTTAGGCCTGTTGTCGTCAGGTCACTGCGATTAAAATAACTAATGGTAACTATGAATAGCTAATAAAGTGACACTGTAAAATTTGACTTGAGTGCGCTTTTGCAGGCCGTTGTGGGAGTACAGGCAAGTTATAACTACGTAACTAAAGGCTAAATAAATAGCTAATTTACAGATTTAAAAAAAAAAAAAAAAAACTGACAAGACAAACACGCTCAGTGAAATTTTCCATTTCTATCAGTGCTTTTTAATGTACCGAATGTGTCCCAGGTGAATGAATCACATTTACACCTGGATGAGATGAGAGATGCGACATGACCACACATATGATGTGGTCTGGCAATCAAATTGCGTCCTCATCGCAATTTGTACTGCATGCATTTATACCCAGTATTGACAAGCATTTTCATAATCTGGATAATGAATCCAGATACAAATCACATGTCAATGCAAAGTGTGAGGGCCCTGTTTACACTAGCTGTGGCATGCGTCTTCAGTCTGACTAATATCCGGATATGATTTACCCACCTTACATTTACACTTAACCACATCAATACATCTTTGCTTGACCATTAGCAAGTCTAATTTGCCGTTTCTTGCGGAAAATGAAATTATAAGTTCATAATTTTTTTTTTTTTTTTTTTGCAGGGGGAGAAGAACATTACTGGAATTATTTCCCCAGTGTGAACATGGCAAAGGAAATAAAATTTAAAAAATCTTGTGTAGTCACATCGAATCCTTAGAGACTAAAGTCGGCATTGAATATTTATGGTGCAGTCGTAGAGAAGGCACTTCTGTATAAAAAAAAAAAAAAAAAAAAAAAAAATCACCTCACACCACTTAATGGTGATCGCACAGACAAAGCCAGGGCCAAAAGCTTTTCCGCAGCTCAAACCAACAACCCATCTGTCCACCGGTCTTCCAAGAAATCATTCTAAGAGGTAACAGTTAGGTATGCAAATACTACAACCCCCCAGACACCTGGCTTCATCCGTCATGCTAACCAAAAAAAAAAAAACAAAAAACTGCGGCATTACCCCCACTGGCCATCCTTCAGTGCATAATGTTGGCGAGACGTTGTGTTTTAGAAGTATATTTGGTGCCTGAGCTCTCATTTCTCACCACATGCCAAAAGATCTTGACCACATCCTTATGCTACCAAAATATTGTCAGGCAAGCCATAAAAAGACAGCAAATTAATGAAATAATGCCAATAAACAGTTAATCATTCCAGAAATTATTCCAGTAATCACACCTAGTCCCATGATGCATGGCTGACACAATATCACAGATTCACACACATTTATCGTTTACCCAGCTAAAAAAAAAAAAAAAACTTTTCTTTGGATACCACATATTTTCATTGACAGACTCCATTGAATACCAAGTAAATATTCTGATGCAACGCATTCACTCCACAAAATTCAATACACAAGCAAACATCCTAAACACGAGCTTCCTAATAAAAAAATCCTAAAATTAATATGAATAATTCAATAAAAGTAACTGTAAAAATATTTTAATCGTTTCATGCTCTAGCGGGCATAGGAGGATAAATACACGTAATGAGCAATACAATTAAAACTGTTGTAGGACAAGTCCAAGAACAGACGTAGTTATGACATGGACAAAATTCTAGACCCTTTGCAAACAGCAAGAAACAGCAGAATATTACTATGTCTAATATCCCGCTGTTACAGCACAGCTACAATCAAGAGGCCCATGGAGCCTGCATCGCTCACCAGGTTTGAAATTGTAACAATCTTTATACTTACACAGTACTATAAAGTAACCATCAGTCAACTCAACGACATGCCAACATAGTCGCATTATCATCTACAGCAAGTACTACCAGTTGTAGCACTAACTGCACTATTAACTTGGTGTGAAGTCACTATAAATACAACATAATGCAGGTTAGCTATTCAGTCTTGACAGTTTCATTCTAAAAATCCATGCACTGAAAAACTATTAACTTCATCTGGACCAACAATGTGAGCTCCAAGCACCAAGTCTGTTCCAAATCTGACCATTTGAGTTGCCGAAGATGTTGAAGACGCATCATCCAATCATTGGACTTCAAACAGCCAAAAAACACTTGTTGGTCCGGGGCATAAAATGAAAATCTCAACCAAGTCTGATCCTAATCTGCCTTGTGAAGTTCATGAAAATGCCTCAGCCAATCAGTTGATAGCAATTTTTTGTTAATAGTCGCAGGTCCTGCCCACCTTATCTTGCCTTCGACACATTGTGGGCATGGTTGACATGCAACATACTCAAAGGCACATCATGTCAGTAGGGTCACGTCTTCATTCTGTACGAGAGACCGATGTAGACAAAAAAGCCATGACCCAGTCGAGAAGCAGTGAAAATGTGGTGCCCCATTCTTAAAGGCCTGGTGGAAATAAGGCCGAGCTTTCAGTGCAGTTTTTCAGTTTTGCTCGGCTTGTGAAAGAGTAGAAAGTCGTGAGAAAGGCCACACACTCCAGAGGCCATTCACTCCTGACACACTTCACACAGACGCTTAGATGCAATCCTGCACCTCCGCGGGTAAGCGCATAACTACAAGCTTTTTCATTATTACCCCCTCTGCAGTTCTTGCCAATGGGGTATTGTCTGTCTGTCCGTCTGTCTTCCCATTGGTTGTCACCGCTCTAGCTGGTGAACTATTGCAGGATAAGTCCTACAATTTTAACAGGTTATGCATATTGGATGTCTCCAGAAGCCTATTTTATATCAAGGCCATGGGTCCAATTTTGACCCAAATTTTTCTAGGCCAAAGGTCAGGCACGGCCACCTGTGGGGCTCCCCGAGGGGGGATATCGCGCCAAGAGAAATCCAGTTAATTGGAGCTTTTCCCACTGAATTTAATGAAAAAAAAAAAAAGTCAGAACCTCTTTATTGAAGCCTGCATTTATCCACCTGGGACTATAAAGTGGGCTGCCAACTGACCATCACATCTGACTGAGACTCAGAGGGTTGACGGTTCAAACCTGTATGGCCACAGTAAGGCCAGTGCGACTGTTGGGCACTTAACACACACTGTTCAGTGGGGCATTGGCTCCAATAAGCCCTTTCATCCAGTCAGCTAAATATCTGTAGTGCATCTGTTTTCTCCATTTCAGGAGCATGTGCTCCTCAGAAACAAATGCTAACATTGAGCTTTGGACGCTAACCCAGTTTGTCACAAATCACTTCCAATCACGGTTTTTTTTCCAGATATAAGCCATTAAGAAAAAACATCTGAAATATAAAATTATAAAATGGCATTATATTATATTATACAGGTATTATATAGAATTAAGAATAGCATTATTCTTCACTCTAACTTCCCCCAACCCATTTGATTCCCATTTCTGAGATGCATTACACTGATAGCCACTGAAATAGATAAAAATAAGGATGGACAGAGGAGACAGTGCATGGCCAGGGTACTCTGTATGGGCTCTCATAAAAACATCAGTATATTGTCTTCCCCTCTGTGGGAGCAGTATATTTTACCTGAACCCCTGTCGTTTAACCCAGGGGAGTCCAGTCTCATCCAAACAGGGCCAGCATGGGAACAGGCTTTTGGCTGTTTCAACTACATAACACTTCCTGGTCAATCACTTCAATCAGGGCTTTACTGAGGCAGTATCAGGTGCATTTCAGCAGGGCTACCAACTAACGCGTATCCCCCCCACTCTGTTTTATGGACACTCATGTCCAAACACATGGGGCTGACTGCTATTCATCTCCAGACTGGGGTCCCAAACTCAAAAATGGTCACTCCCCAGAGTTTAAAATCTCCTATAGGAGCACCAGAGAGAAAAAAGATTCTGTATTATTGAGCCCAAAATTCCAGAGCGCAGGCCACCAGGTGCGACACCCGGACAAACAGGTTTCCCCACCGGGAGGAAATAAAAAACAGAATTTCCGAGCTTCATAAGATTTCAACACAAGGCGAAACAGTATCAGGGACAGACTGAGCAATGCAACTGCAGAGAGAATTACTGCTGCCTATGTGATGAATCAAATCACTGTCTTTAATTCCTGTTCAGCTCTGAGAGGTTTACACTACAATATCCTGAGCAACAATAAACAAAAGCGGTCTATACCATACCTTTGTTTTAAAGAGTGTTCTCACATGGTAAATGGTAAGTAATAAATAATAAATAGAATGCATTTATATCGCACTTCTCCAGTCTTTCAACTACTCACAGCACTTAATAATATATGCCTCACATTTGCCTATTCACACACACATTCATACACATCATTTTTTTCCAGAAAAAAAATACACTATTGAAGTCTTTCCATGATTACTTTTCCTCCCAAGATAATGGCAGATTTCATGAGCGTTCCACCTTTCCCCATTATTTGCAGCATCTCACAGGCTTTGCTGAGTCAAAAAATTACTGTCAATGCAAAGTCAACCATAGCCCAATTTTCAGATACAGAAATACAGTGCCAATCAAGCAATGTTTGCTAATCATGTTATAAAGCTAATGCTTTTTATTCAAAGCAACTTGCAGTTGATAAGCCCAAGGAGGGGCCAATTTCGCCAGACCGATGTGGAACAGAGGGCCTTGGCCAGGGGCGGAACAGCTGTACTGATCTTACTGAGGCCAAACTGTGGCCTGAAACATTAACTTTCACAGTCCCAGTCAATCACCTCATACTCACGAGGCAATAGGCAAACCTATGCTGTACACTGAGATGCAATACACAAGAAATATCCAGTAATAAAATCAATCTGTGCATTTTGCTGACACATACAGTCTTACTAGACAATTTTGGCGCACAACAGAAGGTCCTTGGTCACCAAGGAAACCGGTTTATTCGCCCGCTTGGGGCACGACTG